>MU005964.1:55415-177614 GCA_010093745.1 Piedraia hortae CBS 480.64
GGAGGAGAGAAGGGAAAGGAGGAGAGAAGGGAAAGGAGGAGAGAAGGGAAAGGAGGAGAGAAGGGAAAGGAGGAGAGAAGGGAAAGGAGGAGAGAAGGGAAAGGAGGAGAGTGGGGCAAGGGGAGGCAGTATACCCAGGAGAGTTTAAGATTGCAGAGACTTGTGTGCGGCATACGAATGTTCAAATCTTTACGCCGTGGCACGTCTTTCAACTCCACGAAGCTTTTCCAACGGGCCATCAGAAGTCGACGAGGCATTCGAACTTGGCCAAAGCGCTGCTTCTTTGGTTGGATATGCTCTTAGAGGATCTGTATAGATAGCTTGGATGGTGCATCCAACGATGGGAAATTCAACTTTCTTTTTGATGGTTCTCAAACGAGGGTTTCAGGACAGGAGCAACAGCTCTGAACCGGAAAGGATGCGTTACTGGAGACAGGTTTCTCGATGGGAGTGAGTAGTGGCTTCGTTTCGGTCCCCAAAAGAAGATTTCAAGACCGGAGCAGCAGCTCGGAATCGTCAGATGTGTGTTCCTAACGTGGGTGTGGAAACTCATGTGTGGGTTGTCTTGTCTGGAGCACTTTTTGTGTGTTTTATCGGGGGAGCTTGGCTGAAGACCTTGGATATAGAGAGAAAGTTTTTCCACTAAGGGTGGCAGCACTCCAGATCATAGTATTCCTATCTATCTCATCGCTTCTGCATACTTCATCTCTTGAGCTTGTGTGAGAGCTACTTCGCAAATTCATCCCGGACTAGAAGGTCTATAAATATTGGCGACTGGTTCGTCTATGTGAATCGACAAAGACAGCCAAACAGTGTTCAGGTATAGTCAAGGAAAGACGGTCAATTTGTGACGGACCCTGTGCATTCTAACCGTCTTATCCCTGAATGCAGAATTCCCTGAAAGTTAAAGCCTTGATGAATAAAAACCCTCCATGCTATTATATGTCCCTACGGTAGAACGGGGAATCTGTGTAAATCCTCCTCGCTATTTTTCTCCCTCCACCCTAAACTGGGATGTGGGGAGTGTACTACTTATCAGACGGCGGCAAAAGCCTAATATTTTGATACCGCAAAGGACTGTAAAATCTTGCAATCAGTGTTCGGATAGAACACTCAATGCGAGAACTGCAGTATTCCAATAGCCTCCAAAGCAGGAGGACTGGAAGCTAGACCTTTCAGCAAAGCATCCACACTGGGGAAAATTCTCTGGTTACCCTTTTGAGCCTTGGCGATGCATGTGCAACTTCGGACAGCTTCTCATCCTCTCACGGGCCTCTACATCAAACAGCCCAAAGATGCTCCTGCAGGGGTATCCGAGAAAACTATTCCCTGGGTGCAGCGATTTGCCATCACGGAGAGTTAGATCATGCTTCTTCTACTCTCTAAGCACATCGCTAATTTTAATCCCAGCCCACTGTAGAGATAAATGTGTTCACGAGATGGCGCAGATTCTTCGCACGTCGAGTTTGGTTGCGGCGGTACTTAGACTTCAAGCCTCCTGTCAAAACTCTGGACCATCTGTTCTTCACCGCCATGAAGTTCTCGCCCCGGCTCAGCGGGAGTCTGCACGTTTTTACGAGACATCTGGGTGAATTACCCACAGCGCACCTCCATAGTGCTAACGCAAGAACCCGCCGAATTTTCTCTATGTGATCTCTCTATTCCCAACCATCTCCGCGAAGCTTGCAAGGCACCGAGAAACAGACCCGTACCGCTGAAGGTCAGACCTACCTATCTCGGGTCATCAGGGAAGGGGGTCAAATCACCAGTTCGGTGTAAGGAAGAGTACCTACCTTCCTACCGTTATGAAAAAATTTCAAGGAAAATTGTAGTGGGCCACTTTCGTATCGAACCTGCGAAGCCACCCTGCTACACCACCTTGGAAAGGGATAAAAAGTTCATAATACACCCGAAAATGTTTGCTAAACGCATTACCAGTACAGAAAGTGTACCTACCCCACCGGCGGCG
The DNA here is from genome assembly GCA_010093745.1 of Piedraia hortae CBS 480.64. Taxonomy (NCBI): domain Eukaryota; kingdom Fungi; phylum Ascomycota; class Dothideomycetes; order Capnodiales; family Piedraiaceae; genus Piedraia; species Piedraia hortae. The sequence goes on from MU005964.1 coordinate 57,385, forward strand.
ACGGCTTCGGCATGGGTGAGGCGGCAGCCGAAGCAGCAGCTGACGCGACAGCTGAAGGGACGCCCGATGCAACAGCAGAAGCTAGCCCCGACGCGGACGTCGACGCAGCGAGGCTCTTTGAACCTCTAACCCCATATCCGGAGCTGAGAAAGCTTCCTGCCCCAGACGCACCAGGGTAATTACCACCACTGCCGGTTTGGCCTTCAGCGTGAAGTCGTCGTTCGCGATACTTGCGTCCGTTGATGATGTTTTGTAGACGTTTGCGCTCGCGCGGTTCCTGGATTTTGGTCCAGTCGAGGTCCTCGCCGGGTTCGGCGTAGTTTTTGATATCGGCTAGGGTCGAGCTGGAGATTTGGTTCGTGCTTAGACCAGCGCCAGTGTAGAGGTGGCTGGAGGGGTTGATTTCGGCATTGCTGTTGTAGTTATTGGTGTTGTTGGTGTTGAAGCGGCTGGAGGGAGGGGGAAAGGTTGCTGTGTCGGTTAATGCGCGCACAGCTGCTGCTGGTGGTGCTGTGTCGGATGAGCGGGTAGGGACGCTTCGCTCGGTTTGGAAGAGCCCTTGGGTCCACCGTGGGAGACGCTTGTCGCGTTCGTAGAGCAAGCCGCAGTTGGCGCATAGCGTCTGTGAAAAAATGTTTAGTTGGGTTAGAGGTGGGCTGATGGTGACTTACTCTCGGGCCACTGGGCCCATCTCTGACGCCCCAGACGGCCTGGCCCCAGATGTGGCAGTGGCTGCACGTCCAGTACTGTCTCTCGCCGTCAGTTAGCTGGCCAGAGGTACCGCCAAACCCGGGCATATCGGGCGTCTCGCGGCCGACAGGAGTCAAGCTTCTGTACCGACGCTTCTTCTTGGACCGCTCGCCTCTGCCCATTCGTTCCTCCTCAGCCCCACCATTAACCTGGGCGAGGTAGTAGTCGTTACCCGGCGTTTGAAAGCCGTAAGTGTTTGTGAACCGTGCCGTTTCGCGTCTCGCCCTCCTTAGTTGACGTTCGCGGTCTCCTTCACGCTTTTCGATTTCCTCTTTGCTGAGAACTTCGATCTTGGGCTCCCACGTGGAGCATAGGCTATCGTCGTCGAACCGCCAACCGGCGCCCTCGCTCATAGCTGGGGTGCCGTCGGCGTGGTAATCACAGACATCGTTGTCGAGCTCGCCGTACGCACCCACACCGGAGCCAACAACACCGACTAGGCTGCCTCCATTGTCAACCATATCTTTCTTCAGACGCAGAGTGGCTTCGTAGATGGCATGAGACATGGCTGGCACCCATTCGCCGCTGAGGCCCAGATCAGCACACGTCTGCTTGGCAAATATCTCGGGGAAGCCCGGTGGGTGAAGCAGCGACCACTCAAACTTGTCTGTGTAGAGCTGGTTTTTGAGGTTGATTGAGATTGTGAGAATGCCGCGGTGGCTGTCTGGTGGGTTCAGAACCGAGTAACCGGAATCTGGGGCAGATATCTGAGCTGCAAAGGCCGGCGTCGATGTTCCGTTCAAGGGAGTTGATCGGCCTGATGCCTCGCCGTTGAGCTGAGAGATGGCAGCACTCTTTGCTACAAAGTCTGCAGATATGGGCGTGGCAGACTCTTCCCGCGACGTCAGCGGCTGCACAGACGGTGTGTGGCCCGTCGTTGTTGGAGCAGCGGTCTCGGGCTGGAACATTGGGTGCAACATGACTGCCGCGCTTTCCTCCAGCTGCTGCCTAATGGATGTGGCTATCTCGACCACCAACGCCTGCTTTCTTTGCAGCGGAAAGTCCAGTTCCTCGACCATATTGCGGGCGAATTGATCTGGGGTAATGAGAGACTCGTGCAGGTTCCAGGTGAAGCTGTCTTTGAGACGAAAGGGCGGAGTGACATCTGGCACTCTGTAGGCGGGCGCTTGTTCGTCTATTCCCAAATCCCTAGCGTTTACCGGCGTGGGCAAAGCGGCTTCGGGACGGTAGGGGGCGATGTCGAGATCGATGCGGATGGGCACCAGCACGGTCGGTAGCATTGCAGGCACGTACTTTTGTGCGTCTGGAAGGCCGCGTTTGGGCTTTCCGAGCCAGTCTCGCCATATCGGCTGTACCTCGACGGGTTCATGGGCGTCCCTTCCGAGCTCCGACGCCCTCGCCCTCTCTGCCGCCAGCTCTGCATCCCGCCGCGGTTGAGTGCGGAGCCCAGTCGGCCTTCGTGGCGCATCGGAATCGTCGATACTATCGTCCTCGAACTCTTCTGCGTAGTTGATGGCCGTCGTGCCGCGTTTTGTCGTCCGTACCTGGGGCGCCACAACCTGCGGCTGTACGGGCGACAAGAGGGAGTTTCCATATGCTCGCAGCCGCGGCGCGAAACTTGTCACAAACGCCTGCGGCGCGTTTACTCGTTCATTGAGATCGCCAGCCATGGCGGCCGCCGCTGCGGTCGTTGCGCTACAATCCCGGTGCCGATGCGGTCGCGGACGTATCGCGATTTACTTTAGTCTCTCATCGACACCAACGGACGGTGGAGGCGCGCGTGTGTTTGGGCGGGCAATTGGCCGGTCAGCTTTCGCGTCGGCGCGTTTGGGGTTCAAGGAACGTGTGATATGCAGCGGCCCGGCCCGACCCAGCGCTTGGCGTCATGACATCTCAGCATCTGACCAACTCGGTCATGAGCATCTGAAATGTAAACAATGTAATCATCAGTGCTACTTCAATACGTTGCAGGAATCTGCGTCAACGATCCGCCATCAGGCGTTATAATCTGTCCATTCATATACGAGCCCGCCTGACTAGCCATGAACAAGAACACTCCAGCAAAATTCCTTTCGCTACCCATTCTCTTGCTTGGATTGAATTTGCCGGACTGGGTAGCATACGCATCGGCAAATGCATCGTCTTGACTTGGTGGGCCAGTGTACTTGCTCATGTGATCTGTCAACATCGTCGTTGCCTCACTCGGATACAATCCCGGGGCCATGGCATTGCATCTGATGTGGTGATCGTACGTTGCTAGAGCTATACTGAGCATCTTGACAAGGTGGTTTAACCCGACCTTAGACATGGTAAAAAGGAAACTCAGCGTGGGCTCACGAGAGAAAGTGAGACCGGAGGAATTAATGATAATCTGGCTTTCCTGAGCCAACTTGCCTTTTTTTTATTTCCCCGCATCCAACAAGGAAACAGGGAGGCGACACCAGTGAAATACGTGGCTGTGGAATTGAGCTCGAAAATCGAGCTGACTCTCTTGGCTGGCATTTGCCAGAGTGCGTCCTGGAAGTCGTTGATGCTCGGCTTTTCGCCTTTGGCTTTGCAAGGCTTCTCTATCAAGAGGACCGGCTTGGCCGGCGTTAGCAAAAAGGAGGTTGATGTATCCCTGCTCTTGTCGAATCTGCTCAGCCATCATACCAAGGGGCAGCCTTGTCCGTTATGTCGCCTTCGATTGGCTTAATAGTTCCATTGGACGCCCGTTGCTGCGCCTTCCTTTAGCGTCTCCTCTCGTCGGCCAATAATGTACACGGCTTTGGCACCATTTGCGTCCAATGCTCGTGTCGCGTACAGGCTTAGTCCGGAGCGACCACCGGTAATTACTGCTACAATCCCGTTGACTTGGAAAAAGGTCTGATGCTCTGTTGTTCATATTGGTGCAAAGGAAGACGGTGGCGACATGACGTAACCATGCTAATCATTCAACGGCTGAGCCGGGAAAGGCATCCTTTAGGAGCAAGCAAACAATCCTTTTGCACTCGCCTTCTTTTGGCTGTGCTAGAAGTAGATCATGTCTTGTCACTTTGCTGACCACGCTAAGTCTCAATCCTGCTGCTCATGCTCTTCCTAGGGTAACAGGGTGCATGTAGAACCGCTATCAATGCTGGGTACAGTTAAAAGGGGACGAACTGATAGTGCGAGTACACTGAGACGTGAATGTATGTATAGTTGTCTTTTACTGCACACATTAGGGGCCGTTGTTCATGGTCATCACGTGACACAACCTTCAACTGGTATTTATTGCATGCAGCGGGAGACACTCCTGTTTGATGGTATCATAGCATGTATGACTCTGTGCACCTTATACGAAGCTTGTTGCCGAAGAAGCACATAGGCAGGTACACAATGTGCTTTTGCAGCCCTACGGGACGGAAATCTTAATCCTCCAGGAACGCTCCGCCGCAGCCTGGCAGGTACACGCCAATGAAATGACAAACGTCGCGCCCCGTTGCGTGGCTCTGGCCTGCGACGGCGAAGGGCAATAGCTCCGGCGTCTGTGATTGGCGCCCGCATGAACCAGGGTCAGCAACATGCGGGCGCTTGTGGGCTCTAACTTCTGCACGGCGACGTCGTTCCCGACCTATCGCAGCCGGCAGCTGCACAGCGTACCTGTGTGCTATTAGCGAAACCCGGGCGGTGGCTAACATGGAGTTTCATGGCTGCAACACCAACTTTAGCCGCGCGCTCAAGGGCAAGCGCAGGACAGTCTGTAGTTTGTCTGAGCCAATGGGCCACGCGTCCATGTGCGCGAGACGCCTGTCCTTGCTTTGTCACGGCTGTCTCTGCCATGAATGGTCATTGGCAGCGCGTATCAAGTTTTTGTTATTCACGGCTGTCTGCGACAAGCCAAGTCTTGACTCACGCGTGGTAGGTATATAAGAACACAGTCCGTTCTTTTTTCTCTTCTTCCCTACTTCACCCACGCCCCAGCCGCGTCACCACAGTCCTTTACAAAATTCCACACACTCCTTTGATCCACTAGCTGGGCTAGGATCTGCACACTCTCTTTCTTCATTCCACAACAACATGACGAAGCTTACCCTCGTTGCCGCGCTCTTCGGAGCTGCCACTGCCCACATGATCATGAAGACGCCTGTTCCCTTTGGCGTTGACACGCTCAACAACAGCCCGTTGGTTGACGCCGCCATTGGCTCCAGCGGCTCCGACTATCCCTGCAAGCTGCGTACGGGCGTCTATGACATCTCTACCATGAACAACATGACGGTCGGCGAGAACCAGGTTCTGTCCTTTACCGGCTCTGCGAGCCACGGTGGAGGCACCTGTATGCTGGCCTACACCACTGACAAGGAGCCCGATGCCAAGACTCAGTTCAAGCTTTTCCAGACGTTCCAGGGTGGATGTCCCATTCAGGCCGACGGCAACGACGGCTCCAAACCCTTCAACTTCAAGCTTCCTGAGGGTACCCCCAATGGACGTCTCACCATGGCCTGGATCTGGTACAACCGCATCGGCAACCGCGAAATTTACATGAACTGCGCCCCCCTCGAGGTCACTGGCGGCTCTGACAACATGGACTTTTACAACTCGCTGCCCAATGCTTACATTATCAACTTGCCGACGTCTGAATGCACCAGCATTGAGGGCTCGAACCTGGAGATCCCCTTCCCTGGACAGTATATCGAGAAGGACAACACTAGTCCGGCTGCGGCTGCTTCTGGATCGGGATGCGCCAAACTCGCCGCAGCCATGACCCAGGGCGTCTCCGGTTACCATGGCGGCTCTGGCGGCTCTGGCAGCGCTGGCGGCTCCTCTGCTGCCAGCTACGGCTCGGCCCCAACCTCGTCTGCTGCTGGTAGCTACGCCCCGGCCCCGACATCCTCCGCCGGCAGCTACAATCAGCCCTCTTCTGCCAGCAAGTCTGGTTTCACGACGGTCCCCAGCAAAGCTCCAGCTTACACTGCGTCCAGTTACGCACCCGCCATGCCCTCTGCTGCACCTTCTGCAGCGCCCAATGGCGGCAGCGGCTCTGGCAACTCCACCAACACAGGCAGCTGCAAAGGCGCCAAGGACGGGACTATTGTCTGCAACGGCAAGGACCAGTTTGGTCTGTGCAATGGCGGCAGCGTTGCCTGGCAGCCTGTTTCGCCCGGCACTTCGTGCAACAACGGAATTATTCAGAAGAGGGGCGATGTCCGTCACGCCCACCCACACGGAAGGGCTCACTGGCACAAGATGGGCGTTGCGCAGTCTTAGACGCATGTAGAATGAACATGTTACATATTAGGCGTTAAAAGTCAATCGGGCAACCGGTGTATGGAGTATCGTAGTTTGGTGGATACAAAGACATGAACATTATCATCATCATCATCATCAATCATCATCGTCATTTCTCTTCTATTGACCCTGCTTTAGGATTCCCTCGATGTGCAGCCGCGAGTTCTTTGCAGTCTGGTCTAAGTAATGCATCTTCTTCTCCAAGTCTTTGATTTCTCTCGTTACCGTCTCCCCTTCCTTTTCCTGTCTAGCCGTTACGTCTGGAATGGATGTCTGTACGAACCTGATTGTATTGTCAGTTCGGCCATCAGCTAATAACCCAGCCGAGAGTGTCCGCCCTACTCCCAACACAATGAAACTTACATCTTCCCCACCCCCTCCCAAACCCCCGTCCCCTTTGGAAGAGAATTCAATTCCTTTTGCGAGAGTTGAAGAACGCGCTCCTCGCGTTTCTTCGAACCGAGTTGTCCGCGCACTAGGGAGAGTTGTTGTTCTGCAAAGATCGCTTTTGATGAGATTTCTTCCAACAGCTACGGAAAGGGTTAGAGGGGTTTGATTGATCTGACGGAGACTTGCTTGTTGAAGTTTGGTGTTGGGAATTGACATTGTAGAAGTTGTTGGTGGAGTGAGCCGTTAGCGCGTAGAACACTGTTATACGCGGGGATGCGCATGCGACGTGACCCCTGTTGGAGCTGTACGTAACGTAGTCACTCACGGACCAACACGATACAGCCGTTTTCAACGTCTAACGAGGCTACGCACTGGATGCAGCATTTTTCTCGTAAATATATGCATTGGAACGCCGCCGCTGCCTCAAACAGAGGACGTAAAGCTATCTGCACCGCTTCCCACTGGTAATATTGGGCATGCAGGCCAATCCGTTGTAGGTATACAGCCATGTCGATCAAGGCCTCAACAGGGGCCATGATCGACAGGGCCAAACATGAATTTTTCCGGCCACCCCAACAAGTTGTTCTGTCGGCATCAACCACCGTACCATGAGTGCAACAATCCAATTCCTCTCCCCTGGCGGAACCGCACCCGATGCTCAAGTAACAATCCCAACCAAGCCGCAGGACACATACTCTCGACTACGAAAACGAGCCTTTCGGAGACTCGGACGCGAACACCCGGGGATACGCTCCCAAGTCTCGAAGTCAGGATATGGCCCGCTGCTCGCGGCAGACAAGCAGCCCATGGATCCTACACAGAAACCCGACAACCATGGAAGTGCGGTGCAACACTTCTGCCTCCAGCGGAAGGAAAATCAGTCGTCTGGCAAGTTGAAGCGACCCTCCCGCGCCCTACAACCAGTAAAAAACCAGAACTTATACCAGCAGCAGGGCGTAGCTCCATTGCCCAATGCAAAGCGTCCAGCTCTAGTCACCCCAGCGCCACGACCAGAAAAGACGCAAAAACTTGGTCCCTTTCTCGTGCGACGTCAGCAGGGGTCGCAGCTTACCTCCACGCCAAAGCCAAGCAGCAGCAGCAGCAAACCATGGACCGGCGACGAAGTGAAGAACCTCATCGCCGGCATGAGCGAGGGCATGAACATGGCACAGACACTGAAGCGGTACGGGATCAACCGGTCCGAGGGCGCTGCGAGAGCCCAAAAGAGACAGCTTATCGCTAGGGGCATGTGGCCTGCACAGAGTACATCACAACCAAAGAAAACACCCCAATCACAAGAGGTGATAGACTGGGAGGAAATCAGCTCCCAGTTTCCAGCTGATGAGGATATTGTCTTCACGGAAGATGAGACTACGCAGACTCCTATGCCGGTTACACTTCCCACAAAGACTCCAGCACCGACGCTGCCTCCGAATCAGACTCCAGCATCGACCCTGCCACCTACCCAGACCCCAATATCCATACAGCGACAAACACCGCTCTCCAACCCGCAGCCCTCATTACCGCGAAGCGTCCCTCCTACCCAGACATTCATCACGGAGTTCTCGCAGAGTCTACCTCCCTCCTCCCACCCGCGAAACATTCCTACTCAGCACGAAACCCCGACTTCCGCACAACGGGCACAAGAAATTCTTACGCCATTCTCCCACTTCCAGTCCTCTCCACCGGTGCATACACCCTGCTGTGGCGCAATCGAAACACAGCTGAAGCGGGTGGCAGACGGGCTGGAAAGGCTCGTAGCATTGCACTCCTCCGGAAACTCACCATCGCAAAATAATCAGGAAAGGATGACTGCACCGGCCCCCTCCGGTACACCCAAAAAGACCCGCCGCGGAGGGCGCAAAAGACGCAAAACTTCAAAAGCCGCATGAACTTATAGCCAAAAAAAAAAAAAAAAAAACTAAATAATCTTCCCCTTCCGTCTCACAACTCTCGGCACGTTCCAGAACCGTGGCCAAACAAGTTCAACCCGATCCTCCTCTCCATTAAGACAGTACCTCAACCAAATCCCCCATGTAATGTAACTGCTTTCGCGTTAGCGAGTCTGCCTTCCCCTCGGGGTCGTCGGGGAGGGTGGGGGGGAAGGGTGTGCACGTACTAATAAGCCCCAAGACCAGTCATGAGATGCCACCACCCGTGCCCTTCTAGCAAAAAGCCCCAGGGCATACCAACCTCATGCCTCCACTTCCTCAGGTTTGAACAATAAATATTATCCAAACTCCACACCCCAAACCCACCCAGAAAGACCGCCAATCCGCTCGCGACGAGGGTCCACATCCGCGTGATAACTCCCCTCCCCCCGCAGGGTCGGATCTGGATTTCCATTGCGATTATACTCCTCCCTAGTACGAGGGCGGTGAGGAGGGCATACGCCGTCTGGTGGAATTTTGGTTCCTGGAGGTAGTGGTAATATGCTGTTATGAAGACTGCGAGGGCGGAGACGGCTAGGCCGAGGAGGGTTTGTGCGGGAACAGAGCGGTTATGGCCGTATGTGGCCCAGAACATGAGACAGGTTGTGTAGATCATGCTGAGCTCGTCGACGAGTTGCATTGGGTATTTGAGTGTGCTATGGAAGGCGAGACTGCCGAGCCCCACGATGAGGTAGCCGATGAAGGCGAGGGTGAAAATTACGTCGTGGGTTTGGGTGTGACAGTTGTATAGGCCATAAAGGCCGAGGTAGAGGAAGAGGAGGTTCGTGAGGCTGTTGATGATTTCGGCGGAGTATGGGGTTAGGTAGTAGTTCTTTTGGGAGGGTTAGGTGGTGGGGGTTTAGAGGGAGGGGGGCGTTACTTCTTCACACCAGTCCAAGGTTGAGGTTATGGGGGCCCAGAAACCGTTTTCCCGTGCGGGAGGATAGGCGATTGAGGGGAGCCATGGTGGCATTTTTGTTGCGATGTGGTGTGCGGTTGCGTGGGCGAAGAGTTGGGTAACATGTGATTGTGACGCATGTCAGATGCAGGGTCGGAGGTTGGAGGTTGGCTATAAATATGACTGACAGTCCTCAAATCAGGCAGCGAGTTGTGCGCAAGTGGACAAGCCAGTGAGAATGTGTGGAACCTCTGCGTGAAACGCTTTCAGAATTGTACAGTATGAGAATTGAATCACAAGAGAACTGAACGGGAGATCATTTGTTCGCAAGGGAAGGGTATTGCTGTTGCTATGAACATTAAGACCACAAAGTGTTTGATCCGTGGTCAGTGATTGTCGTTCCCTAAGGAACCAATCCCACCCCTCCTGAGCTCCCCAAGTCCTCTATGATCACATCATCCTGCGTTTTTTCCAAAGGCCGATAAGGCGATCATTCATGGCCATGATTCTAGTGCGATTTTGCTTCCACACTCTACCACTCAAGCTGCAAAACGAACATGATCTTCTCCCATTTGCTAAGGAAGCACCCTGCATCCACCGTAAGGACAGTGGCAACTTGTGCCTTAAAACCTTGTAGAAGCCAATGGTGAAAACACTTTGGATACATAAATGTAGACCTCGTGGTAAACGGTGAAAGTACGGCAGATTCTCTGGAAGAACTTGTGGATCGTACTTCCAGAAACAGAGCTCAGGGCGTCACGCACGTTCTCCAGAAGGTTGCGAGTGGAGTAATCGCAGTCATCTCGAAAGTACTTCTTGGCTGCTCCCCAATAGAATACCATTTCATCCTGCGTCCAGTGCAGGCGCTTCGCATTCCAGAGTATGCGGAGCGTTCGGTCCTGCTGCGCTGCTCTTTTCTTAGCCACCTTCTTGGTGAGCCGCATCGTTTTAAGGGTCGCACAGGCATACTTGGAAGCAGTTCGTTGCTTGATGATATGGTCGGATCTCCCATATGAAAGTGCTCCGCGAAAAAATGTACACTGTGTCATGGGCTGCCAGATTCTTAGCCTGATGTACCGCAGAACGGTCCCGTACCGCTCTTGGGTCTGGCCCTTCAACTTTTGAAATGGTACCGATCGGCTGAACGATGTGAGGTCCTTTTCAGCCGCCTGCATTGCCTCTATGATATCTAGACGTTGGAAACCATTCAAAGGCTCCGATATTGTCTTATATACAGAGCCTTCAACCCAACAGTCTTTAGTTGGAAACAAAGATGGTTCTGCGAAACTGGCAGCTAGTTCGTCTTTAGGATCTATCATGCTTGGTGTCGATTACGATTTTTATGTCCAGGGATTTAGACTCTGGACTGCCGAATAGACTGCCGAATAGCGAGAGAACAGATGCGGTTATTAAGTGCTCCAGAACCTCGCACTACAATCGTCCGTTAGCCACTTGTTTCGCCAGCACCCGTAACGAGGCGCAGACTGTTGCAGGGAGTTATGCTTTGGTTGCCCTCAACTCGTTTCTTGAACGAGGTAAAGACATCGTCCAAATTCAATGTCTGATCAGATGGGAACACCGTCATCAGAGCATTTACATAGTCTTTAGTCTCGTCAGATTATGTGGCCATGCCCTCAGAGTGAATGATCCATGATACGTTTGCTTCAGCAGGTGTGTCACCTTCCTATGCTTGAGTTGTTAATCTTGTGGGATCAATGCAGGCATCTTCTCGCAAACTCCGCATCGGTGATGGTATCGGGAGCTCGCAGCCTTCCTCGTGAGACGGCCGTACTCGATGGTGGTCGTTTCTTCGAACGTTCTTTCATCGTGAGTAAGCGGGATTGCCGACTTCTGACGAGCAGGCAACTCCGAAAGATTTATCACACTCTGCTCGACCCTCACGCAACCCTTGGCGAAGCAGCAAGAGTGACTGACACTTGCAAGAGTGCAATGAGCCTTTCATGTGACTGATTTATGTTGCACTCTAAGTTGCTTTTATAACGAAGCATAATAAGATGGATGACGGTTGTGGCTTACAAACATCTTTTGTGTAGCTAGCAGGAAGCAGAATGTTTCCAGCTACACCTTTTACCAAGTTCCCAAACCATGCCTGGAAGTAGCATCCCATGAAGGAAATTTTGAACGAGGTGCGCATTGGGCAGTTAGTGTATCCCCACTTCTAAGTAGCCGTCAATGCTGGACTCATCATGATTCATCGTCAAGAAGTGGAAAGTTGATGCAGAGGTGTGGTGTGTGGAATGAAGAATCCAGGGTGACCAGCTCCCGGTGGGCCAGCTTGGCGGTACGAATCCGCACTAGCGCGCTCCTGGCGGGACCAATGCAAGGGGCACGCAGGGCCACGTCATGACAGCTGCACATCGAAACCCTGACCTGTATCAAGTTAGTGTAACGCCCAATCTGATTGGAGACCCTCCCGTCACAATACCATCATGTAGCCAATCAGAGAGCAACAGTCAACCCAAAAATAGATGACAAATAACACCATAGCTAAACAGCCGTCGGCGGTTGCGTTTTGAGCGCCATGTGCACCTTTGGTTTCTTTTCCCAATTTCCACCACATTCCTTTTCCTCAACCTGACTGAAAAAAAATTTCACACTCGTTTCTAAAACCCAACAATGCGTTGCTTTACTCCTGCGTTCGTCCTTTCCGCAGCGGCCGCTGTCTCAGCCGCCGACTGCAACCCAACAAAGGCCTCATGTCCGGCCATCGCGGGCTTCACGGGCCCGTATTCGGTCGACTTCTCAAACAACAAGGCCCTCAGCTCAAGTGACTGGATCGTGGCCGCGTACGAGGATCCGTTTGTGAAGCCGTCGGCTCAAGGCCTGCAGTTCCAGTTGACCAACTACACCGATGCGCCCAATATCTGGACCTCAAAGTACTTCTTGTATGGGACGGTGTCGGTGGTGATGAAGTCTGCGCCGGGCAAGGGCGTCATCAGCTCCGCCGTGCTCATGTCGGATACGCTAGATGAGATTGACTGGGAATTTTCGGGCAACAACTTTGGCAAGAACGTGCCTACGGTGCAGACCAACTACTACGGCAAGGGAATCGTTGGCAGCTACGACCGCGGGACCTTGCCCACCGTCAACGGCGAAATGACGACTGCCTTCAAGAACTACACTCTTGTCTGGAAGGCGGATAGCCTAACGTGGATGATCGACAACAAGGTCGTCCGTACGCTAAAGCGTTCCGACACTGGCGACCGTGAACACCAGTACCCGCAGACGCCAGCGCGGTTCCACCTCGGTGCGTGGGACGGCGGCTCGCCCACGTCCCCGGACGGAACAGCCACATGGGCCGGCGGCCGGACCGATATCCACGGCTTCCCCTACAGCTCCTACGTGCGCAGCGTCTCAATCATCCCAGACAAGCACTGCGCGCAGTACAGCTACAGTGACAAGTCTGGCAGCGAGGGTAGCGTTAAGTGCATCGCCAGTGGCGGCAGCGGTAGTAGCAGCTGTCCCACAGCCCCATCACCTCTGTTGCCAAACACAGCAGCACACTGCGACAAGTACTACAGGGTCAAGGCAGGTGATACATGCAGTTCCATTTCCTCTAGTCAGGGCATCACGACCGCGAACCTGAACAAGTGGAACCCATCCGTAAACTCGGACTGCACGAACCTCTGGGCGAATTACTATGTCTGCGTCTCGCAGCCAAAGACGTGCTAAGTTAGAGAGATGTACCTTGATGAAATTAAAAAACTACACACTCTACATTTAGATCCGAGACCTTACGGGTATCTTTTCACAAATCAAATGAACACTTTCAGTAGCATTCTCGCTCAATCTCCGCACCGGAGAAGTCGTCTTCGTCGGCGAAATCCATGCGGTGCTGCGCATCAGAGTCATAGCTCTGGTCTTTTAGGAGGGGAGTCAGTGGGCTTTGGGATGTGTGGTTCTCTTCCTTCCTCTGTAGACGCGGAGGCGGAATGGCCTTTGTGCTTTGAGGGCGGGAGCTCGCGCGGACGTTACTCGCTGGAGGCGTCATCAGCCCCGTAGGCGTTTTCAGAGCTGAGCTCTCCATGCTGCTTCGCCACTTGTTGAATGCAGACGAGATTTGTGCTGCAGCTTGGCCTTTCCATCCACCGCGTTTTTCCTGTGCTTCCATTTCCAGACTGGCGCGAATACGCACGGCTGCGTCGCGGACTGTTCGGCGGTCGTAGTCTGGCCCCGAGAGGGTGGCGATGAGTTCTGTCAAGTCCTCGTTGCGTACTTGTAGGAGTTCGCGGAGCCAGTTGACCTCTGACTGGAGCTCTTTGATGCGTCGGGGATTCGCTTGGACCTGTAACTTCTCGATGCGTTGCTCCCTTGCTTGCAGTTGCTCTTGCAATACGCAAATGGTCTCGCGTAGGGCTTGCGGTGAGATCTTCTCGGGCTCACTGGACCGGGACTTTGCACTGGCTGCCGCGGCTTGGGCTGCTGTTGTAGCAATCTCGAGTCTTTCTTGCATGTAATTGATGCGCTCCTGCGAATGCTGCAGTCTGGCATCCGCAATGGTAAGGCGTTCCCGCATGATTTCTTCTAGACGAGCCTTGTCTTCCTTGGCATGCTCCACGGCACGCGTGTAGCGAAGTGTCAGCTCATCTACCGTTGTGCTATTCGCTTGTTGAGCCATTCGTAACGCTGCTTCGCCCTCAATGCGGTTGGTCTCAAGTGTGAGGCGGGCTTTTGCCAGCTTCTCCTCGAGCTCTGTCTGTGTCTTACGGCTGCTCGTCTCAAACTCATGCATCTCACGCTCCTTTAGCCCTATCAGACTTTGCTTTTCCTCGACCTGAGCTTGAAGCTTGCTACGTTCCTGCTCCAAAGCTGCAAGCACACGATTTGCCTCTTCGCCTTCAACGAGTTTTGAACGGGCAATTCGCAGCTCCTCGACATGTTCCTGGCATTCTCTATCCCGAACAGCCTGTGCAGCCACGAGTGCATCGTACTTCTGACGATGTTCATATTCTCGAGCCTTGGACAGAGCTTTCTCGCTTGCTAGCTGACTTGCAGCAGTCGCCATATCGGCGTGCAGCTTTTCCAGTCTCCGCTTCATTACACCACTGGACTCATGGCCTTCCTCAACCAGCTGCTTTAAGCTTGCAATACGTTCTTCGAACATGTGGCGCTCCCTCGTTGCTTCATCAATACCCTGTCGCCATTTGGTGCTTGAGAGACGGTATTCATCTAAGGTATGTTGCAACGCTCGATTCTCTGCTTGTAAACCCTCAGCCTTTGCCTCGGTCATCTTCAAGGCTTTTGTCACCCCCCGAAGCTCATCTTCAAGCGAATCGCGTTTGGCAGCTTGATCCTGAATTTTTTTGCGAAGGACTTGCAACTCTGGGTCATTGTCCGAACGATGCATTAGCTGGGTGTCGCCATATTCAAAGGATGACGGAAGATGGCGCTCCAACACCTCCTCAACCATCGAGCGAACGTCAGCCACGACGGGGCCGACGGAAACCGTCTTTGCAAGGGTTGTTTGTATTTCTTCGAGCGAGGATTGAAGTGCTGTAAGATCGAAAGGGAGCTGAGCTGGTCGAGCCTGTTCCTCCCGCAAAGCTTCCAGCACAGCGACTTTGATCTGCTCCTGACGTTTTTCACGGCTGCGAGATATGGGACGTCTGGGCTGATACGTTGCCATGTCTTCGTCATCGGCATCGCTGTCGATGGTTGAAGGGCTATGCTTGGACAACGGCCTGTCAGCAGAGCTGCTGTTGATCTTACTGACTGCTTTCTCGAGGGGCCGAATGTGGTCTTGCACAACGCGAGTAAGGACTTCTTCAAGGCCATCTGCATCCCTAACCGGTTTCTTCCATGCCTCCTCAGGCCATTTGGATGACACCACGTGAGTGGTTTCGACACGCCGATGGCCAGGCCATTCGCTTGTCTCGCCACTGCTTCTCCTTTTCGGTAGGCTTGAGAGGGTGCCCATCGACTCTTCTTCCTGATCTGACATGGTTGACAAGTCACTTTCTTGCAGAGGCGGCGAATTGTTAAGCTCTCGCATGACAAGATCAATCTCTGAAAATGTTGGATGATCAGGAGACGGAGGTAGTGGCTTTTCACTTGCAACTACTTCATTGCCGTTAAATTGCTCAAGGGTGTTGGAGAAAGCACTTGTAATTGGCACAAACGGTGCAGCAAGTGCAGAAAGCGATGAAGACTGTTTGTGACCTCTTACCGCCGGCATTACATTCTGCACTGGAGGTTCCAGTTCAGCTGCGCGGGCGGCTAGTTCAGCCTCTTCAGGATCAGACGTAGCGTCAGCAGGTGGCTGTTCAGCGAAAAGAGGCACTTCATCATTGGCTGAGCTGAATTTACGCTGGCGTTTGATCCGATCGTCGCTCTGCTTGACGCGTCCGTCTTCGTCATCTGCCTCCTTGTCGTCCGACGGCGGGACTATTGGAACAGCTTTCGATTTCCGGGTTGTTTTAGCACGAGGGACGTTGACACGCCCAAATATACTTGGAAGTCCACCATCTGGGGTATTTGGAAGTTTCTTGGCATTTTCGAAGCCAGGAAAGTTAAAGTCTGAATTGGGTTGAAATGCAGGTGCGGCCACGTTCAAACTAGCTGTAGGCTTGTGAATGTGCTTATAGATACCATCAGTCTCGGAACTGGAAGGGCAATGGATGTCGGAGTTATTGGGTGGCGCAACGTCCCCATCCATCTGAGCCCGAATCTGGTCAGGCACAAAGGGAGGGTTCGGAGCCACTGAAATACCCGAATGAACCAGTGGAGACGGAACACGCACGTTACCCTGGCGGATACCTGGGAACTGGCCCGGAGAGGGGTTCCGTGACGAGCTTCCAAAGTGGCGTGAAATGTCAACCGAAGCCGCGAATCCGTGCACGTGACCAAGCCCGCTAGCCGGGGATGATGGCGACGCCATCGTCATGGCGTGGGAATGTCCGCGGACCATTGGCGGGAGGCTAACGCTTTCGTTGAGGTAGGACCTTGCTGATAGGTATGGATAATGGTGACCGTTGAGACGTCCGTTGGGTTCGTCCCTGGCCAGTTCAACCCCCAAAGCTGCTAGCCTCTGTTCCATTAGCTCAGCCTCGTGGGCTTTCCACTTGTCAAAGTCTGGAAATCGGACAGTAGGGCGCTGCTGTTCGTCTTTTGCCCGCTCTTCTGGGTAAATGGGCCTTGCCAGAACGCCCTGAACGTCAAATCCATGCAAATTGTAGCCCAACTGCTCAAACTTGCGGAGTCGTAATCGAATTTCATCATCAGTCAATGGCTTCGGCAGCCCAAGAGCCTTGAAATCGACATCCGGAATCGAGACGATGCAGGTTTTCCCTCGCCAAGGGATTCGCTTGCGAGTTCTGGCGCGAGAGATATTCGTTAAAGCATTCCTGATCTGCTGACGCTCGTCTGAAACGTTGCTTGCCCATTGTGAGGTGGGAGTTTCCTCAGCCACTCCACTTGTTCTATCTTCCATGGTCTCGACAAATGATTGCTGGTTCAGAGTATGATTATGCTCCCTTGATATATGTCTCTTGCACGACCTTTCAGTGCGGTTATGCGACTTCCGGGTTGGGGAGATGGAGACGCGTACGGCTCTTGTAGCCCAAGGTTTCTTCTGATTATCCAAGCTGCGCCCGCGCTTCGATACAAGATGTGAAGCAACCAAGCTGCTTTCTGGGTAATACGATCCTGAGTGCTCTGCCTTAGACAGGCCAAAATCTCTTAGCCGGTTTGGCACAATGTGCTCGAGCCCAAAAGTCAGCAACGGCGAGCTTTCGTTGTCTCTTTCCGGAGCTGGAAACGGCTCAGTCCAAGCAGTATAGGTGGTGCCGGTCGAAGATGGCGATCGTGGGTATGGCGACCCCCAAACGGCCGTGTAGTAATCCGACGTGTCGTCTCTGTGCCGCCAATGATTGTTTGCTGGGGTCCGAGGCGGTGGGAGATGGACGGGATCCAGCGTCGAGCTGGACTTTTTCCTTGAATGCCCGTACAAGTCTCGATGGGCTACTGGAGGTGACGCGATGTGACCATTCCTAACCGGAGACCTGCCGGTGCTTCGCAGCTGGACACGATCGTCTGTAAAGGCTGCACCACATCTCTGTTAGTGAGAGACTTGGGGAAGACGTTTTCGAGCCATACCGTCCACGGCTCAGGCTTCAGAGAGCGACTTCAAGCCGCTCAGTTGTCAATGTTTTTCAGACGCGTCCAAGATGCCTGATCGACCCGACGGTAATTAAAGCCGAAAAGAGCTGGAGAGGTTATATGACAAACGGCAAGGTGAATAGTGGACTGGTTCCGCGCATGGTGGTTGTGTTGTTGGTATTGTCGGAACAATGCGTCAAGGGTGGCTGGGTGTTCATCCCATGTGGAGCTGTCATTCGCGAACGACAACTGAAAGCTGCACAGGGGTCGGCTCAACCTCGGTGGGTAGGATGTCGGAGAATTTTTTGGCTTTTGCCCTTGGGCCTGGAATGGCCATGGTTGTATCATGTACCACTCGTGCAGTTTTCTCGAACAATGCTGTCGTTCCAGGTGAACACTGCCGTTATTTCATCCCGTTAAACAGAGCCTTTTAGCAATTCTTGATAGATGTCAGTGTGATGCCGCGATCAGAGCGAGCTGATGAAGGAATTCATGGTACGATAGCCAGTTTTCAGACGAGACCTGGTCCAGTTTTCAATTGCTTATGAAAATCAATGCCATGTGTACTCTCACACAAAACCTACCAGAATTTCGATTCACGAATTTTCCACCTCTCGTACTGATCTATAACAATTAAAGTACAGTTGCTCTCCACCTAGCGTAACGGACTTATAGGGAAAGCTGCCTGGGTTGGTACGTGGTAGCGCAATCAATAAATCTGATCACTACAGTGAAGTTCTTCCAACCGCACCTCTGCTTAATTTTCGCGTGACTTTCACATCAACCTCAAAATTTCTCTCAAGGCAAAACAGAACATGACTTTTTCATTCCGGCCATGACAAATGTAGTTTCAACACAGAAAGCGAGTCCTGGTGAGTTCATGTGATGATCCCACACCGACCCGCCTAACGCGGCCCCAGCCTTTCACCTCGTTGCCGGACTCGGTTCCGGCGCAACAACTGCCTTTCTGCTACAACCGGCAGACCTCCTCAAGACGCGAGTGCAGCAATCACAGTCCTCGACGCTTACCCAAGCTTTCCGGGAGATTCTCAATGGCCCACGTCCCGTACAAACGCTGTGGCGAGGGGTCGTCCCGTCAGTGCTGCGAACGGGGTGTGGATCGGCGCTCTACTTTGGTATGCTCAGCCAGATGAGGCAGTACACCGCGAAGCATTTCACCAAACCAGCTTCATCTGCATCAGAGGCGAGCACGTCATCTGTGTCACCTAAACTTGGCAATGTAGGAAATCTGACCACAGGTGCTTTGGCCCGTGTGGCCGCCGGACTAGTCGTGAACCCCATAACCGTGCTCAAAGTGCGATACGAGTCCACACATTATGCCTACACCTCCTTGGCGGGTGCAGCGAGAGACATTGTCAGGAAAGAGGGGCTTCGTGGCTTTTTCGCAGGGTTTGATGCCACGGCCGTGAGGGATGCACCCTATGCTGGATTCTATGTTCTAGTCTACGAGCAGTTGAAGAAGCAGTTGAATGCGCTTTCACCGCCGGAGCACGGCTCCGGTTCAGTCTCTATAAACTTCATATCGGGAGTCATCGCCGCCGTGTCGGCTACAACATTGACAAATCCCTTTGATGCCATCAAGACTCGCTTACAGCTTGCGCCGGGAAGATATGGAAATCTCTTTAGTGCAGCACGGATAATGTTGAGGGAAGAAGGCGTTGGGAGCATGTTTAGCGGACTCAGCATGCGCATCGGCCGCAAGGCTTTGAGCAGTGCATTTACCTGGACGACATATGAGGAACTGATTCGTAGAGCGGGAAAGTACTGATGTAAAAGTAGTGGCAATGTGTGAGACCAATTAGACGGTTGTCTGTGCTGGCCGATAAGAGACTGCTGACCTCAAGTTTCGTGTTGGACGAATCTTGTTGGGCTTGTCCAACGCCCACTTTTTTCTAGACTTTCGTGTTAGAAAAAGCAATGCGATACGATTCCATGTGCTGCCCTCTTCATTGGCCTGTGACACGCTGGAATGTATGTCCAGCAGGTTTGACCTGCCTCAACCTAAACGCACAGACTCGTGCAACCCCTCTACAAAAACGAAACTTGACAAGCCGCTCTTTTTTTTTTTTTTTTTGCCTCAAGGTTCTGTCTACACCTTTGACAGTTCAAACGTACACGACAACGATATGACTGGCACAAAAAATATCGTCATCCTGGGCGGCAGCTTTGCCGGCCAGTCCATAGCGCACTACCTAGCCAGGCATACTCTGCCAAAACTGCAAGAATCAAAGGTCGCTAATTACAAAATCATCATTGTTGATCCCTCGACACAGTTTTGGTGGCATATTGCCGCGCCACGAGCCATTGTGTCTGTAGATGAAATGAAGCATGAGGACTGCTTTAAGCCCATCCTAGATGGATTCAAGCAGTATTCAGATCTTGCGATAAGTCACTTGCATGGCACGGCGATTGGACTGAACACCGATGATCGTATAATCGCCATCAAAACGGCGGCTGGTGAACAACAATCGCTTCACTACGATTACCTTGTTATTGCCACTGGTGTGCGCTCACCTACACCGCTCACGACCTTACAGGGTGACCATACGTTGTCAACCAAGGCGCTTGATGAGATCAATGGCAAAATCAAATCCGCCAAGACCATTGCCATCAGTGGTGGTGGACCCATTGGTGTGGAAATCGCAGGCGAAATTGCCTATCGCTACCCCGACAAAGAAGCAATCACGTTAATCACAGGCTCTGCGAAGCTATTGCCCATCCTCCGTCAAGCACTGTCAGATAAAGCACAGCAGATGCTGGAGAGGCTCGGTGTCAAGGTCAAGTACAACACACTTGTGACCAGCTCAGAAGCAACTGCGGATGGTCAGACGACGATCAAAATGAACAATGGCGAGACCCTGACGGCTGATGTCTATATCCCTGCCTACGGTGTCAGCCCAAACACAGAGTTCTTGCCAGACTATCTCAAAACAGGCGAACTCGGGTGGGTCAAGACAAACGGGGAGACGCTGC
Source organism: Piedraia hortae CBS 480.64 (assembly GCA_010093745.1). Classification (NCBI taxonomy): domain Eukaryota; kingdom Fungi; phylum Ascomycota; class Dothideomycetes; order Capnodiales; family Piedraiaceae; genus Piedraia; species Piedraia hortae. The sequence goes on from MU005964.1 coordinate 77,674, forward strand.
GAGTAGATGCGGCCGGACCGCGAGTCTACGCCGCCGGAGATGTTGCTGCAGTTGATTTGGGAGGAGTTCTTAAGCTCTACGGATCAATTCCGGTCTTGGGCGCAAACATGTCTCATGACCTCTTGGAAGATGCTGGTGTAAGCACAGTTCCCGAGCGAACGTATCTGCGCCAAGATTCCGAGACGCAGTTTGTGCCCATTGGTCCCAAGACCGGTGTAGCCGCATACAACGGGTGGAAGATTCCCGGCTTCATGGTAGGCCTGGCCAAGGGGAAAGATTACATGATTGGTCGCATCCCAGAAATAACCGAGGGTAGGAAGTTTTCCAAACCGTGAAGCGTGGGTGTTTTGTGCAATGTTTGTAATGAAAATGCTCAAGTAATGGATCAGCGATGTGCTCTTTTTCAGACATACCCACTGTTTGCTCTCTGGCAAAGCATCGGGGATCGACTGTTGGACGGTGCGGGGAAAGTTGCCAGGAACAGGTTAGCGCAGATCTGTAACAAGCCCGTCCCGCTTCGGAACAGCGCGACCGTTTGTAAGGCGTAAAACGCCAAACAGGGCCCCTTGACTGGCGGTAAAATGGCTCGCTGCAAATCATCCCAGTTATTTGGTACTGGGGGCCCACCTGGTTGCAGAGTTGTTGGCACAGCGTTGGGCTGCCACAGCATGACGGTGAGTTGTTGTCACCATGGACGGTAACATCGTGATCCCCAACATGGCCAACCGCCCCCTTCCCCTAACACGTGAGAGGCAGACACTCCCCCTAGCATGTGATTTTGGCGAATAGTGGTTGGTGTGCCATCCGTGGGGCGGCACGGACCAGGCAAACCCGCTGGAGCCGAAAAAAAAATAACAGCAAAGAACGCCGGGTCCGCCGCCTTTCTCCCCTTCGTCACTCTCTGCCCCCCTTTCCAAGTCACATGAAGGTTGAGAGACGTCATTCCATCTTTCTCTCCCTTGCCCGTACGTCTGACACTGTCCCTCGCTCCTTTGGAAACCCCCCTTCACTCGTTACACCTGGCCAGACGTGCAGCAGTGGCTGCAGGCTGACGGCATTATTGCAGGATACTCGACGGCAGTGAGGTGGAAAGGGCGGAGCACGGCTTATTTGCTGCTAAATTGCGAGTGAGACGAGGCACTCATCTCTGATTTGGGAAAAAGCGCAACTTCGTCGTGGCTGTTGTGCAGATATTCGCCGTGGGCTGGGCGGCATGTTGGTCCCTCGGCCGCTAAATCAGCTCGAGGGTCACTGTTCGGCATTGAGCAATGGAACCTTGTATGTTTTGTCGCCTCAGGGCATGCAGTCGCTGGCACTGGAAAAGAATGCCAAATGGCAAAAAGTGGAGGGTGGGAAGTCCGTGACTAGTCCGGCATGTGTAACGGCGCATGACGAGGGAGCCCTATATGTGGTCGGGGGCACTTCCCAGGATCCGTCTTATTCAGGCCTGCAAAGATTTCTTTTCGGTAGCCACACCTGGGAGACGTTAACTCTGCCTGGTGATAATCTCAAAGGACGAACGGAACACAGCGCGACTTACTTGGATGATGCGCAATCGATATTGGTATACGGAGGTTCTCAGCCAGGCGAACCGACAAGCGCGTCCTCGGAAACGTTTTTGATATCAACAAAATCACCTTACAACCTCCAGGCCTTTAGCTCGAAAGCACCGCCGACGCGACAACCGGTATTGGAACCGTGGAACACCAGTCATGCCGTTATGATGGGTGGCTCGACTTTCAACAAGCAGGTCTGGCTGTTTGGGCCGCAATTGGGCTGGTCACAGCTGATTACCAACCTCAGCCTGCTACTTCCTGTTGGAACACGGGGAAAGCTGATTCCGGGCAGCGACGGCAGCAAAGTCATGCAGGTGTTTCATCTCGACGAGTCACCCAACCGAATCTCACAGCTCGTGTTGCTTGGGCCTGAAGGACAGACGGCACCCAGCGGAATGATAATACCTCCTGCATCCTCGTCCAGAAAGCGCAAGCGAGGCCTGACGCTCGAGCACTGGCCGGCGTACAACAGCACAAATGCTCCAACGGCGAAACGAGCTGACTACTCGGTTGCACAAGCACAAAACGGACTAACGGCAATCTCGGGCGGTAATAAGGATGAGCCTCTCACTCTTTTCAATTCGTTTGATGGTAGCTGGGTAGACACTTCAAAGTTCTTCAACGTCAAGAACCAGCAGCCTCTCTTGCCTTCAGCGACCAAGCCCCCAATGACTTCGGCTACGACTGCAAGCCCAACGACTTCAGCACCGGCTCCATCTAAGTCAGACAGTGGCACAGCGGGCCACCAACCGATGCTCGGTACACTTGGCATCATACTCGGTGTACTTTTTGGCATAGCCGCCCTTTTCATGATAGCTCTCTTGATCTTTAGATGGCGGAAATCAAAGCGAGAGGAGAGCAGACGGCGAGAAGAGGAAAAGGACAGCAATAGGTTAAGTTTTGCCGATAGAGGCACGTCGTTTGTGGCTGGTGCTGACGATGAGCCTTTTACTTTCACACCGCCCAAAGCGAGTGGACTCGGCTCAGGGCCTGTGGGTGACTCACATAGCTCCTTGGCTATCATCACTGGCCGCATTACCAATAAGCGATCCAGCCATCGTGCTCATACCAGCACAAACAGCACAGCCCATCTGATACGAGCAAATAATGGGCAGGAGCCTGTAGAAATGGTCGACATGGAAGACAAGGGCATGAATTCACCAGAGCGGACTTATGACCCAAATCGCAGCTCGGGATGGTCCAATTTCCTCAAAGCGAGTTACCCGGAATCCAAGGATCTTGAAAGCGACCATGCATCCGTTGCGCCATCTACATCAGGTCGATCTGAAGAAAGGGGGAGGACTACTCCGCAATTACCCCTGGTAACCACAACTTCATCACCGCCGAAACTCATTCCGCCGATCGATGTCGATTATCACCCCACTTTTGGAGGCCAACAAATCTCGCACGTCAATACAGGTTCGCCCTCGTATTCACATAGTCGAGAGGACTTGACCAAGCTAGGCGGTGGATCCTTGGCCGAGGCGCAAAAAGGGCTGATTGTCAATGGAAGTATCGATGGATGGGACCGACGTTCGCAAATCTCGGGCTTCTCACTATCAGCCAATCGAGCCGATGGCAGGCCATACACACCACGCATCCAAAGTTCCAGAGGGGAAATTTTCTCAACTCCTCAGACCGAAACCTGCCACAATTCACGCGAATCGGAGTCGCAAGACAACCATGAAAGCACTTATAGCAGCAGCACATACGATCCACGGGAAAGAATCAGCTCTAGAGGTTCTCGTGGCTTTTCAACGAGCTTCTTCCCCGGCTCTGGCGTACCATATCACGTCCCAAAGTCTAAGTCAGCGTTCATCTACGACGACGTCGACTCACCAACAAGCGCCTATGCCGACCGGTCAACCATGGACTTGAGCCAGCTAACAACCGACTCTGGTCCCGCAAACAACCCCGAGCCCGATGATGAACCCAGCAACTATGATCTGGACCCGAAACCCCTCGAAACTGTTCATCCCAAGCGAACAAATCAACAGCAAGCAATGCCGAATGATATGAGTTGGATTAACCTAGGACTAGGCAATGACACGAATAAGTTTTGATTTGGCGTTTTTTGTTCTTGCATCTTGATGTTGTTTTACTGGAAAAAGAAATCTGGGCATGGGATCAAAAGACTAGGAGCTCGAGCGTTTCTTCATGAGTTGTGGTATACTGTTGATAGTCATGTTGTATACATGTAATGTTTTCAGGAATTTGAGGTGTGCTTGATTATGCCTTGGGAGGTTTAGTGGTTGTTTGGGTATAGTTGGTTGTTGGAGATATATATTTTGATTTGCTACATCCTCAGACATGAATGGTCGGTTAGCTCAGTTGGTTAGAGCGTGGTGCTAATACAAATTGGTACGCCAAGGTCGTGGGTTCGACCCCCATACTGACCAGTGTCATCCGTCTATTTTTGCGGGATTTACGGGACATTTTTTTACTCTGTGCAATTTTGATCACACGTTTAGGGAAGATTGATGGGATCAGCGACATGGGAGTTTGATCGGAATGCAGAGCAGACTGCCCAAGGTATAGTTGAATGGTGTGGGATTAATTTTGAGGGTGTCGGCCAAAGCTATGCTTTGTGTATAGAACCAAGCTTGTCAGGCCCGAGAGGCCGGAGGGCACAAGGGATGGAGTTATGCGGTGTGCGCTACGCTATACTGCCTAAAAGACTAGAAAAACGCGTGAAGAGCAAAAGGGCAACTGTCTCGGTGTTGTAGGATCGAGCGGGCCGTGCCGAAGCAACGTGACTGGTACTGGGCAATACGCTGCCTGAGCCTACTTTACAACCAACTGAACTAGTTTCTCCTCTCCCAGGTGGGAATAACCATTCCCGAGCGCGAAGTGAGGTGGGACTGAAACTCTCATCACCATTCTTTACAGTCAAAGCGGGATATAGTGGACACTGGATATGGCGAATCCCTCTTTATAGCGGATTTTCAGTACCCCCGATTTTCTCGGGGGATGTCACGGCTAATGCCGACAGAGTCCGTGCTCTCTGTAGTAGTTAAGTAGCGCGCCTGGAGCCATCTCCTCGCGCGACAACATAGTTCCAACGCGTACCCTGACAGGAGAACATAAACACGTTTCTAGGGATCGGAGTTGAGGCGAGGGTGCTTACTCTAGGATTGTGCGAATAGAGTTGGTTCTTGAGAAGGGGAGGGTCGAGAATGAGTCGGTTTCGTTCATGGGGGAATATGCTCGTTACAGGGGCCCGTTTGGACTGTGATTGAGAGGGTCTCCAGTCGGGACAGCCCATGCAGTGCATCAGGTACACCATTTGCGGACAGGGTGACGTCGGGGAATGGCCACAGAGAGTCAAGTTCAGGTGGGTAGAGTGCTCCCAACGCAGCTGCCAGGCAGCCGGCTTGGTGCGTAAGGTGCAATCGATACAATGGCTTGACCTTCGAGAATTTGGACATCTGTCCATCCCCAATGGCAGGTAGTCTAGCTTCAATGTTGGGCTATTCTACGAAGAAGACTAGCGGTCCTGCTTACGATCTCGTGTTTCGAGGATGGTTGATTGGACGGGGGGTGGGTGTTACGTGTCGAGGTCCATTCGTAAATGATATCCGATGAGGCTTGATTAGGCATATGGCTGACTCTTTGGCTTGTTTTGTATGAGATGAAAGTCTTTCCAGAGGCAGGTTCTACTTGTATGAAGACGTCCTCCAAGAGGATATCCACGAAGAGGCTAGCAAGGCCGCTATTGTTGATCTGTTCAGGGATTCCTCATATTACTTGTGATTAGACCATCTAGGTTGTGGTCTTTTGATAAGGAGCAGATCAATAGTCTCCGCTATCCCAACGTAAAGTGCAGCGGAGCCAAGCAATTGGCTGGCACGTGACTCGCACTGGAAGGGGAAATGGAAAAGTGGCCACAACGACATCCCTCGCATTATCCTTGAATATCACTGCTAACACACTACGACTTGGTTGATGCTCACGGCCTTGTCTCTAGGGGCGCAGATCACCCCTTGCGAGGTTTCCCGCCCAGTCCGGCAGGTTTTCTAGAGTACTCTCCTTGCTTTTCCAAAAGGGCAACGCGACGTAAGTAGTCTACATGCCACGTCGTAGCTGTGGAGCTAACAGGGACAGCAGAAGGTTATCATGGCACAGGAGACGGACGTCTGGAAGGGTCTCCAGAACTGGGCTCTCTTTGTTCCCGTAGTGGTGGGCCTCGGGGCCTACTACTCACTGAGCCAGAGACGTCAGAATGCCAGGCCGGCCACAGCTGCTCCGAACAAAAGGAGCGAACGGGAGGTCCGGAGCAAATCGGCTAAGAAAGAGGATCAGGCGTCCGGCGAGCCTAAGAAGCGCAAGGCTCCGCCGCGTCCGAAGGGGGACGTTCCGGCTGTGCCTTCGACCACGTTCACGGAGCCCGAGAGAGAGGATATGAGCACCAAACAGTTTGCAGCGAGGATGGCGAAAGCCAAACAGGGCACAGATCTCTCAGCCCCCAAGGGCGGCGACCGTCGCGTGAAGACGGTAAAGCAGGGCAAGGCCGTCGATACCCCTGTCATCTCCTCGGCCTCTTCGGCGGATGAAGCAACTCCCTACGCTGGCAACGTCAATGATATGCTAGAGCCAGCCGCTCCCGGGCCCTCTGTGCTTAAAATCACACCACCTACCAAGCCGGCCAAGGAAAAGGCGCCGCGCCAGAAGAAGGAAGAGCCGGTGGAGACCAAGAAGCAGCGTCAGAACCGTCAGAAGAAGGAGCAGGAAAAGGCTGAGCGGGAGCAGCAAGAGCAGCAGCGCCGGGTCCTCGAAGAACAGCAGCGTCGCATTGCTCGCGAGTCCCGCGGCGAACCGGCTAAGAACGGAGTGCCGGCTGCTAACGCCTGGAAGGAGAAGCCGGCCAAGCCGGTCGTTGATGGGCCTCTTTTGGATACATTTGATGAGTCCAGCGTGAAGGCTGGCGCTCCTGCCGAAGTTGCCTCGTCTGATGGTGAACCACCGGCCGATGGATGGACGGTTGCGGCACCCAAGGGCAAGAAGAAGAAGGGCAGCAAGGGAGAGGAAGGAGAGAAGACTGTCGAGGAAGCCAAAGAGAAGGCTACACACGAGGCTCCCAAGGACAAGGCTACAACAGCTGCTCCAACGGCGAAGTGGATACAGACGGCTAAGCCCAATGGCTACACTGTCCTGGGCTCATACAAACAGCGCATCGACGTCGACGCCTCGGACCCGTCCAACTGGGACCCTTGAGCGGGCTGGACAGGCTGAAACCTGGGATGACAGAACAAGGCTTGGGGAATGCGTACAACAAGGCCCTAGTGTAGTGTTTTAAATTATGTACGTCAGCACAATGCATTCGGTCTATTCGTTCAGAATGAGCGAATGAAATCACCTTGGGATGAACTAGGATGGATGCGGAACGTATCCGCAGGACGGAACCGTTCCGAATATCAATAGCTTCGCTGCATCGAATCAGGAGCGGGGACTTGTAAGAGCGTATTTGGAAATGGGGATAAGGAAGGTTAAACTGGCCACGTGTACTGAATATTCATTTCCTGCGCTGTTCTTTGTAGATTTCCACAGTCTCTTTGCAAAACAGAAGGACGCCCGGACCCTCGACCCACAAGGGGACAGTTTTCCACTGCAGCCCCCACAACCGGCATAATTCCACACCCCACTTGACACTATCCCATTTTGCTGCTGCGCAGCTTAGACGACATCTCCATGGCGCACGTTCGGGGCACAGCTGGCTACAGTCTAGGCAGCCAGCCAGTTGGCCGCTACAACATGGGACCGTCCAGGCCCGAAGCTACGAATGACCCGTGGCCGCTCGAATCAATCCGTGAACACACGAGCAAGATGGAGGATTGGCTCGACACCATCGCCGACCCTGTTAAGCCGTGGTTGCCGCACATTGGCCGTTTTCTAATCGTTGTCACGTTTCTGGAGGACGCGCTGCGGATCATCACGCAGTGGCACGATCAACTGGTCTACCTGCACGTCTACAGGCACAGTAAGTTGGCAGGAGGCATCGAGGTCGAAGCTAACTCCGTCTGTAGTTCCCTCGGGCGTCACGCACACCTTTCTTATCACGAATGTTCTTACTATGACAGCCTGCTCTGTCCTTGTCATCACACGACGCCACACCGAGTATGCTGTTGCCGGGCTCATCGGCGTCGTCATCGCCCAAGCCTTTGGCTACGGCCTGGTGCTGGATCTTAATTTCTTCCTACGCAATCTATCAGTCATGGGCGGCCTTTTGATGGTCATTTCTGATTCGTGGGTCCGAAAGCGCTTCGCCCCGGCCGGCCTGCCGCAGCTGGACGAAAAGGATCGTAAAATGTATTTTCAGCTGGCTGGACGCGTGCTGCTCATTTTCCTATTCATTGGCTTTGTTCTTGCCGGCGAATGGAGCGTTGGCCGAGTGGTGGTCATTTGTTTGGGAGCCGTGGCCTGTGTTATGGTCGTTGTCGGTTTCAAGGCCAAATGGAGCGCCATCATTCTTGTCATGATCCTGAGCATCTTTAACGTTCTCGTTAACAATTTCTGGACAGTAAGTTTTCATGATCCTTTGGTATAGAGACACACTAATCACACTTGCAGCTTCATCCAAGTCACCCACATAAAGACTTTGCCAAATACGACTTTTTCCAAATCCTGTCGATTGTCGGAGGATTGCTGCTCCTGGTCAACATGGGCCCGGGTCAGGTCAGCTTCGACGAGAAGAAGAAGGTCTATTAAGCAGCAACAGGACAAGGGTTGGATTAGAGTTCGCAATAGGCTGATGGAGCGGGAGCTATCTACAATCTGCAGCGACTGTCTATGGAGTATGGAGTGACATCATCTACACTGTAACGACCATGTGATTGCGCGTGGCTACGATGAAGTCTTGGCATGTGGGGGAGGAACGTGTGCTATGCCGTTTTAAGTTAGTGCGTCGCGCAGACAGCTCTACCACAACCAGCAGCTGTAGGCTGTTGCGGACGCAAAATGGTCTCTCTCATGCAGCGCAGCAGCTTCAACGCAAATAGCATCTTTAATCCGCGTAGGAGCACCTCCCTTGCTGCCAATAACGTGGATTCTTCCGACATCGTTCTGCCATCGATTGAGACCGAAAAAGAAGACAGCAACCTTTGGTTCGGACACGACGCGGACGAGTTTGCGCGACTGACGGACGCGTTCCTGGCCCGTGTTTCCAAGACCGACGTCGACAACTACGATGCTGCGCAGATATTGGTGCAGGATTACGGGCGGTTGACGCGTAAGACGATGGCAGAACGGCGCAAGGCGTATGAAAAGGAGCGCGCGGAGCAATTACGCAGGGAGTGGGCAGAGCGCACGGCGCTGTCTACCAATAAGCCGCTCGCAGTAATGGCAGAGCAGGTCTACAGCTTGCGGCAGTATGAGCAAGAGTGCGACATCTGGTCCCTTTTCGGCCTCATGCTGGAATTGCGCATGAAGAATCTTGCTCCACAGCGGTATGCGCGCGAGCAGACGGCAAGGACGTCGTTCCTGACTGAGATAAACCGCTATACGCCGGAGAAAGAGCTGTGGGATAGGTTTCTGGTAGAAGATGATGAGGCGAGGGAACAGGAAGCGGTCAAGAAGTGGCTGGAGAAGACGGCAGACCATCAGGACAGCAACATTGCGGCCATTGTGGCAGAGCTGGAGAAGCGGTCAGGGTCCGGCAAAGGCCTCTGGAGTCAGGGCTGGATGCACACGCGCGAGAAGATCAAGGGCGAGAAGCGACTGCGTTCATGGCCCAGTGGCTCCCAGTCCATCCGTCCACAAATTCGCGACTCCGCAGGCACGGAGATGCTCGTCACCCAGCTTGATCCAGACGCCCCGTCGCGTCAGAACGGTGTGCTGGAGCAGCCGGATAAGTACTACGAAAAGGCAGTGTGGGTAGCCATTTGGGAGATGCTGCGGCGGGGAAAGTCGCTGCAGGATATTGGCGAATGGTGTGAACAGCGCCGCGAGGGTTGGCGAGCGGCCGTTCTGTCTGGTCAAGGCCCCGAGTGGCGGCGCATGTGTTACCAGGCGTCTGTTAATTGCTCGGCAGACTACGAGGCGGCTGTTTATGGGCTGCTGGGAGGGAATATTGAAGTGGCTCAGAGGGTATGTTATACGGTTGAGGACCATCTCTTCGCTCACTACACCGTCGTCCTCGTCCGTAAATTCCATGACTATGTGCAGAAATGTCCTGGTCGTCAGAGTGAGCCTTTGCCTGGTCAAATGCCCTCAGACGTCAGCCGCACCATTCAGCAGCTGCGAGAAACCAAGACGGAATGGTCTGCTCCTCTGAAGATTGTCGAGAGCTATATCCTCGCCAAGAACTTTTTCGATCTTTTTGTTGCTGTCGGCCACGCCGTTTCTGACCTGGACGCGATGCGTGGAGATCAGGCACGCACAGTGGCTCGGTTACGGCTCCCTCCACTCTCCCTCGAGCCAGAAGCAAAAGTCGTAGGCGATGCACACACGCTTAGGGTGGTGGTGCATATGCTGATGATCATCCGCGCAGTAGAGACCGATTGGCTTATGGGGCCGGCCGAAGAAAACATCCTCGCGGCCTACGTGCAGACATTACGGGCAGCAGATCGGTGGGATGCAGCTCCCTTGTACGCAGCATATATCTCTCCTCCTCGCCAGGAAATCGTCCTCGGTCACGTCCTCGAAGACATTCACTCAACCCAAGACCAGCGCAACTTTCTCAAACTTTTAGTAAAATACCGCGAACCCGCCATCCTCGTCATCCAACAACGTCTGGAAATGGCACTTCAAGACACAAAGACTCAAACTCAAACCCCCCTCGCAATCCTCCAAGGAACACCCACAGGACCACGAATTCGCAAAAACTTTCTCCCCACAGCCCTCGACGAAACCGACACCGCCATCCTAGAAACCCTACACTGGTTCCAGCTCCTCCCGGCGGTCGACTGGCCCCTAGCCTTCCCGTCCCTCACAACCGCCCTCCGCAAATGTCTTTTATCCGGTCGTTTCGCAATCTGCAACGCCATCGTACGCGACTTTCCCTTTGCAACCTACTCCCCCAACCCACGGCACAAATCCGGAGACTCCTACCACTCCATAACCCTCATCCTCGCCGCCGCAGAAGCCCTATCCGACTGGATCGCAACCGACCCATCCTCGGAACACACCCCAACCTCACCAAACGGCCATCCCCATAAAGCGACGCATTCACTTACAACGAAAATGTCCCCACTACTCCACATCCGCGAGGCAGGCCTCCCTTTCCCCTCATCCGATGCGGTGGCTGAGGGGGGCGACATCCTCCCCCCGCTCATCACGGACTTGATTCTCGCGTATATCCTTGCGTTGAGTGATGCGGGGAGGAACGGTATCCGTGGCGCTTACGAGGAGTGTATGGACATTGCGGTTCAGGTTGCGGGGAATGAATACCTTACGCAATGTTTTGGGAAATTGGGAAAGATGAACCAGCTGGTGGAGTTGTTTGCGGATACGGCGCAGGATATGCTTGGCAAGGGCGATGGGTGGGATTATAAAGGCAGGGGGGTGGGAGTTTGGGGGTGAGGTCATGTATGTATTATTTGGTGGTGAGGTGGTGAGGTTGTGTAGTGTAACTTAGTTTGGGTGGGGTTTTTTATGAAATGGGGGTCGTATGGTAGTGCTGCTCCGGGTTTACAGGCTGTGTGTTTTTCGGTTTTGGACGTTGCAACGTGGTGGTGGATGTAGGCTAACGCTGAGTTTTAACGGTTTGTGTTGACTCGTTCCTTGTGGGAACCTTTAAATCTCTATCTTGACTGTCTTTTGCTCTGGAAGAGGAAGAGGTTCTTTGTGATAGTCTGTGGCAGGGGATGTAACCCTGTCGTGTGTACTCCAACTTCCTCTACGTTTCATCATGTGGATCTCAGTGCGACGCGAATGACCATCTTACGTCAACTGATTCTCTACACACAGCAGCCTAAACCGAAGTTATTCATCTAGTAAAGGAAGAATTCTCTTTGACTACTTCCTCCCTACTCATCATGAAGCGATCCAGCATCGGTAGCCCACTTGGAATACAAATATTTAGGCCATTGAACGACCATTGACACACACACACCTTTAACACAGTGCCTTAGAAATCAGTATTGCTTATGCTTCGGATGCACAGATCGAGTATACACGACATATTCTTTTACTTTTTGGACCTGCACACCCCGATCCATTAGCCATATTGTTCTAATAAGCAGCGGCACCTCACAGGTGTGTCAATATATACGCGTATCTAGAGCTACACAAGAAAATTTCTGAGTACTCGAACCCTGGTCAGGGATGTGGGTCATCACCTGCGGATCGCTCCGTGGCAACCTGCACAACACATAGATGAAAAAATTCCTGCGTCAAAGTCGACTCTTCCTACTAAGTTCGCAAGTAGGCTACGGTGAGTATGTCGACCGCGCCAAGAATCTTGGCACAGAGCGTCTGCTATCCTCAGGTGCGCGTTGCGAAGAACATCAAGAACTCTGATAAATCCCAGAGCCACATGGCAGATATATTTTCAGAAGCTCACCAACGTGGCTGACAGATGCCCTCCGATGCCGTGCATACGTCCGAAGTCAAAACCTTAAATGCAGGAACGAACCGCGGGATACATGTGATCCAGCCTCTCAATGTGATAACCAATACCCAACCATGCTGAGAAAGAGGAATGACACGCAGCAAAACACTAGTAGAATGCATCATTGAGATTGCTACGTTTTGGATAACCGTATGTCAAACCATCATTCAACGACATAGGATAAAAAAGCTGAGAGGATCAGGCACTAGGAACGTATATCCGACAAAAAAGCGACAAGGATCTACTTCTGGAAACGCTGCAACATGCGCGGATTTACGAAGAATGGGAGGCTGCCGCGCACCAGCTCGATGCTGTGGATGGTGATAACGAACTCTGGCGCGATGAAAGCGCAAGTAAGGAATATGATTATCGTCTTATTCACGCGCGCACGATGCAGGTCATTGATGCGTTTGAACGCGAGGATGTGGATATGGTAGCTGCGCTGCTGCGTTCGGGGCTGGTGAGAAATTTGGGGAATATCGCTTCGCCTAGGTTGTATAACCGTGCGTATGCGGGCACGAAGCTGTTGATTGAGGATTATGTCGCGCAGATGGCGCTCGCGGTGAGGTTTCTGGCGACGACGGACCGGGTGCATGCTCAGCAGAAGATGGATATGCTGCATCATGCGCGTATGGCGTTTGGGCGAACGTGTCTTGTCATGCGAGGGGGGAGCGTTTTTGGGTGGTGCCATCTCGGTGTTGTCAAGGCGCTGAATCTCAGGGGCTTGTTGCCGCGCATTGTGCTCGGGACGGCTACGGGCGCCTTGATGGCTGCTCTGGTGTGCGTCTACACAGAAGACGAGTTGCCCGAGGTCTTAAGCGGACAGCGAATCGATATCGTCGGAAAGGCATCCGACGGATCTATCTGGGAGAGAGCAGCAGCTTTTATATCTTCGGGTCCAACTATCGACCGAGAAGCTCTGTTAGACCGCTTATGCGAAGATGTAGGCGACTTGACCTTTGCAGAAGCATATCGACGCACCAAACGCGTGCTCAACATGACGGTGCCAGCCGCCGGAGGCGTGCCAACTCTTCTCAACTACCTCACCGCCCCAAACGCACTCATCTGGTCCGCAGCCCGAGCATCTTTTACCAACAGCCCAGCACTGCTACGCAGCAAGTTACACAACGGCAACGTCGTTCCGTGGAACGTAGCCACATCAACACCACCAATCACAAAAACAACAGTACCGGAACACGAGCGCGACTCACCACTAGGTCGCGTAGCGGAGCTATTCAATGTGAACCACTTCATCGTCCCACAAGCGAGACCCTACATTGCACCGATCCTTGCGCCCTCGCTGAACCACACCCGCTCTTCACGCACCAGTCGAGTATCATGGACGAGCTCGGCGATGCATCTTGTCACGCTGGAGCTACAGCACAGGCTAGCGCAGCTAGACTCTTTAGGTCTCCTCTCGCCACGGCTGAGGCGGATCTTCATGGACGAGCCCGTGCCAGGTCCGTCATGGACCCTCGTCCCGGACGTCGGATTCAGCGACTTTTGGCGTCTTTTAGGTAAGACGCGCTGCGAGGAGGTCGAGAAGATGATGCGTCGTGGTGAGAGGTGCGTTTGGCCTGCTGTTTGTGCGCTCAAAATTCGCTGCGCGATTGAGGTCGAGCTGGATAGGGGTTATCAGCTTGCTCGGAGACGGAAGCCGTTTGAACCTGTGGATGGGGAAGAAGAGTATCCATTAAAGAAGATTGAGGCTAGGCGTAGGGCTGCGTCGCTAGGTGCGCCGCCGGAGGCGGAGAATGTGGAGTGTTTGTAATTGATGCTGTTCGGGTCTTGAATTTGTTCACGGTGTGGTGAGTATATTGTATATTGCGGTGTTAGAGCTTCGTACGAACCTTTCTTCGTTCGAGTATTTGCTACGCTCTCATCTTCCAATGATAGCTCAATGTTCAAATTCTGTGGACTGCTTGTGGTAGTTCTGCATGGCTACGTCTATTACTGCTCTGACATTAACCCCATGTGGACTGAAATGTGGTGGTGTTGGTGTGGAGGCAGTGCGCGAGCTTGGCATGAATCAACCGAGTGCATAGGTATGAAAGAAGATTTTTCTCGTCATTTGGTTTATACACATCCAGAAACACCCTTAATGACAAAACACTCGTAACCAAGGACAGCGGTATCCATCGAGCGATATTAACTGTTCTCGACCCACCAGCAGACGTAGAATCGCTAGAAGTACTGCTCCAATTCCAACCAGCCAGATGTATAGACAAAGCATCATGAAACCCACCACCACTCCAACCCGATGGTTACAACTTAAATCGCAAGGGTATATACACACACTCCATGCGCGCTAACAATGATATGATACAAAGTACAATCACACCCCAACCCCATTAAACTCAAACAAATCCCTCCTCTTCCCCAACACCGTCGCCAGACCCTGTAGGACCTCTGCCTGGAACGGCTCAAAGGGGACTCGTTCGCCATCAATAGAAATACACCCCTCAAGCACCTTACCCCCCTCTCCTGAGATCCAACTCTTCCAGCCCCCGCCCCTGCGCGGCTGAGGCGAGATTCTATACGCACACGCTTTCCGGTAGGAGACATCGTGGAAGCGAATGAGTTGCGCTTTTTCCACGCTAAGCATCATTTTGATTGCGCGGAGGCGACTGACGAGACCAGAGATGGATACGACATCGAGAAAGCCGTCGCGGGGGAGGGCGCAGGGGAAGAAAGGTGCGTCGGGTGACATCCAGCACATGTTTCCCGCGTAGAAGTTGCCTAGGTCGGGCATTTCTTGGGTGTGGAACTGGGGGGGTAAGGGAGATTGAATTGTGCCGTAGCGGAGGGGGGGCATACGGTCCTCGTCTGATGGCATAGAGGGGATGGGGAGGTCGACGTTCAGTTCCTTAGAGGCTGCGGCTCGGTACCCTTCCACTGCGAGACGGTGGGTTTCGATTAGTTCATCCTTGTCGCTTCCGTCAGCGAGGATGGACACCTGTGCTGGGTAGACGGTTTTGCCTAGGAGACGGACGATGAAGCCCCATGTGAAGCGGAAGTCACCCATCCATCTTATGGATTCTGTGCCGAGATCACTTTCAGCTACGATCCCGACGGATTGGGATAGGAAGCTGTAGAATTGATTGTTGCCTTGTGTGATGGCGACTAGGTCAAGAGGCATGCGCACGCCTTTGATGATGGCTACTGCCGCAATAGAGGGCGAGCTGGTACCATGAAGGTTCAGACTCATGGCATTGCCGCTGCCGCAGGGGATTTGGGCCACGGCAACTTTATGAAACGCCCGTCTCGGCTGCGGTTGTTGTGCTAAGCCGTTGAACACTTCGTGCGGGATGCCGTCCCCGCTGGCGCATACTACAGCGTCTACAGAGTCTACATCCAGCTCGCGAGCAATTTCCTGGGCGTGACCACGGTGCGTCGTCCTCTCGACTTGCATTTGACAGTTTGCTGCGGCGAAAATGGGCTCACATTCCCTTTCCCAGAGCCGTACTGCCTTGGCCTGACCCCCAAAAGGGTTGATAAGGACACGTAGTCGCTTCGCACGTATAATATTTGGCGGATAGGCACTGTCCAGCAGCGAATCCACCCACTGCGCCGCGTTGGGCGAGTTGACCGGATTTCGGATCTCACAGACGTGACATTGTCGTTTGCTCCGCGGTCTTGCGTATTTGATCACCACCTGGTTTGACAAACATTCAGCCCAGAGGATGTTATAATATGGGATTGTCCATGTTGTTTGTGAGGACCGACGCAGAGGTCGGCATATTGTTGAGTCTGGGGGGAAGCCGAAGATGATCAAGGAATCGGTACCAAGGGTAAGAGTTGTGGAATCTGATGTAGAGGATAATACTGTTTCGGCCATGGAAATTTGTTTGGATACTCTGTCGAGGGATGAGTGGTTTGTTGCCATACTGCGATTAAGACGTCGGCATAAGTTGCGGGGAGCATGTTAGTTCAGCCACCAATGCGGCACTAATGCAGCCTCCCGCTATCGAGAATAGTCATGATCCCTGTCAAACGTCACGTGTGGGTCCAAACTATGTCCATGGTTGACTGAACGCGCATATTTTAGGTAAGTCCACTTAGAGCGGCTTGAACGTGCCCTAGAAAACAGACTGTGCTATTTGGCTGATCTGTTTACTTGGTCAATGAGCAATCGATTTGTACGAACCGACGTCTGGCGGTTTCGCGTGGTTTTTCTTCTAACGACGGAGAGGTCAACGGATGGATGCGCAACCTGTGTGTAGTTTGAAGAGCGCGTTGGCAACGCTTCTGTACTCTGGGATGAAGCGAGGACCTTCGGATGATGCCCTAGCTCGAGCGGATGGCAATCAAAAGAGACAGAGGACACACATACAGAGCCCCGACTTACATATCGGCAACCAAGACCACCTGGCCAACGCAAATGGAGACAATGCGTGCGCAATAGATTACTTTGCACAGCATGGCAAGTGGCCGGACAATGTTGCCAGTGCAGTGTCTTCTTTGGAAATCAGTGCAGAGGAGCTGGAATCAGAGCGGCGAGACCCCAAGCAGCCGTCTTATCAGGACGATGAATACGACGAGTTACTTGCCGGGATGGGTAGCTATCTTAAAGACCATGAATTGGGACTTACAGAAGCAAGCCTGGCTTTGTGTGAAAACTTCTTGACTCAAAAGCGTAAGGTTCCTGGAAACACACTTTTTCGAGACGACATCTTTGACCACACTCAGTTTCGCTTAGAAATTGCCAACGAAGGTTGGATTCTTCGAGAAATTGCACCGCTTTTAATCCCGTCTCCCATCAGACTGGCCATATTTGGAGCCACCAACCTCGAGTGCGTTAGCGAACTCGTCAACGGGGTTTGGGATATGTGCAATTCCCTAACACGTCCACCCCCAGAGCCGGGCTACACAATCGGCTTCTTGGACCTCAGCTTTAATTCTCGAGGCTGTAAACTCTTGCCTTTTGTTGGCAAGTGTTCGGAGACGTCGCATTTCAAAGCCACAGCAGATGTTTTCTTCCCATTTCTAACCTGCGAAGTCGACTGCAGCACATATGGACTGTACTATTCGAGGCGCCGAAATGCACATAGCATGACCCTTGCCGTGCGTGGTGTTGTGGAGCTCTTCAGGCTAGTTAACCGTGAGAAAGAGGTCGACAGGGAAATTCTCGGTTGGTCCGCTGAGCTCGAAAGAGATATCTTAGTCATATCTGGCCACTACGCTGTCATCAATGGGCCAACACAGGAATATTACCGTCACAAAGTCCTCTCTTTACCGTGGAGAGGCCAAAAGTGGCTGCCCTATCAATTCTTTACAAATCTTCACCACGACTGGATTCCAAAACACTACGAAAGGATCTGTTCTGCAATTGACGATTTGCCGAACGGCGTCAATTTTGGGTTGGATGATGATTTCGAGAAAGAGCTTCCCATGTAAGCGTTGGTGAAGAGGGTCGTCGACGTTGAGTAACGGAAGTGGCTTCATGGGCCATCGTGTCTGATTGTGTACACTAGAAAAATACCTATCTTCTCAAGAGTTTTGTTTTTCGCCCCAATGTCCTAACATGTGTCATTTTGCAGTGTATATTAAACTAATACAACCACTGATACAGTATTGTATTGACGGAAGCTATGTACTTTGAGGACTTCGTGGCTTGTGGGTGTCGGCTATGCCCTTTTCACGCTATAAACCATGTAAATATCATAGTATGCAGAACTTAAGGGTTGTGCCATTGACAAGAGCCCAAGGACTACTAAACCTATTTTAGCGGGGCTTGGGGCATGCATGGATGCCTTGCACTATCATTGGCTACCAACTGAGTGTCAGGAGTTCCAGTCACATGGCTTCGGCACGGCCCGTGGGGTCCTATACCACCGAGACAGCTGCCCCACCAACAAGAGTCTCATATTAATAGAGAAAGAGTCCTTCTAACCGCATTCGGCCTAGCCCCCTGTTGGGTGTTGTTCCCTGATCGACTTTGGCCAGGTGGGTACATACATCTCAAACTGCAGTTGGTTTGACGTTGGTTGCGCAAGAGTTGCCCATTTCCCGAGTGAGTTGGTTGTGGCCACTGCGGCGGAGGCGGAGGCATTGGGTACCACTGCGGTTGCGACGGTCCTTATTGGAAATAAGCTGGTTGTGACAGCTGTGCCCGCAGCTGCCTCTGCTCGATGGCCTCCAGTACTGATAGATCAGGAGCTCTGGCCCGACCTCGCATTGCACTGCTACCCCATCTTCCTCGTCCACGGCCACTGCCCCGCACCCTCGTGCTTCCACTTCACAGATCGATGCGACCACCAGTAACCCCTCTCGAGGATGGATCCTGAGCTGGCTGGGGCTACTCTTGCTCCCGTGGTGGGGTTGTGCCATTTCATTAGACTAAGATTTAGGTAGGTGACTGTAATGAGTGTGAAAGATGTATTATGCGGAACTACACTATACTACACAGCTTATAGCAACTAATCTATCTCTATCGGTATCCATCAAAGAAATTATCCGACGCATCGTCGCCGTGAGTGCCTCAAGTGTTAATTAATCATTGCATGAGTTGACTGGTTGTGGCAACACGCTAAGACCAATGCGGTCAGCTGGACTCTTTTTCTATTAATACGAGACTCTTTTTCTAGGTGAGGCGTCGCAGACTTGCACATTAAGTCGATTTCGCGCGCTTTATAACATGGGTGGATAAGTATAGCCACAGCCTGTTGCCACGCAAATAGGATTGGTGCGCACATTCCTAATACCTACATAGGTAATTGAGACCTCGCATTCAATCAGTTAAAAGATTATGGGGACTGCCCCGGGATGCCGTCAGGTCTAGCAGGAATGATATCGTGGCGATGCAAGGCATCTACTCTGCTTGTTTGACAAACAAACAAAGACAAAGTTTGTCTGTTCTTCTGGGTTTCCTTATATAGGTGGATAGACCCCCAAAATGCAATCTACGGGTTCTACCTCACGTTTTATCACAATCAAGGTAAATCAAGTACCAGATATGTTGTCATATCGAGCTATAATATGATACTGATCAAGTTGCAGGCACGCAGTTGAGAGCAACATTTCGCTGATAGGCGCTTCGTGATGGCGAACACTGCGTGTCAACATGCGAATTCGAGATCGGCAATCGCGACTAGATAAACGCCAGTAACTATGCCCCTGGCGCGTACATATGGATATATAATAGTTCTCCTTCGAAACAGGTAGCAACTAAGACTGTACTTATCGTTTGATCCATCAATCACTTCCCTTTCAGCACCTTGAGGCAAGCATGGTCAGTATAAACCTCGTGAAGTCACTACAGGCGAGACGTGCGATTCAGAAAGGTGAATCCGCTTCGCAGACACGAGATCCTGTTCCCCAGGCGAATGAGAATGAACTTGATCCCTCTAAACGCACGAGAAAACCCACATGGAAAGTGTCCGAGTCTGGTGTTTCCTCCGTGCCAGACTCAGCAGCTTATAAAAATGCAGCCTATGAAAAGCTACTCAAGGAATCAGGCTGCTTCTTGAAGTCTGCAGAAAGGCCGAACAGTAAGAGCGCAAAGATGTGTCGACGCCTGCTGGAACACGATGTAGCGCCTCCAGCCGCATCATTGTTCCAGGATGAATTACTACAGTATACTGTAAGGAGGCTGGAAAAAAGGAATGAAGCCCGGGTCGTCATGGACCTAACCAGGCTTCTTGTTCCATCTGCGGAATCTCTAGCCATCCATCATGAGGAGCGACAATACAGCTACTTTTATGAAACGATAAATGAAGGATGGATACGTTGTATGAAGATCACAAGCCCCCGGCCACAGCCGGACTACGCTGTCGGGTTCAAGAAGCAGGCCTTCTCTGCAGTCCAGCTGCGAAAAGCTCAGCCATTCATTGGTACGGATGATCACCTATCCTATTTCAAGGCCACAAGGGAGATGCTGTTCCCATTTCTGGCCTGTGAAGTCAAGGCCGATGAAACGGATTTTCCGGCAGCTAGACGTCAAAACACTCACAGCATGGCCGTAGCCGTGAGGGGCGTGGTGGCATTGTTTAAACTTCTGGGCGAAGAACACACCTTGGATCAAAAGGTCCTGGCCTTTTCCGTCGTTCACGATAGGTCATCGGTGATGATCCATGGCCACTATCCAATTACGACTGCTGGTACAGGCCAAGTTAATTGCTATACAGTTAGCCTATACCAAGGTCGGTTTACCGACACCATAGGAGCCGGGTCGAGAGGCCGATGGACGTCTTTTCAATTCGTTATGAACGTTTATCGTATATGGGCACCTGCCCATTTCGAAATGCTCTGTTCGGCGATGGAAAGATTGCCGAACGTTCCGAATGCATATCTCGATCAAAAATGATGACTGCGTTTTGGGTGATGAGGATGGTCCGGAACAGTTTGCGAGTCTTGCCAGGGCGGTGGAACTTGTTGGCGAAGGGGGTCTTCATGAATGAGATAGGGCGTGGGTGTGTATCTAGTCGAGTATTGACGTCAAGGTAATGCTGTAGATACACTGGCGCTTGAACAGAATGATCGTCATCAAATCACGTATCCAGTATCATGATCACCACTCAAAACAACCCCCCGCCAGGTGCACCCAGCGGCGTAAGCGTTATAACGAAGTCAAGCAGATCCCATCGGCTTGATATCATGTATCCCTCTGATGGTGCCTGGCCAGTAGCCGGAAGCTTTAAGAGCTTTCAAACCTCAACTGCAATTGCACGAGGTCTCGGAGGCGCCATCGGGTCGAAACTCAACCGAGAGACCGAAGTAGACCCTCCTAACTCAGCGTAACTCCTCATGCGATCCGCAGGATATTTATTCTTGGAGTCTCTTGTGAAGTGATGTGGCGGCAGGGCAATGTGATTGTTAAATAAACCCCGCACCCGGGGTAACTAATTAGCCAGCTTAATCATCAATATTGCTTCATTAGATCATCATTATCATCACCCATCACTCGACTCAGCAGTAGAACTCCGGTTTCGTTTCTGCAACTTCGTCCGTCTGCCGGAGCTCGTAGACCGAGTGCGATGACCATTTTGCAGCGAAACAGGCGGGTTGGATTTCGAGGGTTCTAATGTCCCTGGACGTAGAACTTCAAAACCACTGCCATGTCCTCGTAGCACTTCAGACTCGGGGTTTACTAGACCCGGCAACTCCGTATCAATAGGTTCCGACATGTCTGAAGCGTCGGAGCGGGACGGAGCATGGCGGAAAGCGGGGTGATCTGCTGAATCAACAGCCCTTGTAGGCAGAGTCATGCTGGCTGCCGAGTCTCGACTCCGACTCCACCGCTTGGGTCGTAGTTGCCCCGTCTCAGCGACTTGTGATTGTCTATGTGAATCCAGCATTTGTAAATCCGCCGACACTGGTCGTGCTTGCGATGGAGGTCGAGAACTCGCCAGAGTCTCAACACTGCTGTTGTCGCTAGGCCAAAAGCTCGTTGATAAGGCCGGCCTCAGCATCTGGGGTGAGTTTGCATATTTATCATACGAGCACGGCGGATGCCGAGCCCTATTCGGCTTTGCAATCGCCCCAACCTCTTGCTCAAACCCAGGCGACGAATGCTGGTAAAGGCCCTCTTCCGCGTCCGAATCCGTCCCACGTCGCAGACGCGTTGAGTGCAAAAGCGACGCACCGGAGCTCATCTGACTTTTACTATCCGGCGTCGTCGGTCTTGAAACCCAGATTCCCTCCACCTCAACCCCACTTTCCAGAGCCCTGATCCCAAACGGAATCTCATCATCCACAGCGGGAAAGGGCTGCTCATGCATAACCTGCCGTTGAATCATCTGTTCCTTTCTCTCCTTCTCCGCGATTGCCGTGTACTTTCGCAAACGCCAGTGTGTGTAACCCACCTTGGTCGCGCCGGCGAAAAACGTCAGCAGAATAGCGCCCGCTAGGCAAAATGTCAGCTTCTCCCATGTTTCCCATCCAGTGAAGAAGCGAGGCATGGAGTCCTCACTGCGAAATCGGTAAATCTGGAAAGAATATCAATCACGAGCGTGGTGAACACGACGTAAAAGAAACCCACGTGCCGGAGCCGAAACGTGCAGCCTGCCACGCTTCATGACGGGCTGGTCGGGAAAGTGTGGCGAAAGTAAAAAAAAAGCAAGGCAGTGTCGGCGATGAACTCGCGGGGAACATTCGCGATATTTCCATAAATAGCATATGCCAAGCATGGCAAAGTCGAACTGGGCATTCTTTTTTTTTCTCGGGAACCAGCAGAGTACATTCCGCAGGACCACTAGAATGTGGGTTAGATCAGTGTGATCACATCTTGATAGCAGAACAAAAGAATTGTGGTTGAAAAAAAAAAGTAAAAAATCGTAGCTTCGCATCGTTTCGATCGATGGTCCTCCGGGTTATGAGCCCGGCGCGCTTCCGCTGCGCCACGAAGCTTCTTTCGATATTGAGGTTGGCGAACACCGCTGTATTTAACCATGCTGTCGAAGGCACCGAAGTCCTCCCGAACATGGTCAATTGTGAGCAGGATAACGTATCATTGAAAGACTTCCACGGTAAACAGGAAGGTGTCATTCATATGCATCATTGGGCCATGCGAGTATACAAAAATTACGAATACCATGGCATCGCACTGTTCAACAAACCACCATCTTATCAATCAGATGAAAACGGATTCAACGGATATTCAGGCTGATCATCCAATCTGCTCTGCTGCTGTCCGTGATGACTCTGGCTTGTTTCAGGTCGCCCTTGACGTCGCAGATACTGTAGGTATAACTTGTCAGAATTAAGCTGTGGGCTCATAACTCCCAATCGTCGCAGAGGGGAAGCCTCTGCATGTCGGTTCAGTCTCCCAGTGACTTCCTCGTTTTCGACGAGAATTACCATCCAAACACCAACGCGTGAGTCACTGCCGAATAATGGTGTACAGTGAACCCACCGCGGTTTGCCATGTACGTACCCTGACACGTCATCGCGTGCGTGGTGAGGTATTGAGCTTAGCCAGGAGACCTTGGCTGTAACGTTGGTGCCCTGCTGCAATGCTGATTCAAGGCCTTGTCGGAGTTGGACAGGGCCGCCGATACGGTCTAGGAATTTTGATTGAAGCATGCCAGGAAACCTCAGCGATGGAGAGGTAAAGGTTATGCGAAGGGATGGATATGGACGCACGAGGAGGTACTGGTCTGTCAGTTGCCCCGTGTAGGAAGAAAGGATACGACTCACATTTTGGTAAACGCCAGGAAGGCCTCCGTCATCGCTCAAACCCCTAGACGATTTTTGATCCCAATCTCCCACCTCGATACGCTGTCGTTCTCGTGGACGTGGCTGTGCCTCTGGGGGCTGACTGCCACCAGCGTCTTGGCTGCTGAGAACGCTAATTTCATCGTCACTCAAAAGACTCCCTAGCTCCACAAGAGCTTCTTTCGCCGCTCTAGCCGATTGCATTTCTGGATCGCGCCGCATCGCATTCGCATCTTGCCGCAAAAGCGTGGCTAATGTGTCTATGCTTCTTCCACCGTCTACGATCGAGGAAACATCGATCTGGCAGCCCAGAAAATATCGCACCTTGCCCAGGTTGTCGCAAAGAGGAGATATCATGAGCAGGTTCAAGAATGGCGAGCCGTCTCGCCGGTAATTGAGAATGGTCTCACAAATTCCTTTGCCGTCTGCCATAGTTTTTGAAAGTCGTCTGACACACGAGGTGGAAGTCTGTGGGCCTTGGAGAAAGCGACAATTGCGGCCGATAACATAGTCTCGGCCATATTGTGTAGTACGGTAGAACTCTGCCCATGTCAATTCATAAAACTTTGCATTGAAAGTGATGATTACCTTCAGAAGCATACACAATGGGGTTATCAGGCAAGCCCGGGTCGGTCAAACAGAATACTTCAGCCAAGCTCGGCACGAGGTCCCGCATCAGAGGGACGCCGTTGCCTGTAATTTCTTTGATCAAAACATCCGTGATGACGCCCACCAACCGTTGAGTTATGTAGGCCGGTAATGCTTCATCGATCAAATCATCTACCATCCTCTGATACTCTTCCTCAAACCGACTGTCCAACTGAGCAGCCACATAAGCCCGACGTTGGGCCGGCATGGGAACTTCATCCACAATAGCGTTGGCATACTCCACTGCGGTATTCGCCTTTCTGAATTCCACGTAGCGTTTTAGCGTGTCCGAGTGCTGAGGGAGACTCTCCTTTAGAAAGGTTGTCAGCCGCGATGCTGCGGAAACATCTGCAAGTATAACATCCAGGTGCGCCTTTGAGAAGAGGCGTGCAGCCAGTACTTCAATCTTTGAGTGCGTTACAGATGGAGCCGGCGGACGAAGGTCGTATGAGGGTTCATCTGGTGCAAGGCCAGCTGCGTTTATTGAATTACTACGCCGCTCAGGCTTCAGGTCACGTCGTGGATCGTAACCGCTGCGCAACGAAGGGGTGCGGACAGGATCAAGGGAAGGAGCCCTTGCACTGTTCACCGTTGGCGGTCTGAGCTCAAAATCTGTAATCCTTGGTGGCTCGGGGAAATTCTCCGGGCGCAACCTAGACGCGGAATCTGATGCCCCTTCCCGAGATTCGAATGGCCTTAGGAAATCGGGCAATGTGGAGCCTTTGCGCAGGATTAGCCCAGCAATGTCTCTCTCCATGAAATCTGTCCGCTTAGGGAAGCAGATGCTCCATACGGCGGTTGGATACTCGGAGAAATATAGTGAACTGTGTGGGGCTATAAATGTGCTTGATGGTCAACACAAACAGGGAACTGTGGACAGTTTCGTATTGACAAGCCATGCTTTTGTAAAGGCAATGAACGGACGAACATCCTAGGAAAATTCCACGGCTACGAGCAAGCCCGACGCCACCGGGGCTCACAGCCTTGACGAGTAGAGAGGCCCCATTCTAGCGAACCCGAAGCCACACACCATATCTCCGGCAGTAAGAGTTCCTTCTCCTGACTGTTGGCTGTTCGACGGCTGACTTCTGTCAAGCCAAATAGGAGTACAGATTGCGACATGGTGAAGCAACATCTGCTTATGCCTAGCTGCCTTCAGCATGGCCAGCTTACGCAAGAGATTGAGTTTAGTGATGTTGTTGGGGGCCCTGCAAATGACATGCCGGATCTGTTCACGGGGTGTTTCAGCAAGGAACTCTTACCGGGTCTTTCTCCCCACACCAAGCGAAGGATTAGATCGGCTCAAATTGTGCAGCACGACCGGCACAATTACCCGGGTCTCCACGATTCGGCAGTTGATGGTAGATCCCGACAACATCATCAACGGCAGCAGGTTGAGATTCGTTTACGTTGGTCTTACGGTCCATCTGCCGCACATAAATTGTAACTGAGAGCGGAGAATTCCTGGGACCTTGTGGCCCCTGTCCCGTTGTTGAGAACGTTAAAGGGTTTGGCGGCTGGTGACAGTCCGGGATTGTAATGTTTATGTTGCGTGTTACGGGGTGCTCAGACCAGTAAACTCTGTAGATCTTAACGTCCTGCTTGCCCTCGTAGAACCTGCCACGTGCTGCAAATTATGATGTTATGCACTGGGGGTTCATACGCAGGCTTCCTGCCAATACACGCTTCGGAGTAGAAACACAAACAAGTGGACGGAAGTCCAGGATGCTTCCAAAATGACACCAAAGGACTTCGAGCTCAGCTGAACCCCGGCCATCAGTCGTCAGCCAGAGTTTCGGTACAGCATGGCCCATTTAAACGTTTCAAACGTCTATGGCGCAAAGTTCTCTGAAGAAGTTCTTGAGAAGACTTTGAGCTTTGACTCAATATTCGATCTCTCGAAACCCTCGAACTGTCCTTAATGATTCAGATATGTTCGGCAGGGATCACATCTGATGAATACCAGAGCCCCATAAAACTGCTACTCTCTCACATGTGTAGTTTCTACAAAGGTTTTATCAAGAGGTGCAGGGTCAGCTGAATGGCTCGGGCCAGCTCGGTACCCTCGTGCCAAACTTGATCGTGCTGACCCGAAAGCTCAATGAACTTCAGCTTGCGATCAACATTGGTCTCACCAAAGCCAGATCGCCTTAGTGCGCTGAGCTGGCTGATTGATTGATCCAACTCAACCATCTCGTCTTGGTGGGAATGTGCAATAACAGCCAATCTCCCCTCGGTCCAGCTTTCACAATACCTACCATTCACAGGACTAGCAGCTGCCCAGACTGACGTGTCCAAGCCAAAAGCAGTGGAAATAAAGTCTTTGTAGGCCGGAGTTTGTGAATGGTTGTTGACCAAGCCAGGCAAGTCGTACAGTCCCTCCACACCGAGGATGGCTATCGGTGGTTTCACACCCCTTTCGTTCAGCCCGGACTGCCCCCAACAACACTTCATGGCTACTTGGAAAGCGAGGGTGGCACCGCATGAGTGGCCAACCAAGATGTAACGCTTATCAAACGAGAACTTTTCTTGGAGATACAACAGCGCTTGGAGCACATCGTTTATGTGATCCGGATGCATCGCATTGTGGGCAGGGTCAGCTGAGCTAGTTTGTTGGTATGGAGAATCAAGATAAGGAGAAAGACGGTAATTTATTGAGGCAAACCCGGCAATCTGTCTGACTACTTCGGATCGTAGCAGAATTTCCTGAGCTGGTCCCAAGGACGCCGCATTGATGTCGGGGTCCCGCCATGCTCCACCGTGAATGTACACTACCCAGACAGCTTTGTGACTCTGATTGACCGGACGGGGAAGACATATATCAATGGTGTTGAGGGTCGAAAAGCTCGAATAGGAGACGCTGGTATAATCCGGCGCTGACCCAGCTGGTTTCGCCATTGATCTTGCGAGGATCCAGTAATCTGAATGCCACGTGACTTCACATGCTGCCACGTTTTCGCCACCACTGTGACGTGTGACAGCCGCTAACCGCTGACCGCTAATTTCCAAGAGTGGGGCTACGCGGCGACGTCATTGTGGTGACGAACCTAGCGCAGCCACTCTTGCCTCATTTTCTCTTCCTACAAGTCAACAACACCTTCGTGTCCGTTTGTATCAGTTTGCGCAGTGCGGTTTTGTGGGCCCACTGCGAGTCAGACGACATGTCCCAATACGCCGGATCACGCTATGACGATGACGAGCCTCGCCGTTATCACAGCACGTGCGTCATTTTGCGGTGGAACGGCTGTATCGCTGACTTTCTTAGGCGCCTCCGCCCGCGTGGACCTGACGACAACGACGTCGTTCGTGAAGATATTTACATTGAACGCGGCAAAAACCCTCCTCGCGATCTTGTCATCCGCGAACGTGATGACAGTGTCGAAGACATACCCCGCAATTTTCCCCCGCCTGGACGCTCCGACTATGACGTGAACCGTCGTGCCCGTAGCGCTGGACGACGCCATGATGATGATTACTACTATGAAGATGACCGTTACACTGATCATACGAACCGTTCGCGTCGCAAGGAACGTCAGAGGAAGTATCGCAGTGGACGCGACTACGATTCGGACTATTCAGATTCACCGCCCCCGCGCGAAAGGCGCAAGTCTGTTGTGGGGGATGCACTGGAGAGCATGGGCCTGGGCGGAGTGGCCGGTGCGATGCTGGGCAAGAACAAGAACCGCTCGCGTTCCCGTTCTCGTGATCGTCGCTCGCACCGTTCGCGTTCGCGCCTGAGCAAGCATCGACGGTACTCATCGGAGTCGTCGTATCGCAGCCGCTCCCGGGGCAAGGATCCCGAACGTAAGTGGGCTCAAGCCGCTCAAGCCGCTCTCCTAGCCGGAGCTGTGGAGGCTATTCGCTCTCGCAACGAGCCTGGACCGTGGACCGGCGAAAAGGGCAAGCGCATTGCCACGGCTGCCTTGGGCGCCGGCGGGATTGATGGTCTTTTGGACAAGAATCCAGAGGCCAAGACCAAGCGTCACTTGGCTCAAGCTGTGGTCGGAGGCGTGGCTGCCAGCCGGTTGGCCAATGGTCCTCGCTCAAAGAGTCGCGGACGCGATCGTGCTTATTCTCCGGACGGAGTCCCAGGCAGAAGCCGCAGCATCATCGACCGCTTCCGCGGACGCTCCAAATCCCGTGGAAGACGCTCCTCCAGCTTTTCTCCTCCAGAAAAGGACGACCGTGGAGGAGCCGTCAAGGGGGTTGTAGCTGGCGGTGCACTCGCAGCGGCCGGCAAGGCCATCTATGACCGGGTACGTTCCAAATCCCGCAGAAGACGCTCCCCTTCAAGCTCTTCGGCAGACTCGTACGTCCCCTCTCGCAATCGCCGCAGGGATAGACGTCGCTCACCACCTTCAGATACAGACGATCGCGCTTATCGGAGTCGAGCCGTTACCGATCGCGGTCCCGGCCGCGATACTAACGGGGGGGGTAGGGCCGCAGCTGCGGCTGCTGGCGCGGGGGACGGGGCGTTAGCCGCCGGGGGAAGGCGAGACGAGAACAGGGGAACGCGGGGCGAGGCGATGGCGAAAGGGGACGGGAACCATTCTACTAGCGACAGTAGTAGCACGACGGACATGCAAGCCCGCCGCAAGCAGATGCGCGGCAAGGAACTCCTCACGGCGGGTTTGGCTACGATTGCGACTATTCATGCTGCACACGGGGTATATTCTAGCATGGAGGCTCACGAAAAGCGTCATAAACTGGTTGCCGAACACGAAATGACACCGGAAGAGGCGCGTAAGAAACAGACCAAGGCATGGGTTCAGGATGCCGCTGCTATTGGCATCGCTGCTCTCGGTATCAAGGGCGCATTCTCCGAATGGAAAGAAATGAATCAACAACGGTATGTTTGAATCCGATCATCCTGAATGTTGCTGACGTGTTACAGCGAGGAGATTCACGAAATAGAAAAACGTCGTCGTGAGCGCCGACGCAAGCTCCAACATCGGCAGAGACGTGAGGCGCGCGAACAGCAAGAGCGTATGCTGCAAATCATGTCTGCGAGTGCTAATCCTGCGGCGGCTCTCGTGCCTATGAGTAACATGCAAGGAGGCAATATGCCTATGCCTGCGATGCCTAACATGCCAAATATGCCGACACCTGGTTATGGGGGCTACGGCTATCAAACCTATATGCCTCCGGAAAACAATGGGCGTCCGCCGCCGGATCAGTCTGGTAATCCTTATGCTCCTCGCTAGGAACTCGATGCAGTGAATAGGTCCAGTCTGCTTTTGTGCTCGCCAGTCTTCGTAGCGTTAGTATGAGGCATGGGTAATGAGTTTGTCCACGCGTCATCTGTGTGTAGTTCACATGGCAAGCCATGTGGAGGCAGTTTCACTTGATTGTCCTCGCCACGATGAAGGGGCTGCAATTACTTAACATGGCATTGCAAGGGGAGATTCACATATGTTTCTACTTTGAACGATAGAGTTCCTTGCATCTGCTTGGATGATGTCGTGATACCTTAAGCTTCACGCAATTCCTGTTTGTCTGTCGTCACCACGCATCATACCCCGCCTACCCCACCAACCCTTCACCGTCCTCACCAGACTTCACAACCATGCCTCTTGTAGTGCCCGGCTTGCAGAACTCGGCTTCGGCCTCTTCGCAGAACAATGCAGAAGAATGGATGAATAGGCTTGCAGGAAAGACGCTGGGAGACAAGAGTGATGAGACGGTTTGTGACATCATAGAATGGATGATAGCGTGCTGATTTCGACAGACGTTTGCTCGCTCCGAACTGCCAAAGTCGCATCGTGTTGTGAAGCAGGGACAGGATTTCTCGCAGACAGATCACGATGCGGAGCGAATCAATATCGTCACGGATGACAATGGTGTTGTGATGAAGGTTACGAGTGGGTGAATAACAGGTGACTAGATGTACACGTTATGGATGATGTAAATGGTCTATTTCCCGCTCTTTCGCTTGCCCTGGTTCCGCGGACGTTCTTTTACTACCCACTTGTTTCGGTTGCGCTTCTGGCGGGTTTTGTAGCCGCCCTTGGCTGGAGTTCCCCAGATTGAGACGGGATGGACGTTGCCTTTGCTCTTTCCCCGTCCACCACCATGTGGATGGTCGGCTGCGTTCATGGCCACGCCACGGACTGTTGGTCGAATATTTAGCCATCTGCTACGTCCTGCTTTGCCCAGCTGGCGAAACCGCCATTGTGGATTGCTGGCCACTCCCATTGTTGCGCATGCGTTCCTGTCAACCTTGCGCACCTCTCCCGATCGCAGCCGTATGTGCACATGGCGTATTTGCTTGCTGTGTTCGGGCCCATACTCGTCCCGTCCAACAACAGTGGCATAGGTCCCTGCACTGCGGCAGAAGACTGCCCCACGGGCTGATGAAGAGCCAATGCAGTACACCTGGGATCCCAAGGGCACCATGTGGATAGGTAGGCAATTGCCACGTAATGCGGTTTTGGCTGCGAGCACTCCCGGGTCGATGACCCCTCCCATGCTTTCTACCAACTGAGTAGGGAGACCGTATAGGTATGATTCAACCACATCTCCCGCGCGCATTCCTTCAGCTGCAACGATATAACTCTTTTCCCCAGTTGCTACTCGCGAGATGAGGGCGATGTGAGCAGATCGATTTGGGTCGTACTCTATGCGTTCTACCACATGCTTTCCTGGGGCTCGACGTTGAAAGTCGACGGTACGGATACGGCGTCTATGACCTCCTCCTCTATGCCGTACTGTGATGCGTCCAGTGTTGTTTCTGCCGCCTTTTGCATGCCCAATTTTGGGAAAGGTCAGCTTGCGGTAAGGCTGTCCTTTCCACAGATGAGGATTGAGTGGTTGGCGCAAATGACGGACACCGGGTGTTTTGGGCTTGAAGGTTTTGAGCAGGACCTGTTGAGACTTTGCAGCCGGTGCTAAAACTTGCTCTGCTGATGCAGTAGAGGCATATCGGACCGTGGAGCTGAAGAGCTTACCACAGCGCAGAGACATGGCTGTCTGTTTGAGATGAGAGCTGGTGTCAAACTAGCTCGGCTAACTTACCGTTTTAAGATTTGTTCGATGCAATACGCGTGGGTCGGCCCGACTCCCGCTTTCTCCGCTTTGCAACGCGCCGAGAGTTATTGTTGCTCCCAGCAACCAAAGCCAGTCCCAACGCGGGAAAGAACTCCACCTGTACGCCCATAAGTTTTACTGCATCGTTCCTCCCTCGCGTTGTTTTTTTCTTTTCGTACCCTCCTCGCGTCGACGAGAGTCCTTTTTTAAGAAAGAGAAAGAGCGGATGAGAAAGTGAACGCTAAACCGTCACGACACGACACGCGCGGCACGCCCCGATCTCCGGTAAGTGCCTCACACAAAAACATCCAACTTCCGCGTCAACTTCATCTGACTCTTTGCAGAGACGCTTTGCACGCGTCACTTGCATACTTTTTAGGAAGTGTCACATTTACCGCTGCTTAACAACGCGTCTTCTCCTCTTCTTCCTTCCACCACGCAGTCCATACAACAGTGACGATGCCTCCGGTACGTTGACTGACTCAGTCCAGTGAACGGTTCCTTGCTAACTCTCCTCCAGGCCCGGGCTACCCGTCGGGCGCAGACAGATGAGAACGCGGATGCTATTCCGCAGCGCGTGACGCGTGCCAAAGCCGCCGCACTCGAGACGGGTGCGGAGCCCAAGAAGGCGCTGGCAGCCAAACGCACGACTACCACGGCTGCCTCCAACGGCGCCCAGGCTGGACGCAAACGTACCGCTCTCGTCGATGTCAGCAACCAAAATAAAAAGGATACCGACAAGGCCGAAGGCAAAAAGGACGCGTCGGGAAAGCTGACGCTGGCAAAGACAGCCAAGCCTACTGGCATATCCAAGACGACGCGTACCACAACGTCGCGTACCGTCAAGCCAGCCCCAGCGGAATCGAAACGAGCTGCCAGTGGTAGCGGAGTAGGTGGCCATGTGAGCAAGAAACGGAACACGACCCAAGTTGTGGCCGAGGAGGTCGTACAGGATGAGGTTGTAACGGAAAAATCGACGGTGACAACGAGTGTTGCAACCAAGGTCGAAGAGACTGAGGACCTGGAGACGGGGAAGCCGACCATTGAAGACATTGTCAAGCTGGCCAAGGATCTTGACGCAGAGGACAGCAGGGATCCTGTTCACGTATCTGAATACGTTCATGAGATCTTTGAGTACATGAGGGAACTGGAGGTTTCAACCCAACCGAATCCGGATTACATGGACCACCAAGCCGACCTTGAGTGGAAAATGCGTGGCATTCTGGTTGACTGGCTCCTTGAGGTACACACCCGCTTCCGTCTGCTGCCCGAAACCCTGTTTCTTGCTGTCAACATCATCGACCGCTTTTTGTCGTGCAAAGTTGTTCAGCTCGACCGACTGCAGCTTGTTGGAGTTACTGCCATGTTCATTGCCAGCAAGTACGAGGAGGTTTTGTCGCCGCACGTCATGAACTTTGTCCACGTTGCCGATGACGGCTTCAGCGAGACGGAGATCTTGTCTGCCGAACGCTTCATCCTGGCGTCATTGGACTACGATTTGTCCTACCCCAACCCTATGAATTTTTTGCGCCGCATCTCCAAGGCGGACCGTTACGATGTGCAGACGCGCACTCTGGGCAAATACCTTGTCGAAATTGCCTGTCTGGACCACCGCTTCATCAAGTATGTTCCCTCGCACGTGTCTGCGGCGGCAATGTACCTCGCACGTCTTGCGCTGGATCGCGGTGAATGGGATGCCAACCTCACGAAGTACTCTGGATATACGGAGGAGCAGATCCAACCCGTGTTCAAGCTCATGGTGGATTACCTGCAGGGACCGGTGGTGCATGACGCATTCTTCCGCAAGTATGCAAGCAAGAAGTTTTTGAAGGGTACGTTTCGTTTGCCCTGATTGTGAAAGACTTGCTGACGTGACTCTTTAGCATCGATTGTCCTTCGTGCATGGGCTCGCAAATGGGGACCACATTTTTTGGGCCAGGAGCCGAAGGCGCAGGCGTAGTATGACTACATGAAGCCAATAGTGTGGAGCGTTTAACGGCGTTGGGGTGAAAGGGGTGTCTTAGTCTTGCAGTCATAAGCTCAGCACTGCGTTACCCTTGAGCAGTCTCTTTTCTGCGTCGACTTGGGGGAAGAAGAAATTGCTAGACTTGACAGGATTGTGAGGTCTTCTTTTGCTGAACCTCGTGTTGTTTCATTATGTCTCTTTTCATTATGTCTCTAATGCAACGCCTTCCTCTATCATTTTGAACAATCCATCCGGGGAAGAATTGCAGTCTACATTGGAAGCAATGACACGGTCTGAAAGGCCTGATAAACATTACGAAAAGACTATACATTCCCCGACGCGTAGCGAACATGCGAGCGGGCATCCGCCTCGGGTTTCTTCCGAGCCCTACACTTGTTAAGCAAATCGTCCCAGTCGCCCCTTTCCACCCTCTGCGCGCCGGCCGTGGCCTGCTGTTCATTAACATCAAAAACACCAACACCAAAACTCCGTCGTGGCTCATTAGCGCTTTCCTAGCTCTGCTGAATTTGTGTCGCCTGTTCCAGCGCGAGAGGGGAGTTTTCCGGCGGTTGTCTGAACAACACAATCTCCGATTGTTTGAAATACCGCCTTGCATCTTCATCGATGAGGACTAGACTGAGGTAGTACCGTACCGAGAATTTCTTGTTTACATCGCGAAAAGTAGGAGTGAGGTCGAAACCACCTAGAAAGAGTCTGATGGGGATCGTCTCACCTCGTGAAGGTGATCCATCCATGATTTCAAATCGGACGAGGGTATCGCTTTCATTGTACTGGTTCGGGGGCGCACCTGTGCTTTCCCTCCTTATGATTGACAACTCCATGTGTCTGATCTTGAGCCGGACGAGGAGGAAGTAGATTCTCCCTACAATGACGTCTTTGAGGTGGTACTTGTTCTTGCTGTATTCGAATTCGATATGCAGACAGTCTTCGAGCCCGACGTCCATTTTGATGACATGGTTCGCCTCCGGCGGCTGGCGGTACGAATATACCCAGATCTCCTTCTCGCGGACCACGTCCGCCATCCGACGACTGACCGTTACGCGCACGAAGTAGCGCAGTTTTACGTTGATTCCGCTGTAGCTTTCGTACGCTTTTTCGACGTTTTTGAAGGCAAAGGGAAGGGAGACAGGATGTTGGAGCTCGCCAGGGCTTGCCAGTTCGGTTTGGAGACTGAGAAACTCGTGGTGGGTGCCACGGTCAAAGTACATTTCTATCGTGCCGACGAATTGAACTTTGATTCCGGTGTGTTCGAGTCTTTTACCGTCTTTGGGACGTACGGTTACGATCCCGGAGACAGTTTCGCCGTCGAGGTATAGAGGTGCCTTCTCACGGCGGCCTTTCGCATCGTTGATGTCGACCGTTGGTCGCTCGTCCGTGTCCGTTAGTACGATGTCGATGTCTAGGGGCGTCGAGAAGGAGAAAAGCGACATGGTTAAGGAAGGGTGCGGTGCTGGGGGAAGTTGTCTGTTGGCGTGGTAATCCCTGGCAGCGCTAGAGGTGCGTTTGGCCTAATTGGGAAGAGGATGTATCACGTAGATACTTTCTGGTCAGCCAACACATCAAAAGAATTAGTCAAGCAAGGTCCCACGATAAGGAGCGGCAGAGCCTGTGCATCATAACGACATATTGGTTTCAAATACATACAAATTTTCAAAAGACCAATCACCTATCTGAGGATGATTACTCGTCGAGGAATAAGATGTTGGCCATTTCGAGACCATGATAACCGTCTCCAGTTAGGACATGCCGGCTGGTATGGCGGCCGATAGTTCCATTGTATGTCAACTGGATGGCACGTACAACGGAAGTCGCTCACTCCCCATACCTTTGCATTTCACATCCGAGGAGTATGGCAAATTTGGATTCTTGGTCGATACAATCATGTATGATATCCCCAGCCCAGACACTCCGTCATTGCTATCCGATTTGCAATTCCGGAAAACTCGCCATTTTCCCTCGTGTCACCCCTTCCTCAGCCAATGAGAAGAAATCACTGCAAAACTGCACAAACTTGAGATTTAGATGCGACCCATGGTTGTGGACGAACAGCAGGCGCCACCTACGCCTTGCTCGGGCACTCGTCGCCTTGTCGAAAACATGGACGAGCCAGTCGTTGCCCAGCTTGTCGTTCGTCCAGCCATTTTTAGTTGCCGCAAAGTAGGCCTGATGCCGGTTCGCGTCAACCTCTTCCACCCAACTGTCCTGCACGGTGTCCGAGGCCGAAGCAAAGATGGCATGGCTGCCATGACAGTGACCCACCCGCAGTTACCATCCTGGTCCGCTCCAACCAGGCGGCCCTTTCCCATAATATCTACGTGTAAATACGCGCTTTGTCTTCTGACCCTTTCCGATCAGAACCCCTTTTCATCCATGTTGTACACATTCTCTGGTTGGATTCATAGGTCCTGGATCTTCTTCTCTAACACCTCGAAGTAGGCCTGGTAGCTCTCGCGGGATGTCCACAATATCATTTTGCATTTCCAGATCACTTCTTGTAAACTGCTGAGAATGGTATC
The DNA here is from genome assembly GCA_010093745.1 of Piedraia hortae CBS 480.64. Taxonomy (NCBI): domain Eukaryota; kingdom Fungi; phylum Ascomycota; class Dothideomycetes; order Capnodiales; family Piedraiaceae; genus Piedraia; species Piedraia hortae. The sequence continues at coordinate 113,107 of MU005964.1, forward strand.
GCATGAACAAAACGCAATGGGCTTCTGACCCAAAGGATACCATGGCTTGCGTGTCAATCTCCAGCAACGCCGAAAACTGTCTGACCATGTTTGAAGTCCCAACCTAAGCAGTGGAGATAGCGCAACCAGCGTATCGGCGATTTGGACACTACGCAGAGAAATCCGCTCGAATTAAAGACTGCCGCTCCGCTCTTGCCTCCGATGGCTTTGCGCACTGTGAGCAACTGCGCAATCTTGGACAAAGCCGGAGACGAAGGGAGTGGAGCCGACGGAGCTCGTTCCACGAGCGGCGAACGTCAGAGAACGCCACAGTCACGCTCTCACCCAAAAGAACCTTCGAAGTTCGTAAACCCAAGAAGCTTCCACTTGCACGCCGCCCATAAGTTCCAGGCTCTTAATAGATGAGGGTGTCGTCTAAGTAATCGGAGACGAACGTGTCGAGGTAATGGTGGAGGGTTTGGTTGATAAAACTCTGCCAACGCGCTGGGGCGTTCGTGAGGCCAAAAGGCAGCACAAAGCTCTCGTACAGCCTCACCTTGTGTGAATGGATTGACATCCCAATACGGAGCGATGAACACCAAATTCCACTATCCCAATTGCATGTATCCTAAGCCTGCCCGGGGGAGAGTCATAGGGAAAGAGTGACCTTGCCACGTCAGTGACTCCGACATGAACACGGAATAAAAGTTTTGCTCCAAGTACGTCCCGTAAAAATAGTTGAAGGTTTCATCCTCCTCGTCCTCGGGCACATCGCCAGGCTAATCCGGAAAATCAGAATTTTCCTGACACCTGCTGGCCCCAAACTTTTAGATTCGACTGTCAGTATATAAAGATGATTATGGTGAGAGTCAAACTTGTACCTTGACATTATTGGCGGTCTCATGTTTTCACCTGCGGATATACTTCCCCATATGCTCCCTCGCCAGAAGTTTTGTGGAGTGCGAGGAGCTTCATGCAAGTGTCATCCCATACCTGCCTGATCAGGCTCAGTTTTTTGCATTGTGAGGCATACAGGAACCGTTGCCTCGAAACCTCCTGCTCATTTGCCGCAATGTCTTCTTGGTCATGCCGCTAAAACGCGGCGGGATCCGCTGGTGAGGCAATGGGCAGGCCCTATCGGGGGCCCTTTGGGGATTTTCTGGTGCACACGAGTCGTTGGCTCTTAATCCTCTCTCTGATCTAGATGTTTGTTAATACAAGTGCGACCAATCCTCGTAGGGTATAATCTCATCGTGGACGTGATCTTGAAATGGTGATATAGCTGATAATGCTCTCTGCAGAACTGTGGTAAGAAGCTTTGCCTTGTCCTTTTCATCTGTAGCGTCAGGCTCCACGCTCCGTTTAGAGCCCCCATGGCGCACATGCAGCAAAACCACGAGCGCCACCAGGAAAGGCCCCGACACATGCCCCAAATTATTGCTATGGCCTTGCCACTCGGAGTCCCTCCTTGGCCCAGCCAGTCGTTCTTGGCGCAGATCGTAGTAAAGTCTGTATGGTGGCTCGTAGCGCTGACATGGCGGCGGCTGATCGACAGCTCCGCACTGGGTGAGTCTGGGCAATAAGCCATATAAGAGCAAACAGGACGCCGCTGAGGGAGCCAACCAGTAGGACTATGCTTGCCGACTTTTCAGGTGTTGGCGGGCAGCCCACCCAGAGCAATACCGATCGCACAATTCACTGTGCCCCGATCGTGGTGGCCCCGACGACCACGGAGATGATCCATCGCCTGGCCAAACATAACGGCACGAGGCCCATGCTCCTTTCCTGCCGCACGAGCAAGTGGCACAGCATGGGCAGCTCGATCAAAATGCAGACCGAGACTGCCGTCCCGCTGGACATTGCCCGAATGACGGAACTGGCACCATGGATGGAGATGTGCATTTGCTGCAGAGAGAGCAAAATGCGATACGCAAAATACGACCGCAGCAGCGCACGACTGTTGAAATTGGCCGAGCAAGCTGACCAACTGGCGGTACACGCAGCATCACGTCTGCCGAGTCAAGCTGGCCTCCCTGAGCTGAAGACCATGCCACACAGCCGCGATTATTGGCGTTTGTCGATCTCGGGATACCAAGCGCAGGGATCGCCGAAAGTTCTCAGCGTGCGAGAGGTTCCGCTCCGGATTCTTGTGATTTGTCAAGGAAATTATTGTCTTGAAAAACCTGAGTTTGTCCTCGCTCATGAGAACAATAAAGTTGAAGGCCATCACGTATTCTTCCACCATAGCTGCGTAATGCAAGGCAGTATGCATGTTGGGAAGCTTGAGCTTGTTGAGGTACTTTTGGGCCATCTGTGCAGGAGTTGCCGTCTTTGAGGTTGTTTTGCCATTTGGACTTCCGGATACTTCATGGCTCTCGTCAAAATATGCCAGGATGTAAATATTTTTACCTTTCCAGGACTCAGTCGACGGTTTGGTGAGGAGGCATGTGTAGCCTGCAGCCTTGCTGGTCGAAGCTATCTTCTTTGTCGCCTGGGCCTTGGCAATGGCTCTCCAGAGGGAGCATGTGTCTTTCTCACCCAGTTCATATAGGAGTTCAGTGTAAACAGCCAGGGAGACTCCTACTATCTCCTGGTTGTCTTCATCCAGCTGTTCTTAGGTGATACAGCTACCGGGCACTAGAACCACCTCCAGGCGCCTCTAACCGTGCTGAAAGATTCTCGGTGTTGAGCACGAGGAGTTTGTGATGAGTGTAAGCCCAAGCGGGATGGAGGGAAGCTGCCAACCTTTCCGTATGCAAGGAGCTGTGGAGGATGGTTAGCGCGATTACCTAACAAACAAGATAGGTGCAAACTTTGGTTTGCTGTCCGATCTAGAGGCTGAATACCCATCGCCTCGTGGCCTTAGAAAGTCGCATCCGTTACTGAGCATGTCTGCCGGTTCGATGATAAGCTGACATTCCCGGGAGAAGGCCACGTAGACTTTGACATATGGCTATGCAGCTTCAGCGCACATGGAGCTGAGGGAGCGAGGTTGTATATATAAGTCGTTGGTTTCCGCGATCTTGGCGACAAGGTCCATGTGGCGAGATTGTGAGACTTTATTTTGTTGGCTCACTGGTCATCCTCCTGCATCAATACTAGCGGGTTATATAAGTTCATAGTGTCGTAGACCTGTGGATGACAGCTGGCACCACTGTGGGAACTCGCTCTTCAGGAAGATCGAGTATTGATGGCTGCTGTCTTGATTTGTTGCCACCCACCTGGAGATTACCTCAGGTATTCGGGCGCTGAAATTCAGCCTTGGCCTTATCACTCGCATCACCGCCGTGGTACAATGTCCTTTACCCGGCGATGCAAACGGCTGCAATGGGACTGGTCTCCTAGTAAACCCGTCCGGACTTAACGGCCCTCATTAATTTCCTCTTTCTATGTGTTGGTAGAATCACGGCCTCTGCATTGTTTTGCATGCATGGAGTAGTTGTGTTTGGGAAAGACATTTCGGCATTTGTCGTGTGGGGTAAGTGGCCTTGGCACTTTTGGCTCTTGTCGCTTTCCATCTGGACAAATTTTCCTAACAAGTGAAAGGTAACAATTCTTTCACGGTTACCAGCAACACGTTCTAATAGGGCACATATGATATGATATACTACATTCACAGCTGGTTTGCCTGCAAGCAATGAGACATTTGACAGTTATTATGTAGCCACAACATTCCAATTCGGACATATAAAGTACAATCTCGAAAGCTTATCCCAAATTAACGGGCGTTACATGCCCAAGACTGCATAGCCATAGAACAGAGTCTCTGGATAACCTGACTGCAGCTCGCCGCGGTCTGACGCTGAATGAGCTCTTGAGCGGAGCGAAACTTTCTAATTTCCTCGGGGCCGGGACCACTGAGCCTGCTCACGTGGCGGACAACGGCCATGGAGTAGAGGACGTCGCGGTGTTCGCGCTGGGCAAGGAGTTTGCGGAGGATGGAGAGGCAGTCTGCCATTCTGCGGAGGTCCGTAGAGGCCGTGAGACAACCAAGCTGGTTCCAGAACGTGATCTCGTCATCGGCGTGAAGGGGCGGTAGCGGCGGGATGCGGTTCTGAGGCAGTAGCTGGCCGGTGAGGAGGTGCTCAATGGTTTCAATGCGCATGCAGAGTGGCAGAGTAGGAGTCATGGTGACTCGCGGCAGGATCATAAGCTTCCACACAAGGTGCGACTCAAGTGCTTGTAGCTGCGGAGTGGCCAGCAGATGATGAGGAGAAGTCTGGAAGCAGTTGACGCATTGCGCCAACAGTGACAGTAGCTCTCGGTCCTGCTGCAGAGCACGACAGCCCATGGCCGTGGCATACCACTCGCACTCCAGCAGTCGGTCCAGTCCGGTTGCGTAGTTGTATGTGTAGAGCTCTAGCAGAGGCTGCATTATCGGCGGCTGACTCACAGGCGGCAGCTGGCCCTCGCTGCCAAACAGATCCTCTACTTGTACAGATTGGGCTACGCTCGGTCAGCTGGGCTTTTCTCTTGCGGTGAACTGACGGGAGCGTTTGGGAATATGGGCGGGAGGCGACATAGCCGACCGCTGCTGCGCGCTGCCGGGCGATGTGGAGCCCGACAGCGACGGTGTGGCAGACGCGGAACCCATTGACGACTGCTTGAAGATTGGATCGTATCCAAGACAGTTGCGTCTCGACTTTGCGCAGTTACGACACGTTGGATGGCCCTCGTCACACTTGCACGTCGGGTCAGCGAGAAAAGCGGCGACGAAGACAACGGAATCTACTACCACACACCTTGATGCGCCGCTTCCGACACGTCAGACATCCTGTTTTAGTGCGGCGACGAATCTCACGTGGCGGCGGCTCCGGCGTGACAGGCGTGTCGGACGCGTGAATGGACGGTGAAAGCGAGGAAAATGGGTCCATGACGGATGAGAATTCAGGGCACGGGAAGCCGGATGACATGTATACAACGAACAGTCTCTCTTCTTCGACGAGGCTGAGGCAAACGAGCTTGTGGGCGCCACCACGTCGCCACAGATTTGTGGCAGAATAACGGACCGGTGACTGGCTTTACGGCTACAGCTTGGTCCGCAGCTCCTCCCTGATCTCCCTGCGTAGCCGGGCTGCCATGTCGCGACCTTCCTGCTCGTCTAGCTCATTCCGCTGGCCCCGCCCAAACATGACCCAGCTCCGCCCTGCGCCGCCAGGGTCGCGGTATCGCGGAATCACGTGGGTGTGCACGTGGTCGACCACTTGCGCCGCCCACCGGCCATTGTTCTGCACCACGTTCCAATCTGTAACGCCTGTGGTCTTGCAGACCGCACGCGAGATTACCGGCAGCCATGCCCCCAGCTCGCTCGCCGTAGCCCCATCCACGTCAGAGATCCTGGCCAAGTGCTGCCGCGGACACACGAGTACGTGGCCCGGCGCTAGCGGCATGATGTCGAGAAAGGCCACGACTCGCGGCGTTGCCAGCACCACGTAGCAGTTCTTTTCTTCCACCGCCCGGTTCGCAGCGGCCTCGTCGGGCACACTATTGTGGGCTGGAGTGGGCGAAAACGCGGCACAAATGGCGCAAAATGGACACTTCTCGCCCGGATCGCTGATTTCCACCGGTGCTGCCATCTCAACAATCGGTCAACCGTCAGGGGCGGCCGGGAGTGCCGTCTCGGCATCTTCCGAAGCATGTGCGCTTTTTGCGGCAGGCGCCACCATCGCTCGCTTGTCAAATATCTGGAAAATTCCACCTTGCCCGAGCCTTACATTGGGTTGTCCTTATTCGGGTTCCTGGAATCATCTTGCAGATCAGCCGTATAAATAGGAATGGCGCACGCCAGCTCTTGTCATTGGTTGATTTTTTTCTCAGCCTCGCTGTTCCTCACAAATACATCAACCGTCAGCTTTCAACAGCTGCCGCTCGCACGGGACGCGGCTTTTTCTTCTGCCCGAGTGTAAAAGTGCCACTGTTGGGTAGGTTGCGTAAAAGGTCCACTTTTCCAATGTCGATCTTCATCTTATTGTCCTCAGATCATGACAAAACTGTCCAAATCTCAGACATGACCCTCTCATCATTGACCTCTATCCAAATCTAAACGTAGTTGCTGGGGTACAAGACATCGTCATCGTAAACAAACTGCTCCTTGACCGCCCTCATGCTGACAAACCTTGACAAAAGGTTTGCCGAGCCGGCCTTGTCATTCGTGCCGCTGGCCCTTGCTCCACCGAATGGCTGTTGGGCAACGACCGCCCCCGTGCTCTTGCAGTTGAGGTAAAAATTACCAGCAGTATGACGGAGGGCTTCCTCGGCCATTCTCAGTGCAGCCCTGTCTTGGGCGAAAACTGCTCCTGTGAGGCCATAATCTGAGGTCGAGTCGATCGTTTCGCAGATCTTTCGATAGGAACCAACTTCGTCGACATCATCGTACACATATATCGTCAGGATAGGACCGAAGAACTCGGTATTCATAAAAGGATGATTTGGGTTAGTCGTCTCAATGATGGTTGGGTGGACAAAGTAGCCCGTATCTCCAGACGCCGTGCCACCGACGATGAGCGTCAGCTCCTTGTCGTTCTTGGCATCGTTCAAAGCCTTTTCGAGCTTCTGGAAGGAACCCTGATGGATGACGGGCCCGATGAAATTGTCAAATTCCTCCGGGGAGCCTACCTTGAGCTTCTTCGTCTCTTCAACGAGAAGCTTCTTGCTGCTCTCCCAGAGGTTCTTGGGGAAGTAAGCACGCGAGGTAGCACTGCACTTTTGGCCCTGGTACTCGAAAGCACCACGCACAGTGTTGATGCAAGCGTGCTTGACATCTGCAGAGCGGTGTATGAGATGGAAATTCTTTCCACCTGTCTCGCCAACGATGCGTGGATAGCTTTTGTATAGCCCCTCCGCAACGCCAGAAGCAATTTGGCTGTACAGCTTCCTGAATACGGCCGTGGAGCCAGTGTAGTGCAAAGCAGCAAACTCTTTGTGGCCAAGCACGACCTTTGTTACTTCCTCAGCATCACCAGGGACAAACTGAATCACGTCCTTGGGCAAGCCTGCTTCGGCAAGGATGTTGTAGAGCAGCCAGTTGCTGGCCATGGCGCTGGGACTGGGCTTCCACAGGACAACATTGCCCATGAGAGCTGGAGCAGCTGGAAGATTCCCGGCAATGGCAGTGAAATTGAAGGGCGTGACAGCATACACAAACCCTTCCAGAGCACGGTACTCGATCCGGTTCCATACTCCGGGACTGTTGTGCTTCGGCTGATCAGCATACAGCTCCTGTGCATACTGAACATTGAATCTGAGAAAATCACACAGTTCTGCAGCCGAGTCGATCTCTGCCTGCCATGCATTCTTACCCTGGCCCAACATGGTTGCAGCCATGATGTCGTAGCGATACTTGCCACTAATCAAGTCTGCAGCCTTGAGGAAAATGGCTGCACGGTCGGTAAAAGGAAGGTTTTCCCAGCTGTTTTTTGCCTTTAATGCCGAGGCAATGGCGGTAGAGACATCAGACGAAGTGGCCGAAGACCACTTTGCAATCGTCTGGGCGTGGTCCATGGGAAATGGTTGTGAATTGGCCTTTTCACAAGTTCTCTCGCGTCCAGCTACGACGATGGGCACTTGTAGAGGTGCGCGGGAGCGCAGGGCCTTCATGGCCGCCGTGAGCTTTTCCCGCTCAGTAGTGCCTTTGGCATAATGCTGGTTAGGCTCGTTTTTGATATCAGGAATTCTGAAGCTGCCAACGGTTGCCATTGCGCGAGTATATGATATGAATTGTTTGGGAACGAGGTTGTTCCAGCGGCAAAGGGACATGAACTAAATTCTTGCATGGATGCGAAATGCATAGTGGAACGGTTATCTTCGGCATTGGTGTCCAGGTCCCCTATCTCCATGCATGCGTCATACGTATCTCCCTTGCCTGCACAACGGTTGCGTCCTGCACTAACCAGAGTTGGCAAGCCAGAGTAACGGTTTATCTCAACTCGACCATCATCTTGCCCGGCTCTTCTATCAGTTTCCTCACCCTTTCTGCGCATCGTGCACACTCTGCGCCATCAATAACTCTATGGTCTGCACTCCAGCTAAAGACCAGCTCCTCTTTCTTGGTTACATTCCCTTCTTTATCAAAGGCAGGCACCATCTTACTTCTCCCAACGCCTACAATGGCTACCTGTGACTCACTGACCACGGGAGAGACAACACCACCGCCTATGGATCCAATGTTGGATATGGTTATAGTGGCACCTGAAAAGTCACTCGGTGTCAGCTTGTTTGCTGCCGCCTTGGTTGAAAGCTCGCGTAGTCGTAGAGCAATCTGTATGATGCTCATGTCCTGAACGCCTTTTAGCACAGGAACGACTAAGCCGCTCGGAGCATCAATTGCCACGCCAATATTGTGAGATGCATGGTAAGTCAGCTCCGGCATTGCTGCATCAAGGGAGGCGTTGAGCAGCGGATGGTTGTGCAAGGCGATGCTCACTGCCTTGATAATGAACGGCAGGTGGGTGAGCTTTTGCTCAAAGCTGCTGTTAATCTGCCTCCGTAGTGTAGTGACGGGGCCCACGTCGGCTGTGCAAGTGTATAAGAAATGTGGGATTTGCAGTGATTTTGACATGCGCTTGAACATTTGTGATTGAACGGGAGTCAAGGGTACTTTGCGGTCTTCGCCCGTAGGCTGTTGACTGGACTGTGATGAGGGCCTCTGCTGGTTTCGCTGAGCAGCATAGCGGTGGACATCTTCCTTTAACACTCTGCCGTCCTTTCCCGTCCCTTGTACGTCTGCGATGTTCACCTTTAGCTTTCTCGTGAGCTGTCTTACAGCAGGAGTCGTTAGTGTTTTGATATCTTCTCTCGTCGGCTTTTGAGTCCCTTTGATTACATTGCCATCGGACGGCACAACCAGCTGCTGTTCAGAATCGGCCATTCCCTCGGCCTGAGTAATCTGTTCCATGACCACGGTCGAGGGTTCTTCCTCTGGTACGTCAATATCGACTAGCGGTTTTCCCGTGATGGCCATGTCATCAGGCTCGTAGTGGAGCTTCTTGACGACGCCATCATAGGGGGAAGTGATCTCCACCATTGCTTTATCAGACTGTACTTCGCAGATTTTATCAAACTGCTCGACTCTTGCTCCAGGTTGCACAAACCACTGAATCAGCTGGCACTCGGTGATACCTTCGCCGATATCAGCCAGGACAAAGGGCTTGATGACGTTTATGCGGCTGCTGCTATGGAAAGCTGAGCGGGAGGCATGGCGCCATATCGGTAGCAGGCGAGGGAGTGTCATGGTTGCCAGTGTCAACTACATGGGGATCTTGCACATGTCTTGGGCGAGTCAATACTCGGACGGCTAACAGCGGCTTTCACGTCAAGTTCTAGATATGTGCCAGCCCACCCACCCGCGCGACCGAAGCCGTGTGAGATTTTTGTGACAGCAGAACAGAGATGAGGGAAGTGGTTCAGACGAGTACAAATGAATACACGTGTATCTACGAGAGAACATCGGAAATCATATTCTAATCGGTAGACCGGTGCGTAGCCTCGTATGAAGCCAGGAGACATGTGACTGTTGGAACAGTTATACAACATGTTGGTCCATGACCCACTTCTAACAGTAACAGGGCGTGTTCATCGTTGCTGCTGGTGTGGGTGTCTTGCTGACATGCTCCACTGCGTGCCCCCGCATGCGCTAGCGACGCAACAATAACCACAGGCGAGTCTGATCTGTACCCTGAGTTCGATTCTTTTACATTGCCATAAAATGAACGCCTCTCTTTATAAGCTCCGTCTGTCCCACGAATCGGCAAATGGATAGTCCCCAAAATGCGCCTGGATATCCAGAGCTATTGTACCATCACTCAGGCTGAGGAGTTTATGGCCCCAACCTTTCATCAAGCTTTGCCTATATGATGACTGCAGAGAAGTTGTGGTACATCATTGATCAACATCCAATGCACATATGAGGCATACCGATGACCCACCTACAGTATGTATGACCACAAACCGCTGTGGTATATAAGTCTACCAACCACCTCTCGAAAACCATACTCTGGTCATCATGGCATCGTCCAACGTTTTAGAAACCCACGTCGCCATCTACCTACCCAGCGATTCTAGGGATCCCCATCATTGGGCATTGTTTCCGCAAGGTCACGGCAAAGACGTCATCTGGCAAATTGTCGATGATGGCGACAGATACACGATAGATACACCATTGCACAATAAGCATCCGCAAAGGTCATCTAGGGTCAAAGAATTGGTCCTTGTTGGCACAGTTCCACTCAAATATCATGATGCTGCACTTGAAACGATCCAGAAAACGACTCCCAATAACACGAGCAAAACGTGGAACTGTCAGTCTTGGGTAGTCGAAGTCCTTGACAATTTAGCGAGTCGTGGAATACTTACTTGGAAAAAGGGAGCGAGGAATGATTTGTTGGGACTGAGGGAAAACTGGCAGTGAAAATGTGCTATCATGGTAGCATATTGATAGGTGGAATTGGTCCTGCGTAGCGTGATACAATGGCGTCTAAGGCTGTTGCGTGACGTCACGATTCATCGTATTGGATGCGTGCTTACATGCATGATTGGAACTACCAACTCTATTCAGCTTACCCCCAAAGTTGCCACCCAATAAACGCTTGTTGCCCACTGAAGCATATAACTCGATAGTTTGATCTTTGGGTCTCGACTATTCCCTATTCGTAAAACCCGCGTAATGTCCAGCGTTGACCAAAGAAGTTCCTCGCCAGCTGAGCGATACATCCTCCATGATAATGAAAGCATCCGCATCATCAAGCATCTCGACCCTGAGATTTTGGAACTTACCAAAACAATCCCTGGGAGCGAATTAACCCATGTCGATCCCACAGACCCGGTTCCGCTGCCCGATGGATTCGCGGCATCCTTCAACGACCTCTTGCGGGGCGACGTGCTCCACGAGTTAGCAGGCATGACCGTCGTCTCGCTCGGAACGAGATACGTCGTGCGAATAAGCAGTTCTCTTGATCAAGACTACATTGACAACATGAAGTACATTCACGATACCCTACCTTCCTTCCCAACGCCACGCTGCCTCGGAGTCATCGCCACAGATCTTAGAACTTACCTCTTCATGACGCGAGCAGAGGGCAAAACTCTAGAAAGCACATGGCCGTATCTTTCGATTGCAGACAAAGTCTCCGTGCAGAAGCAGCTTGAGGCTGTCCTTCAGCCCTTGCGTGATTTACGTTTTGATCGGGAACAGCATAGTCTCGGAAGTTTTGGTTCCGGTCTTTGCAAGGATGTGAGGAGAAAAGAGCGTGTTTCCGAGAGTCGGATATGGAGTGAAGACGAGTTTAATGACTTTTTGTGTTTCTCCGGAGAGAAGAAGCGGACACAGTGGATGGAAATGATTCGCACGGCTATGGGAGATGGGAGCCATCGTATTGTGGCTACGCATGGAGACCTACATCCACGGAATATTATGGTTACTTATGATGGCACTGGGGCAGAGGGGGTTAAGGAGGGCAGTGTGCGTGTCTCGGCGTTGATTGACTGGGACGCCGCAGGCTGGTACCCTGAGCATTGGGAGTTTGTCAAAGCTTTAGGCACAACAACCCCTCGAGGTCTGCTGCGCGACTGGATCAATTATATTCCTTATGCGGCGATTGGTCGATATGTTCCTGAATATGGGCTAGACTGCGTCCTTGATCGGTGGCTTGGTTGAACTTGGATGTATAATTCGAGTTAGAAACTCGCAAATGTCATCAATCTCCTCGGGTTCTTTGAACCAATGACCCTCTTTATCAGCACCGGAGTATTCCTTCCACTCCGAGGGAATGCCTACTTTGGCCATGGTCCGGGATGCTTGCCTGCCGAGCTCAATGTCGACGTAAGCATCGTCGATGCCATGTCCGAAGAAAAGCGGCGTTTGATTGCCGGCGCTTTTGTGGTCTCTCCTGGCATCACCCATCATCGATTCCACGAAATCGTCATAAGTTCCGTCTTCAGACACCGCTTGAGCATGATCATCCTTGGCGAAAAGACGCTCAATATTCTCCGCAAACGGCAACCAAGTGCTCGCTACGAACACAGCACCCAGCTCCTTGTTGCGGCAAAGCAACGTCCACAAGGCAACAGCACCACCCTGACTGATACCTCCTAGTACTAATCCCTTCTCACCAACACTTTCTGGCAGCAGCTTTAACTCGTCCTGGATTAACTTTGAGATATTATTGACCGCATCACGAATGCCTTGAATCTGCAGTTCCTGCCGCGCCTTCGTGTCTGTAAGAGAGTGGGCTTCAAACCAGGCCGGAATCTCTTCCTGAAACGCCGTGCTCCAAAGCTCTGCAGACGAAGGAAACACCCAGCGCCAGCCTGGAAGCTTGCTGCATAGGAAATTGTCCGGAGTTGAGAAGAATTCGGTAGCAAATTCTTCGCCATTGCTCCCTCGTCCGTGCAGCACAATTGCCGTGTTGGTGTGCTGTGATGTCGGTGGAACAATGTGCGTGGGCCCAAATGAGGGTTGGGTTTCAGCTGGCATGGTTCAGTCTGGAGAGTTCGCCGGAGGATTGAAGTTGTTGCTGTGGAGGCAAGGTTCCATGTTACACTGGTTCGGTCACACGTGCAGATGTGATGACAGATGGCTGTATGAACATCACAACGGCCTTCTGTGCAGTGGCGTCATGTCACATCCCACTGACAGCTGCATCATGACTCTTCAGACATGCCCCCTACACCAGCCCCCGAACCGCAGTGGATCCTCATCCTAACTGGCCCAGCCGGCAGCGGCAAGACTACCGTCGCCAAATGGCTCGCATCACAGCTTCAATGGCCCTATCTCGAGGGCGACACCGTAAACATATTCCCCAAACCACCGCCCTCCAAATTAACGTAGCAGTTCCACCCGCCAGCCAACATCTCAAAGATGGCCTCTGGCGTGCCCCTCACCGATGCTGACAGATGGGACTGGCTGATCACCATCCGCGAAAGCGCGCTAGCCGCCCTCCAAACCTCCTCACCCCCAAAGGGAGTGGTAGTAACCTGCTCCGCTCTGAAGAAGAAATACCGCGACGTGCTACGCATCGCGGGCTACCACCACCCCACCATCCACATCCACTTCATCTACCTCCACGTCTCCGAAGAAACCATCCGGGAGCGCGTACGCGCCCGCCAGGGCCATTACATGAAGCTCGACATGGTGCACGGCCAATTCGAAGCCCTCGAAGATCCTGATAACGACGAACATGACACAACAACAATCGAAGCTAGTGAAAGTCTGCCCAAAGTGGAAGAAAAGGTCATGTCAACCGTCACGAAAATTTTTAGCCCTCCTTCCTCCTCTTACTGCTAGTAGTAACCTCGCCGCCTATTCCTGCGACAGCTTCGCTAACGAGGTTCCTGAGCTCTTGCTGACCTGCTGGGGATTGAAAGTCCTCGCGCGCGGCTAGGTCGTTGATCCTTTGGCGGAACGTAGGGTCCGCTTCCCCTGCGCTGTTGACGTCCATGACGCCGACGTTGATTTGCATTCCGCTTGGTAGTCGGAGCGGTTCGGGTGTAGACGTAGCTGTTTCGTCGGGGTTTTTGAGGTATGCTGCAACGAGGGGCTGTTCGTCTTCGTCATCGAGTTTGTCCGCGGCGGTTTGGCCTTCGCTGTTCGTTGCGGAGAAGTCGATTCCGAGGGTTAGGAGTTGCTTCGCCATGTCGACGCTCTCGGCGTTGAAGAGCGCCGTTTCGCCATCTTCGTCGCGGAGGTTGATGTCTACGTGGTAGTCTTTTATGAGGGCGTTGACGAGGTCGGCGTGGTCGTAGGATACGGCGGCGTGGAGGAGACTGTAGCCGTGAGCGTCTTGGCGGGAGGCTAGCTCTGGCGCTTCGTGCAGTTGCTTCAGGACCTCATCAGGGGAATCAGGGACCTGGGTCAGCAGGTCGTCGATTGATGGCATTGTTAAAAGTTTGGAGAGAAAATTATAAGAGTCACGTCACGGTCACAACCAGATTTCCCGGTGCCATCTACTCTTCTACAATATGTCCCTTTTCGGACACATACAGACCGTCCAGAAACTTCCGGATATCCTTGTTGCGAACCCTGCAGATCTGTTGAATGTCGGCCGCCGACTGTGACACGTTCTCGATCGAGTTGCCCGACAGTTCGATCTGGTCCTTTACGTTTTTCGACGCCACGATCTCCACGCCAGGACGCAGTATCACCCTGCGAACGAGCTTCTCTCCAAGGAAATTACTGCCGTTGTTAGCCCTATCCATCTCACTTCCCTCTACGTTACCCACCGAATCTCGACCTCCCACAATCCCGTCTCCTTGTTATTCTCGAGGCCGACATTGATGGGAAAGTGAGCGTATACGAAACGCATCTTGTACTTGAATCCCTTGGTGACACCGATGATCATGTTGTTTATAATCGTGCGAACCGTACGGAGAGCGGCGACGTTCTTGCGCACGCCATGGTGAAGCTCAATTGCCAGACGGCTCTTGTCGACCTGTTTAAACGAGACAGAAAGGTGGCCGAGGTTATTGGTGAGCTTGCCGCGCGGGCCTTCGACAGTTACCAGGCGGGACTTGATGTTGACCTTTACTGCTTCGTGTCAGCTTTTTGCCTGCTGTGGTTTCTGCACGGCTACAACGCACCGCCTTCCGGAATGTCCAGCGTCTCTTCGGAATGAATGTAGCGCATCTTGACCGGTTCGCGCACGTGGGTGTGTGGGTGGTTTTGATGGCCGTGGTGCGTTTCTCCCAGTGCCAAGAATCGAAATTCCGCTCCTGGTCTGTGCGCAAACGTCACATTGCCCCGCTGCATCACATTGTCACTTCACCCCGCTTGAGCTGACGGCATTGATACACGAACCTCTATCTAACAACCTGCAAAGTAGATGACAATCCACCAGATTACTTAAAAGAAGAGCCCCCCAATCACCTAATCGAAAACATCAACGCTATACCTCACATTCCGAATCGACTGGAACCATTGTTCCGCCTTCTCATCCGCCTTGTCCCCGCAAGCCTTCTTGGCCTCGTCCTTGGCCACATCCACACACGCGCTCTTGACGCTCTCCCCGAGCCCTCTGCTGCCGCACACATATGCCCTGGCTCCGTCCTCCCAGAGTTTAGCCAGCAACTCTGCATCACGACGGATGAGCTCATCAATGTGCTTACACCCATGCGAGAGCTCGGGGGCCTGTGAGTAAGCGCGATGAATAACAACAGCGCCCATGTCCTGCCAATTGCCCAGCTCGTCGGCGTAGAGACTATCCCTATCGGGATGGCGACATCCATAGTACAAATGCGCTGGTGCGAGCTTGCGTCCCGCCCCTATCATAGCGGCGCGTTCCTGGATGAATCCGTGGAAGGGTGCTAGGCCTGTTCCCGCGCAGAACATGACGATGGGTGTATTCTCCGGGTCGGCGGGTAGGTGGAAGGCCTTGTGGCTTGGTTTTACGGCCACGTGGACTATATCTCCCGCCGAGAGCTTCGAGAGGTAGGTTGAGGCTACGCCTTCGTAGCGTCCCGTGCCACTAAGGGATTCAGCGTTGAGAACGTCGTAGGTTAGGCTAACGCTACGGGGGTAGGCGAGCGGTGAGGACGAGATGCTGTATTGTCGTACGCGCATCGTGATCAAGGCGCTGACAAAAGCGTTTAGGGGGAGGTTGATCTTGGGATACCGCTCAAGGAGTTCCAGGAGGGTGACGCGTTTGTTTGTGATTTCGGCTTGGAAGTCCTCTTGGAGGATCGCTTGGAGGGATTTCTTGGTGGCTTCGTCTGCTGCTGCTTCGAGTAGCATTGACACCCCGCGCTTGGTTGCAGGTTGGCCGAGTTCGACATAGGCGGAGAAGAGATCGTGGGCGCTGATGGGATGGTCGGTGGGCAGTTTGGTGCTGCTTGAGCATGAAATGTTGAGCAGTGCGTCCCAGGAGAGCTGGAATCGCTGCATTGCCCGACGGACTGTGTCTTCTGGATTGAGCGGTAGGACAGCAAGGTAGTCTCCTGCGCTATAAGTCATGTCTGTGGGCAGTTGGATCTCAGTATGTCGCTTCTCCCGCTCACCGGGCTTGGTCAGCACCTTTGTGGCTGTGACCTTGCCGTCAGACACATCAGCTCGCAGCTGCGAAGCCCTCTTGTTGGTTACGGAGATGGTGAGGTTGCTGCTGAGAAGGGCGCCATCCGCATCACTGTCTCCCGTCTTGTACTTGCTCTGCAACGCGGGCCAAAGCACCTCGTCCTCCCACGTCTGGAAGACAGAGAGCATGTCGCCCTCTGCGGCATTTGCAAGACCAATATCGCAGATCCTCTTACCGCCGTGCTCAGCGAGCGTTTGGTCAGTGGTCAGTGGAATGCGATGGAAGGTCTGCTTCCAATCTGAGTGTCCACAGCCAAAGACGACGTAGTTGCAGTCAAGCTTCTCGTCATCCTTGAGGTTCATGATCCAGTCGTAAAAGTGTGCAGCATTGTCGGTTGGCTGACCCTCGTAACTTGCAGTAACGATGACTACCGGCTCATTGCTGGGCAACGAATGGATGGCTGAGTCAAGGGTATCCACCTTGGACGCTTTGAACCCATGGGCAACCGCATCAGCTGCGATGGTCTGTGCAAATGCCTCACACGTTCCGCTGTTGCTGCCATACAGAATCGTCATTGGCTGGGCATTGGCTTTTGGCTGAGCTGCAGGAGCGGCGGCAATGTTCTTGGTACCGGCACCTTTTGCGAATCCAGCAAGACTCTGCTCAAGCTTGGTCGCCGTCCAGCCCTCTCGGAGCGAGGCACGCATGAAGAAATCCTTGGGCTTGATGGTAAGCGTGCTCTTGATCTCGAGATCATACTGCGGATCCTCAAGGCGGAACTGGAAGTACTGCATCAGCATTGCAGTCACCATTGTTGCTTCCTGGATGGCAAAAGGACGACCAATGCAGCCTCGTGCACCGTTGCCAAAGGGTTTCCAGGATCCCGGAGGGAGTTTGTTAAAGTTCTCGTCCAACATCCTCTCCGGCTTCCACTCTTCGGCATCAGCACCATACACAGCCGGGTCGCGATGGACTGCGTGGAGGAGAGCGAAGATTCTCTCACCAGACTGAACATGATATTGGCCGCCCAAAATCTCGCCGTGCTCAGACATGGGCGTGACGGTGAAGCCCGGAGCTGTAGGCTGCAGACGTAGAGTTTCACGAATGCAGGCCGTGATATAAGGCAGCTTGCTCAGGTGTTGAACCTGGATGCTCTCTGTGCCAAGGACCTTGTCGACTTCTGCCTGGGCTTTGCGATATGCCTCTGGAGTCTTCAAGAGGTAGTAGAAGAGAAAACTGAGGAGACCACTGGTAGTTTCCTGCTCAAAGTCAGCATGTACAGACCAAACTTAGAGTTCAAACTCACGTGTCCCGCAATCAAAAAAGTAATCATTTGATCAATGATGTTGGAATGCTCCAACTTCTTACCCGTCTTGGGGTCCTTTCCTTGCAGCATGGTGTTCAACAAATCCTTCTCGTCCTTGGGATGCTCAAGGCGAGTATCAATGATTGACTGGCTTAACTTGCGCATGTAGTCGATGTCGTCGAAGAACTCCTTGTCCTCAGCACGATTGAAAGGGGCAAGATAGGCTGGCCTGCGTTGTCGGGATCCACCAATTTTCAAGAATCCCACCATGGCATTGATAAAAGGATGCATCTCATCCTTGTAGAAGCTGTTGAAACGATAGTCCATTGCACAGAGAGCCAGTGTATCCAGAGTCAGACGGGTAAAGTCGTCTGTCACTGGCATCACATAGTCCCCTCCGTACCTGGCAAGCTTGAGGACAAGCTGGCTAGCAATCTGCCCATCATTAGCATTGATCATTCGAAAATATGGAGTCTACTTACGTCCTTCATTTGGTCAAACATATGTGTAACGCTTAAAGGACCAAGTGCAGGAACCAGGACTCTGTGAGCAATGTGCCAATTCTCCTCCGAGCTGTAAGCTGTGAAAAGGCCATCATGGATACCATTACGAAGCTCCTTGAGTGCGCCCTCAACAGTCTTATGGAAACGCTTCTCATCACACGCCTCAGCCATTAGCCGCTGAGACGCAATGACAATAGTCTTCTTTCCAAACACATGGAAGCTGTAAATCTCGCCATACTTGAGAGCTAGGTGTTGGAGAGAGCTGATTGGAATATCAGGATCGATATCAAAAACGTTTCCAACGATTGGATAGCCCGGAACTTGAGGTATGGGCTCCGTTTGTTTGGAATCGATTGGAGTTGTCATGTTTTTTAGTTGTCCAAAGCTACTGACTCGACTCGTCTTTATAGACGGTTCGGAAGATAACGGTTCGATGCTATCCGTTATTCCGGTCGCAGAGCCCCTTACTGCACTGGCCGTTGATGTATGCATCCCGAGTACCTCGGTAAAAAGTACAGATGGACCGGGCCGTGTAAAACCGTTCTCCCGGAAGCTTAAGTCCTGAGTGGGAAGTTCTGCTACCTACAAATCGTTGTGAAAGGGCTATGCGGTGCGGGAAAGAGGACTATATTATGAAAATGACACCGTAGATGCTACACTGCATGGAAAAGCGATTTTGTCCAAGAATGGGAAAAATGCCGCACCTTTTGACGTTATGGTCCCTGTGGTTGGCGGCTGTGGCTCTTGCAGCGCCCACCCAGGTGCCCTTGAACGAAAATCAGGTACAAGTTACGAAAAGCAAAAATTCCAGAAAACTGCATGGCCGATTTTTGCACATCACCGACTTTCATCCTGATCAATTTTACAAAGTCCA
This sequence comes from Piedraia hortae CBS 480.64, assembly GCA_010093745.1. Classification (NCBI taxonomy): domain Eukaryota; kingdom Fungi; phylum Ascomycota; class Dothideomycetes; order Capnodiales; family Piedraiaceae; genus Piedraia; species Piedraia hortae. Next base: position 131,767 of record MU005964.1, read on the forward strand.
TTCCAAGACAGACGGCGATGCCTCCTGTCACCATGGCCACGGTTCAGCAGGTCGACTGGGCTCGGAAATCAGCGACTGCGACAGTCCCTACAGCCTCGTCAACAAGACCTTTGACTGGATAGACAAAAACCTCAAAAACCAAATCGACTTTGTGGTCTGGACGGGCGACTCGGCACGTCACGATAACGACGAGAAAATCCCCCGAACCGCAAAACAGGTCATCAGCTCCAACGAATTCATGATCTCCAAATGGACCGAAGTCTTCGGCACGCACGACGACGACACCAATCCCTATAACGACTACACCATTCCCATCATCCCTGCCATCGGCAACAATGACATCCTCCCACACAACATCATGCGCCGCGGTCCCTCAAGCTGGACCTCCACGTACGCGAAAATGTGGCGCTCCTTCATCCCAGAGTCCCAAGACCACCAATTCCAACAAGGCGCATGGTTCTACGTCGAAGTGATCCCCAACAAACTCGCCGTCTTCAGCCTGAACACAATGTACTTTTTCGAAAAAAACGGCGCAGCCGACGGGTGTGCGACCCCCGGCGAAGCCGGCTACCGTCAATTTGAATGGCTACGCACGCAACTCCAATTCCTCCGCGACCGTGGTGTAAAAGCTCTAATATCCGGCCACGTGCCACCGATACGCACGGAAGCGAAGACGCTATGGGATGAAACTTGCTGGCAAAAGTACACCCTCTGGATGCACCAGTTCCGGGATATCATCATTGGAAGCCTCTACGGACACAACAACTACGATCACTTCATCCTGCAGGATACCCACTCCCTCCTCAAAGATACCAAACGAGGGAAAGTGAAACCCTCTCTAGAGGGCGTCCACTCGTCCCTCTCATCAGACTACTGGCTGTCGTTACGAGACGAAATGTCCTCCCTCCCCAAGAAACCCAAATCCCTCTCGTGGCCCACTACCGCGGGCCACGACAAGGAAACCCTCCGAGAAAGGAAATTCTTCCATAAAATCGGCGGGCCATGGGCAGAGAACTTCTCCGTCTCGTTCCTCGGACCGAGCGTCGTGCCGGTTACGTATCCTACTCTGCGAGTTTACGAGTATAATACTACAGGGTTGGGGGATCTTGACTCCCTGACCCCCACGTGGAAGCGGCATAGGAAACATCAGAAGAAGAAGAAGAAGAAGAAGAAGAAGAAGAAGGGGAGGAGGAAATATAAGTTTACGGTCCCCAATCCCCCGGAGGAGGGGAAGGAGCCGGGTCCGGGGTATAAACCCCAGACGTTGACCTTAATCGGGTATCAGCAGTTCTTCGCGAATTTAACGGAGATTAATCGCGGAGCGGAGTTTGGGTTTCAGCTCTACTATGATACCCGTCGCGACGCCGTTTACGGGCTGAGGGACCTGACCGTCCCAAGGGTGCTAGACCTCGCGATGCGAATTGGACGATACAGTCCTCCAAAAAACAAAAAGGATATAGTGAGGAAGAGGAATAAACCCTGGAGAGAGTTCATCACCCGCGCGTACATGAATACTTCTACACCTGAAGATATTGAACATCTATAAATTTTTTACAGAGAACAGATGTGTTCAGGATTTGAGACTGCGAAGAGTATCCTTCGCGGTCGCGATTTTCATTCCAATGCGGGTGTCAAGGTCGTAGGATTCCCAGTGTTCGGCTATGTGGAGCTCTTCGGTGCATTTTTTGAGGAGGGTGGGGTCTCCCTCCCCGTGGGAGGATAAGACCCAGTAACATGCTGCTAACTCGTAATGGGTAACGGGTAGGACCCATGTGTCTGGGTGGGGACAGAGTTTGAGGTTTGAGGATTGGAAGGTGGAGATTATTTCCGTGTAGGCCTCTTTGGCGCGTTGGATTTCGCCGGAGAAGCGGAGACAGGCTGCTTTGAGGAAGGAATGAAGGGCCTTTTCATCAGCGATGTCGGGGACGGGGACTGTGTCGAGTTGTTTGAGACAGACGTTAAGTTGGGAGGTATTCATTTGGCGGAGACCCGGCCAGAAATAGTCCATTTCGACTGTGGGTGAGACACCGACTGCGTCGACGAGACGGCAATTTCTGTCTTTGGCGCGGGTTTCCCATTTGTTGATTTTTCGGGTTACGAACAAATCAAAGGGCATTTGGCGGCCCATGAAGTTTCTGCCGCTGTGGGACATGGCTTTTTGGAGGTATTTATCTACTTTGGCGGCGTGTTTGTCGGCTTTTTCGGGGTGTTCGGTCTTACGGGATCGGTAGAGCTCTACGTGGCTGATGCCAGCCATGTAATAGTATACTGCCCGCGACCAGTTGTTTAGTTTGGAACATTCGACGAAGCTATCCGCACATTCGTGGTAGCGGTGGATGAACATGAAGTTTAAGCTGCGCTCAAAGACTCGTAAGGCTTCGACTTGTTGCATGTGTGCGTCTTGACTGGCGCTCTTTTCAATGGCAATGGCTGCTTTTTCCAATTCGCGGTTGGCTGCGTGCATGCGGGCTTCTTCCATTTGCCACAATTTGGATTCGGGGTAGATTTGCTGCATCTCGTGCATTAAATTTGCGAGCCTGGACCTTGGTAGTGCGTCTTTGGGCAGGATATCGCAGACGGCTACGATTCCGTTGAACCAGGCCATCAGGGCAAGCCCGGCTAACGCCCCGTTGATGTTGTCTTTGTATTTTGTTGCGTCCCAAAGCATTCGAAGGCCAGCCTCACGGTCACCTCGGAATGAGAAAAGAGACAATAACTTTGCAAAAGTTGGTGGAATCATGGAAAGTATCAACTGTAAAATGCCATAACAAGCCGCCGTGCCTGAATGGATAAAGATGTCAATTGGATTAGAAGTTATGTCGGTGACAGCTTTCCCACTATGAGCTTGAAGGGACTTTGTCTCGGCAGTGTTGATCGTATGCAACGTGTTGAACGCCTTGCGTAGCTTGAAGAATCCCTTCAAGCCTTCGCTGAGGTTTTCACTCAATACCGAAACAACAGCAGACATTAGCTGGGCTTCTGCTTGGCAGAGAGCATACTCGGTCCCAGCTGGATAAACGGCACTTTTATAAGCAGTAGACGGATCTTTCACCGCTCTCGCCTGATGACTGTAAGCCAGCTTCTCTGCCTCTGCTAATTTCGCGCTAGCCTCAGCCATCATATTCTTTTCAAAGCCAAGTGTGGCCTGCAGGAACAAGGTGATACCGAGACCCAGAGCATGGAACGGCGAGGTGCCTTTTGATAGCTCCTCTTTGGCCTGGTGGACCTGATCGTTCATGATCAGGTTCCCACCTGCCATCACCTCGGCCAGAGCCCTGGCCTCGTCCTCTGCGGACAAGACAGGCTCTCCAGAAACTGACGGCTTCAGTCCTATCCAGCGCAACATTGTCAAAACCTACACCACCAGTAGCCATAGTGATGATGTCGTGAGTTGGTTACGTAAGCGAGGAGCTGAGTCGCCCGATTGGGCAAGGGTGGCAGTTACGTAAGCGGCAGATGGCCCAGAAAGGCAATACGTGTTGGCAGCACGTAAGCGGCATTACACTTTGGCGGTCCAAATAGGCAAAGCGTACTGACATACGTAAGCGGCGATACACTTCGGCAACCCAGACAGGCCAAGCGTAGGTGGGGTGTCGGTCTTTAAACACGCCGTCCGCTGAGTAAGGGTGAAAAACCACTTACCTCAGCAACTCTTTCTCCAATCAAGGTGCGTCTTTGCTGCTGCCGCACCACAGCACGCCCAACCACGCGGCTGACAATGACAGCGCCCGGCCTGGCCACAGCGCCGAGATTGGCTTGGTTGGTGAGCGGATGTCAGGCGGAAATCACGCTGAGATGAGTAGGCTGTGCCTCGCAGCAGCATGGTGAAGATGTTGACCCGTATGGTAGATTTGAGAGACCATCTTCTTGCCGTAACGAACAACGGCCAGACCACCGCGGATGCGACGCCTTATCCGCCAATGACGCCCACCAATCCGTCGACACACGACGGCTACCACCAACCACCCGACACCGCGCGCCAGCACGAGGCAATGGAAGCGCATGACGGCATGGCGGCACAGCAGGTCATTGCGCCGTACGCGCACATGGGCGGGGAAGCCATGCATGAAGTAGGGCACGAAGGAGCAGAGTCACCTTCGTCGGCAAAGGGCAAAAGACCACTATCAACCAGCAAAAGAGCGGCGCAGAACCGTGAGGCTCAGGTACATCTGCACAGTCCTGCATCTCTCCCCCGCTAACATGTTCTAACAGCGCGCCTTCCGCCAACGCAAAGAATGCTACATCAAAAAACTCGAACAACAACTTCGTGACTACCAATCAGCCGATAACGCCTACCGAACAATCCAAGAAGAAAACTACCAACTACGGGATTACATCGTCAAGCTACAGACTCGTCTCCTGGAGAACCGATGCGACGTCCCTCCTCCACCTCCCCAACTCGACCTCTCCGGTTCGGCCCCGATCGTGACAATGGCCCAGAGACAAGCAGATGGCACAACCTCGCCTTATCCCCTCGTGGCCCCGGAATATTCTAATCCCCGGGCCCATCATCCTCATCATCATCAGACTGAGGAGGATGTTACGTCAGGGAGTAAAATTAAGTGAGCTGTAATCGTAACTCGTGGGGAGGGAATGATGTGGTTATGATGGGTAGCAATTGTTTCTGCATGGTTGGGTGGGTTGGGGGTTTTGATGAGTAGCCGACTGTATAATCAGTGGGGTATGGGTAGCGATACTCTCCTTTAAAACTGGGATAACTCTGGTGGTAAGTAGTGCTATCCTCATTATCTCGAGTAGGTCAATGCTACACATGGTCGGATCAACCTGAATTCTGAGCGAGTCCTGTGATGAGTTCGCAATCGCCGCCCAGGCAGAGCAGGTCTCGGGTTAGGTAGGATGAGTTTTGCGTATTAAGGCGGCCTCCATGGCTTTAGGCTAGTGGTTACAGGTTTGGGTGCATAGTAGTAGACATCTCCAGATTCAAAGTCTATCTTGTGTGCACAACCATGTCAGTATACCGGAGAAAAGCTTCACAGTGATACTTCAAAGACGCAAACACCCATCACGGAAAGGAACAACCCTCGTAAATTGAGTCATCTACATCATATCACAGCTTTATCAACATTCAAACCCTATATCGTGCACAACCACGTCAGCAACCCCGAGAAAAGCTTCACTACTCCAAAGTAGCACACCACTCCACTATACATGAAATCCGAAAAGGAGATCATTCAAACCATTACACTCATCATTTACACTATCCCTCCCCATGCAGATGCATGTTCATCCTAAAACGCCACGCTCATTAAAAAAAATGTACGCAACGTCGTGTTTCTGTATCCTATTCCTTGGGTATCGTCTTGTCATTGCCATTCTTGCTCTCGCCGTTCGTAGTTTTCTCGCCGTTGGCGGCCTTGTCACTATTCTTGTCCTCACCATTAGCGGCCTTCTCGCCGCTGGCAGCCTTGTCACTATTGGCACCCTTCTCGCCCTTGGCAACTTTCTTAGTCTCAGCATCAGCCTTGTTCTTCCCCTCCCCATCACCAGGATCATGAACCTTCTGGTACATCTCCCTCAACTTCGCGCCTGTAACGGTCGGCATATTCTTGCCCCCACGGGGCCAGTAGTGCTCGCATACAAACTCCCACATGCGGTTGATCGTGGCATCGTCGTATTTCCCGCTCTTCTTCTGGGCGGTGATGTGGTCTCCTACGGCGAGGAGACTGCTGCGAATGAGCATTAGACGTTCCTCGCGGACAGGACATTTGCGGGTCGTGGCGTTGCGGACTCGTGCCAGTTGAGCGCGAATGGGCTCGAAACTGCGGTCGATACGACGCTCGTCTTCGTCCATGGGTGGAGGCGCGGAGACGGCTGAGTCGCGGTGTTTGGGTGCTGGTGCTTTCTTCTGCGGGGCGGTTGTAGCCGGTTTGGTTGAGCTCTCCCTTTGGCGCGGCTTGGCCTTGGAATTGGGTGCGGGGGAATCGGTCTTGCCCGCTGATGGACGGTTTTTGGGCTTGTTGCGGTGGTGATTTTCAGTAGCCCGTTTGGCCTCAGGGTCAGTTCCGTTACTGACTTTGTCTTTCAGGACGCTGACGAGGTAGTTTGCTCGTCTGCCTAGATGGACAGCAGCAGGAGAACGTGCTTGTTTGTCATCCGATCGGCCACGGTCCTCTTTGACGGCTACGCGGTTTTCGTCTAGAAACATCAGATCGCTGAGACCAAGGTCTTTGTCGTCCCTGATCTGCGTCCAAGCGCCGAAACCATGGCGGGCCATGCCGACAATGAGCATAGCGTCCTCACGCTCTTCCCATTTCACAGTCCAGTTTGCGCTCTTTGACGCTTCTGGAATGCGGAATTCACGCCAGCTAGGAGCTTCATTGACCACTTTGCGGATAAGACGCATTTCCTTGGGTCTCTCAGTAATTGTAGAAGCATTGTTCCGCTTGACGCCCTTGAAATCAAACAAAACAGCCTTCTTGCCTTTCTTAGTGGTCGTCTCGGCTGCTGGAGGCGCATCGGCAAGTGCCTTGACAGCTGCGGCATGGAGCTCTTGCAAGGTAGACTTGATGACTCCCACATCGTGACCAGTAAGTCGTGCCTGGCTGATGATTTCCTTGGGCTTTTCATCAAATGAACCCCACCGCTCGTACGCATTGATAAGCAGACGACACTCCTTCTCCTCCAACGCTCGCTTCGACACCTTGCGACGCTTGTTGTTCTGGGAGTCTGTCTCCGAGACTGCAGAAGCGCTGGCAGAGGTAGACCTGCGGTCTCTGGTGCCATCCATAGCCCCTGCCTTGCGTTTGCGACGTTGACCGTAGCCATCAGTCTCCTCCTGCTCAGGGGTAACATTCTCCTGCTGAATCTTGTCCAACTCCTCCTTGGGAATGATCTCATCCCACGAGACCGAGTCCAGGTCGAGCTTGACATCAGTAAACTCGAAGCTGCGAAGGAACTCCTCTCCACCGTCATTTGTCATGCCCTCTGGCTGCTCCATCCTTATCTCTTCGGCATTTGCGAGAACGGCATCAACGTCGAGCTCTTCCAGTCTTCGTTGGTTGCCGGACTGCTCAAACATCTTCTGCCCACGTTTCTTCAAGATACGAGAGATGTCGTCTGCAGACGTAGGCTCAGCCGTGCTATGGCCAGCCCGTGCAAAACGACCAGACAGCTCTTGTGCATCCTTATCGGTAATTCCTCGCTGAATGGTGACGAACTCGAGCAGCAGCTTGTTCTTGGCCCGCTCTAGAACCTCCTCCTCAACAGTGTCTTTGGAGACCAGGCGGTACACCGTCACGGGGTTCTTCTGACCGATACGGTGGGCGCGGGCCATGGCCTGCAGATCAGCCTGAGGATTCCAGTCAGAATCAAAGAGGATGACGGTGTCGGCAGTCATGAGATTGATGCCCAAACCACCGGCGCGGGTAGACAAGAGGAAGCAAAAATCCTGGCTCCCAGGTGCGTTAAAGTGGTCAATGGCTTGCCTTCTGGTCCCGGCTGCAATGGTACCGTCCAGACGCTGAAACTGATAGCCGCGGAACTGGAGGTAATCTGACAGAATATCGAGCATGCGAACCATCTGGCTGAAGATGAGAACGCGATGACCGTCCTTCTTCATCTTAGTGAGAAGACGATCCAGCAGCATCATCTTGCCAGAGGTCGTAATGAGAGCCCTGAGCTGGTCCTCGCGAGTGGCAACATCGCCGACTATGCGGTCTTCGGTACCAGGGAACATGAACGGGTGGTTGCTGGCCTTCTTCAGCTCCATCATGATGTTGAGGAGGCTGGTCTTTTGAGCCTTGGCCCCAGCATTGAGAGCCGCGTAGTTGCGTGTGAAGATGTTCTTATAAAGCTCCAGCTGAACGTCGGCAAGTTCTACGCGGATAATCTTCTCGGTCTTTGGGGGCAGGTCATTCTCGACCTTTTGCTTGGTGCGGCGGATCATATACGGCTTGATTTGGTCATTGAGCTCGGCAATCTTCTTACTGGCATTCTCCGAGTTCATGTCAATGTCGTCCTCAAGATGGATCATACCAGGCATGAGGAAGTCCATCAGAGCAGATAGCTCGTTCAACGCATTCTGCATAGGCGTTCCAGTGATGAGAAGGCGGCTGGGTGCCTTGAACTCCATGAGCCTCTGATACAGCTGAGAATCACGGTTCTTCAGTCTGTGGGCTTCATCAACAGCCATAAACTGCCACCTGATCTGCGACAGAAAGGAGGAATCGGCAAGGATGTACTCGTAAGTGGTGAGCAAGACGTTGAACTTGACCTTTTTTGGGTTTCCGTTGACAAGCATCTCGTACTCACGGATAATTCTGCGCGCGGCTTCATTGCCGTTGTAGACGACATAGTTGGTATCGGGAGCCCACGTGTTGAACGTGTCTGCCCAGGCAGGCATAGTAGAGAGCGGCACAACAACGATGAAGGGACCCTGCTGTCCTCTCTCGTGGCGTAGCCAGCTGATAAATGACACCGTCTGGACCGTTTTGCCAAGGCCCATCTCATCGGCGAGGATGACGTTCTTGCCGCTGCACCAATTGTGAGCCAAGAAGTTGATACCTGCAATCTGAAACCCCCTCAACTGTCCACCGTGGATGTAAGACGGCTGGTCATGGAACGGTGTATAGTCCGAGCGCGTCTGGAGGTTGGCCTCTCTGGCATTTGACACAGGAGGATTCTGCACGCGATCCAGGTAGCGGTCAATCTCATGAGGGGCGAGTTTGTTGACAAGAGACGCGCTCTCCCACGTACAGGCATCGTAGAAGAGACCCTTCCACTTGACAAAGTACTCGATGCCGTCCTCGTCCTCGGCTTCATTAATAACCCGCTCGATCTGCATGTAGTCGTTGAGCGAGTCAAGGTAAGCCTCACGGTCTAGATTCCACTTCTCCATGTCTTCAGCCGCGGCAGCAGGATCATTCGCAAATGCCAGCTCGACCTTGACAATTTTGCGGAAATAGTTCTCCAGACGGCGTACACCTTTGCAGCCAGACAGCTCTGCCCACGTCTTCCACGTTGCGTGGTAGTGGGCTTGGCCCTGCCATTTGATGTAGAACTCGTAGCTGTCCTTGTCCTGAGCCTTAGAATCAGCGTCATCTTTGAGCTTATGGTTTAGCACGGCGTCAATGGCCGGAGAGTTGTCAGGCTGGACATAGTAATAAGTCGGAGCTTCATCGTCCAACTCATCCTCGTCGAGCTCGGCCTCATCTTCGTTGTAGTTGGTCACCTTACCGGCCATGCGCGACGAGAAGCGCGAGTACGCAGGCAGGACCTTCCGGTTACGGCTGACCTTATTAGAAGCCCGAATGCGTGAGGCGACAGAGTAGTCATCGCTATCGTCAGGCGATGGGCGCGTAGACGAGGAGACTGCGCCACCATCAGCATGCCGTGGGCAGCAGGAATATCTAACACTTACCATGACGACCGTTGGTCATCCGCCGTCTCTTGCCGGTAGGAACGATATCGTCGTCCTCGTCAGACATTTCAGCATACTAGCGTCACGTTAGCACAGTTTCTATAGCAGATGCCCGCTACAAGGACGCGCGACTTGACAGGTAACGTGCGACCTAGCAGGCCTTGGCAATGAAATCTTACAATGTGGGCTTTGGAAGCTCGCTGGCGCTTCCGGGAGGTGGTTGATCCGCCAGTGGTCGACTTGGACGAGCGGCGCGATGTGGCTGCGCGCGGAGGCGAGGGTGCATCATCGTCGTAATCATCGTCTGCCTCTCCAGGCGTCTCGCCTCCTTCGCTTTCAGACATGTCTATATCCTGCATGTCTTCATTTTCTACATCAGGCTCAAGCTGCTCATGGGAGGCTGCATGGTCGGCTGGGTAGGAACGGCTTTCGCAGTTAACGGGAGATGCTGGGAACAAGGGGGGGGCATCATCGGCCTCCTGTGGGCGTTCGCCCGGGGCATCCATCGTGTTTGAACTATCAGAGGATGCAATAGTAGTCGGGTACAGCTACCACAATCAGCGTCAGTGAGGTTTCTCGGTCAAATGATGTCGGAACGCGCTGAAACTTGGCCCGGTGGCAGTCCACAGTTACGCGACCCAGATCCCCCGGAAATCTGCATGCGAAACGCTTTCGTCGGCACTCCAGAAGGTTGGGTCCGCCGATGCGTTTTGCAGCGGCAGGGCAGTCTGGGCACCTTCACCGGCCAACCAACCACCGAGGACGAGCGGTATGTGTTGTGGATGGATCGGCGACCGCAGAAGAACCATATCGACGTGCTTTGAGAGACGACAGGGCGCCGGCGCATCACCGGGGTCAACAAGTCTTGGTCGTGAGCTGCCAGTATGGACCGGGCCAAGAGAGTCCGCAATCGCGCGATGCGATAAAGCAAGAAGAGCATTAGAAACAAACTTACCAAATGATTGTGTTGCGGACAACTAGGGCTGATCCGGAGTGTTTGCGTTGCAGGTTGGTTGCTGATGATCAGAATGGATCAGGGTTGGGTGTGAGGAGGTTCCGGCAGCGGGACAAGAACGCCGCGTCGCGCTAGTGGCGGATCCTCCCGAACATTCCCCAATGTGGGGTACTGCCCCACATTTGGCTTGTGAAGATGCGAAAAAAGCGAAAATCAACGTCACTCTTCGTGCAAACCTGTCCGACTGCCCATCATGGCGGATAAACTGACGCGGTGTGTACTGTGGGCCTTGGAAGTTTGTATAATCACTGACAAAATTGTCTGCCAGCATTGCTATTGTCAGTTCCGGTATGCTGCGGCCTGATATAGTGAGAGACTCGAGCTGACGTTGGAATAAAGACAAATGCAAGCCCAAAAAGTGCCGGCAGGAATGGTCAGCTTTTTGAGATTTGGGGATGGATTCCATACTGACTAAATTTAGCAAAAAGGCCTGTCCTGTAGTGCGCTCAGGAAAGCTGTGCATCGAGGTGTCGCCCGAATCCAAGATCGCGTTCATCTCTGAGCGTCTGTGCATTGGCTGCGGCATTTGTCCCAAGAAATGCCCGTTTGACGCCATTACCATCATCAACTTACCGACCAACCTCGAGACTCAAGTCACACATCGGTACTCGGCCAACAGCTTCAAGCTGCACCGTCTTCCCATGCCAAGGCCCGGCCAGGTGCTGGGTCTGGTTGGTACCAATGGTATCGGCAAGAGCACTGCATTAAAAATACTGGCGGGCAAGCTGAAGCCGAATCTGGGACGTTATGAGAACCCTCCTGACTGGGAAGAGATTCTAAAGTACTTTAGAGGGTCAGAATTGCAAAGTGCGTCGGTGGCTATCCACTCGTTCCAGACTAATATCTATAGACTACTTTACCAAGATGCTCGAGGACAATCTAAAGGCGGTGACGAAGCCACAGTACGTGGATCAGATCCCCAAAGCCGTCAAAGGCTCCGATCGCTCCGTTGGCTTCCTCATGAAGCAGCGTTGCCAGGTTGAGCCTGAGCGGATGGACGAGATTGCTGAAGTCTTGGAGCTGAAGCAAGTTTGGGACCGAGACATTGACCTTCTCTCAGGTGGTGAGTTGCAGCGGTTCGCCATTGCAATGGTATGCGTGCAAAAGGCCGACGTCTACATGTTTGACGAGCCGTCGTCATTTCTTGATGTAAAGCAGCGTCTTGCTGCCGGTCGCATGATTCGCAGTCTGCTTCGTCCTGACTGCTATGTCATTGTTGTCGAGCACGATTTATCAATTCTCGACTACCTGTCAGACTACATTTGTGTGCTGTACGGTAAGCCTGCTGTCTATGGTGTTGTTACCGCGCCGTTTTCGGTGCGTGAAGGTATCAATATCTTCCTAGATGGTAACATTCCCACGGAGAACTTGCGTTTCCGAGAGGAGAGTCTTCAGTTCCGCATAGGAGAGGCTGGAGACGATTTCCTCTCGGACAAGTCGAGGGCATACTCTTACCCCAACATGACCAAGACACTGGGCGGTTTCCAGCTCGGGGTCACAAAGGGGGACTTTACCGATTCTGAAATCTTGGTGCTGATGGGAGAGAACGGCACGGGAAAGACGACGTTTTGTCGAATGCTCGCCGGTGCTGAGAAGCCAGACGATGGCAAGACCATCCCACAAATGAACATCAGCATGAAGCCACAGAAGATTACGCCCAAATTCCAGGGCACAGTGCGTCAGTTGTTTTACAAGAAGATCAAGGCTGCCTTTTTGAGCCCGCAGTTCCAAACCGACGTCTACAAACCGCTCAAAATGGACGATTTCATCGACCAAGAGGTGCAGAATCTGTCTGGTGGTGAGTTGCAAAGGGTAGCCATTGTTCTTGCCCTAGGTCTTCCAGCCGACATTTACATCATCGACGAGCCTTCTGCTTATCTAGATTCCGAGCAGCGTATCGTCGCCGCCCGCGTGATCAAGAGGTTCATTATGCATGCGAAGAAGACGGCTTTTGTTGTTGAGCACGACTTTATCATGGCCACCTATCTTGCCGATAGGGTGATTGTGTTTGACGGTCAGCCGTCCAAGAAGGCGCGTGCCAATGCCCCAGAGAGCTTGCTGACGGGCTGCAATCGCTTCTTGGGTAATCTGGATGTCACCTTCCGGAGAGATCCGAATACTTTTAGGCCGCGTATCAACAAGCTCAACAGCCAGCTCGACACGGAGCAGAAGGCTGCTGGGAATTACGTAAGTTTTGAAAAACACTGGAGAAATGTACCACTGACAAGTTATAGTTCTTCTTGGAAGACGAATCCTGAGGGCCTCCCCACGAACAGGCTGAAGGCCTTCAGACGAGGCACCAGACGTCGACAGGTAGTTAAGAGCCGGGGGGAGAGGGGGGGGGGGGGGGGGGGGGGTTGTTGATGTTCTCCTCGACGAAGATGATGACGAAGAAACCAGTACAGGACCACCAGACCACAGGTCTAAGCTGCTGGAAAAAAGTGGCACACATTAGATTTGATTGAATCCGTGTAGCTACAGGACAGGTATGCGGTCAGACTTCTTCAATCTCACCCTCTTCACTACCGGACTGTAGTTCGGGTGAGGGACGGCGGTGACCGTTAGCCTTGGTCGTCTCTGGACTCTTAGTCCTCAATCTCTGCCAATCATTAGCATCACCATACCACCTTTTTATTGCAACACGTACCTTCCTTCCCGGCCCCCCAAAGCTCGAAATCGACTCCATCCTCTTCCTCCCCGCATTCTTCCCCGTCGGCGTCAACACAGCATCCTCATCCCCATAATCGAGGGTCCTAGCCTTATCCCTGGGATCCGCACGGGGAATATAATCCCTCTCGATCTCCCTCCTCTCACGGTAATAACCCCCTCTACTTTCCCCCCTGACATGCCTCCTCTCATACCTCTCGCTCTCCCTCGGGGACGAAAACCCAAAACTAGGTCTACGAAGAACATGTCTCTCCCTCTCCGCCTGCGCCTTACGTCTATCAGCATCATAATACGTCTCCTCTGGCGAACGCGTCCTTCCCCGACGCGGACTATGATGTCTTCGCCTCCGACTCTCCTCGCGCTCTTTCAGCCGGGAGATATGCTTCTCAAACGCGCTGCGGCGGACATGGTCGGTTGTGTATTTCCACTCCAGGGAGCTGGTTAATACCGGGTTGGAAGCGATGTCGTCAAAAGTGTCTGTGATGCGGACGGGGGGTTCAAGTCGGCGGATTACGATCCGTAAATTGTCGATTGCGCGCCGTTCTTGCCGCTCGGAGTGCGCTTTCAGGTCCTCAGCCCGGCGGATTACCTTGGCCATTAGGCGGGTGTAGATTTGGGTTTTTTCGTCGTGGGTGAAGGATTTGGTGGTGGGGGAGGTGTTGAGGAAGGAAACGAATTCTTCAGAAGTGGTGGAAGGGACCATTTCCCACTGGCGTTCTTCGAGGAGGTCAAGGGCTAGGTTCCGCTTGCTGCGGAGTGCGCGGTCGCATTCTTCGAGTTTGTCGAAGAAGAGGTCTAGTGGGGTGCTGCCGTTTGTGGTGGTGGAGATGAGGGTTGTGTAGCGTTCGTCTTCGGAGATCATGGGGTAGAGGGATTTCCACTTCGTGGAGGCGTTGAGTTGGCCCTGAGATGCCAGTTCGTCTAGGAGATACTTGAACGCTTCCCGTGCTTTGCGGTTTGCGCGCTCATGTTTACGTCTCTCTGCCTGTTTGGAGGCGTTACGCTGCCTGTCCAGGTCGGTGATACGGGCATCGAAAACTTGCAGCACGTCTACCATGGCGAGATCGCGGAATTCTTCAGAAGCAAAGCGTTCGTCCGCTTCGATTATTTCCTTGGCATCTGACCATTTGGTGTTTGGGTCTACAACGAGTTCTTCCATTAACTCCCGCAGCTCAGCCTCTGCCTGTCTCCGCTGTTTCTCCTCTTCCTCGGCCCGTTTGACCTTTAGCTCCGCCACGTATTCCTGGTACACGGCTCGGCGGTCATCTTCATTCTCAAACTGCGCAAAGGCAGCTTCATGTTCGATCAAAGGACGTGCCGTTCTCCACCGCGTGTAATGCTTGATCTCCCGGTGACTGCCAAGCGTCTTTATCATCTCCTTCCTCGTCCGCTCATACCGCGCCCGCTTCTGTTCCTTGGCCTGCGCCTGTAGCTCCACGCAATACTTTTCGTACGCCTGTTTCCTCTCCTTTGGATCCTTGAGTGCCTTGTAGTCTCTATCGCGGATGACCTGCTTCAGCGCCTCTTCCCATGGTGTGTCGAGCGCAATCTCATATCTTTTCAGAAGCTTCGCAAACGCAGCCTCGGCCTCGGCTGGTGATGAATACTCGGGCTCATCGCTCTTGGCCAGCGGACCGCTGCGAACAGCTCCATTGCGCAAGTCCCACGGATTAGCAGCTGGTTGGAATGCGGCCTTTTGCGTCGTCGGTTCCGCCCCGTAGGATCGCGCTCCGGCTACGACATCCTGTTGCTGCCTCAGGTACGACTCGGGCAGAATCCACGACGTTGCTTTTGTAATTAGATTATGGTAATAAGTTCTCCCGTCGCCAGTTCTCGCCTCCCTCCATGACGCGTCAACATCGGCCTGGTCAGCCACGGGCGCGTCCACCGGCTTCTCCCATCGCGTCTCTTTGGTCTCTGTGTTCCAGTAATAAACGCGGCCGTCCGGAGCCCTAGCTTCCTGCCACACGCCCATCGCCACACTGTCCAAATCTCAAACAAAAAAAAAGAGTTGTGGTCGGCCAATGGCGGCCGTCGACCCCGCACAGACCACCTCGCACCTCTTAGTCAGCAATACCTCTCACTTAGTCAGCAACATCCCTCACTTAGTCAGCAACACTTCGCTCCTCAACAATGTCGCTCAGTAGCTACATGAACAGTGAGTCCTTGCCAGCCTCTTTTTATGGTGCTTACAATGGCAGCGCTGACGCGCTTCTTTTTCTGCAGAAAAAGTATGCATCATCACCGTTGACGGCCGCACACTCGTGGGAACACTAGTTGCATGCGATCAAGTCACGAATGTCGTCCTAAACGACACGGTAGAGCGTATAGTCCGTCCGGCAGACGACGAGGAGGAATCATCAGAACAACCGCATGGACTCTACCTAGTCAGAGGCGACAATGTAGTCGTTTGCGGCCTCGTGGATGAAGACATTGACACCAAAATCGACTGGACCAAAGTGCGC
Source organism: Piedraia hortae CBS 480.64 (assembly GCA_010093745.1). Taxonomy (NCBI): domain Eukaryota; kingdom Fungi; phylum Ascomycota; class Dothideomycetes; order Capnodiales; family Piedraiaceae; genus Piedraia; species Piedraia hortae. The sequence continues at coordinate 147,293 of MU005964.1, forward strand.
GGGGAAGCCATCGGAAGTACGAAGCATGTTTAGGTAATTGCGTTGGCGTCTCGGAGCGGGCCGTCTATTGTGCTCATAAAGATTGTAATACTGTCAACCCACCAAAATGCAAATATTCCCCAAATTGAAGTCGGTTGCTCCGAAGCCTAAATGTACATATACCACATCGCGTCTTCCTCCGTTTCCAGACAACCATGAGAAATTTGAATCTGAAAGCAATAAAATACCCTTCTCAGCGGTGCATAGGCTGAAATTCGTCCACTGCGTAAGCCTCCTATCCAAATCCCCCCCCCCCAAAAAAAAAAAAATAACTGAGATGAAAGCTGGATATCCTCCTCCCGACCAATCCATCCACCCTCTCCCACCTTGAGTCCATCCTCTCCACCAATCCAGTATCTTACGCCCGCATCACCATGAAACTCTCCGACATTATATCCGAACCCTTCTTCTCAGCCTACATCAAAAACGGTACTTCCCCCCAACAAACCAAATAAGAAGGTCCTAACCCTACAGGCAATGTAACTATGTTTAGCCGCGGTAGCGACTCTACCTACTCCTTGCTTAACGGCCTCCTAACCCTCGAAGTTGATAAATCTACCTACCAACGCCTCGGCCTCGAAGGCGTCCCCATAGGGGGACACATCCCCCTCCGTTACTTCATATCCCTCAACCTGGCCGAAGCGTCAGGTAAACAGCTCGCCCGGATCGAATACGCGTTTAATAACGTACTCACTGATTCCGTCTCTTGGGTTTTCTATAACTCTTCACGGGAGTCGGGTGGGGTGGATGGACCGATTCAGGCATTTGTACCGCGAAGCACTAATCTCCTTCCCGAGAGGAGTGATTTGGGCGAAGTCCACCTCCCAATTTCCGAAGAGCCAGGGGAGGTTTTGGAGCAGATACATCTCCTTTTCGCGGGGTCGAGGGCTGTCAAGGTGGGCAAAGAAATCGATCCTTACCTCTGTCGATACCGGGCTCAGGGGGAAGTAAGGATGCTAACGCGGTTGAGGTGGGTTGGTTTTTTCACGGGGGAATTTTTGGGGTTTGTGATGAGGACGCTTGTCGGGGTGGAGAGGGAGTTTTGGGCGGTTGGGACGGTGGGGTTTGAAGGGGAAGGGGTTACGGTATTGGGGAGGGGGAGGGAGGTGGGGTGTTGGGTTTGGGGGGAGTAAGATGTAGATGAGAAATGTTCAAAAAAGTGGAGACTACAATTCGGGCACACTTCCTTTCATTGTGGTAAACTGCGGTAGGAGGGACTTAGTTTGCCTATGTGAAGGTGGTCTCGAGTACCCGTCTGCATTCTTCACTCTTTCGTTTGGATGAGTCGTGGCCGTTCCATATTGATCAAGCTACGTCACGGCGGGGCCGAGAGGGTATAAATTTCAGAAATCATATAAGTAATTCTGGTCTCATATTGGAAACTAACACAATTTTTACATACCAGCCAGCTTGCCTGTATATACGGCGCCGATTCCCCATTGTGCAGCGAGCCACAATCGATTGGAGAGACCCAAAGGGGAAGGATTAGAGAGACACGGTCATCCCATTCATAGCCATTACCTTTTCCCTCCTTACCTTCATGAACCTGACGTCCGGAAAACCACTCACCATAACCCCCGACAAGTCCCCTTGGAATAATGTGGCGTTCGTCAACGCATGCTGACTATCAAGGTATGTGCGTTTGGTCCCATGTCAAGACACAGTACCTTCGTGCGGAAGTATCATGGAGGTGTTGTACAGGCGACCCAGGCAGGTGCAGCCCGCTCCTCATTAACTATACGGAATGTGTATGGCTAGCGTCCATATGGTAGGATCTGAACCGTCGGGAGTCCAGGTAAGTGCATCTCCCATATCAAAGGGGTGTTCTTTTATATGAGTGTGTGCAATCCCGCCGAAATACGAAGAGAGCAAAGAGCAGTCCTGCAAGTATGTCCAGGGCAGGGCACGCATCCCGAACCGGGACTTTGGGTAAGTCTGCCTTATTATAACTCGCTCTTGCTCCACCACTGTGGTCACAACGTGTGTGAGGAGTTCGTTTCCGTGGATGGTTATGATGTCACAGTCGTATATTATTCTCCTTCGCCTCGTAAGACTGATATCTGGATGTTTGTTTTACGATAGTTCCCTTTCAAACGTCCCCTTGAAGAGATTTGTACGTCTGGTGCTAATATGGCAGGACTTTGACTATGTTGATGCATTTGCAATCACCGATCAACGACACAACTTCAACGGAAAACCCGTGGCGGCGTCCATGCGGAAGGGAGATGTGTTTGAGTGAGTTATCACAACCCCGGAGAAGAGAACTGGAGACCAGGACCCATAAGTAGACGTGCACGTCAACGACAGGCGCGCAAATGTGTACGTAGTATCGCCTCTGGATGAGATTGACATGCAGCGAAGGTTGAAAATTGCTGTTCCAAAGCTGTGGTTACGACGTCGTCCCGCGGCGGCCAAGGGGGTTGTCTCTCTTAGAAGGTTTCATATTGAACCTCCCCCTCTTTCTCATGTATTTGACATCTGGTGGTTGAGTTGACAACAACTCCTCCACTTATCCCCTTGAAAAGCTCGTCCGTATGGAAGGACTTCAATTCTATACAATATTGTTGTGGCATTTGCTGGGTATCCAGTCCCTCGTCAAGTGACACGACTCCATCGGGAAATTTGTATCCGGCGCATATACGACAGGAGCGAAAGCATCGATGCACGTGGTGGCAGTCCAGATAAGCGTCACCAGGACTTGAAATTGACACCATAAGCAGACAGGCCAGGTGATCAAAGTTAGTTACACAGGTGACCCCACAGCACACTTCCAAGCCGGATGATCTTGAGAGACTGTTTCAACGACCTTCAATCTCAACGACGTTGTTGCGAGCTCCATGGCGTTTGTTGCCTTGTGCTTGGGTATGTTTTCCGGTAAGTCTGCAATTTCGTGATGTGGCTGATTACTGTGCTCTTTGATATATCTTGTGTGCATGATATGAAGTGTTAAGGGTGGTTCGTGGATGGAGCAGGTCATACATACCCCTTTGGAGTTTGGTCTGGAATCGATGAGTGTATTCACCTGGATTACGCCCAAACTTTGAAATACAGACAAACTTTTTTTTCCTTGTTCGATGGTTTGCATTTTTGAGAATGTCGTGCAGACCTGGTCACACACGACTCATGCGTGCAAGTAAATGAACAAATTACGTCGAGCAAACCTGCTATCATATATCAATTGTCTTCTGTCTTTCAAGAGTATATACCCAACTCACCCCCCTATTATGTTACTTACGGCCATGGGTTGCAGAGAACAGAGGATCCCGTCCGCTCTCCTGAACTTAAGCTTCAAACTGGCGAGTTAGTACCACGTTGGGTGACCACGTGGGAATCCCCGCTGCTGTAAGTTTTTCTTTTAGCAGAACAAATATATATCCTTTACAAGGTTTGCTCTTAACTAGTGCAATTGAGCTTTTAGGTACAGGTTGCTTGAGACTGAGAAAATTTTGCCCCGCAAGCGATGTTGTTGTGCCGTGAGCTTTGTGTGGGGTGTTTGTTGTTTGCTGGGGAAATCTCCAGCAGATACGCTTGTTTAGGCTGAGGGCGACTCCCGGTTGAACATAATTTCAGATCTGCAAAGTTAAATTTTAGCATCTCTCACACATAGGTATACCAAAAGAACCATACCACCGATATTTCTCTCCCCCCTGAAGACGGTTTGGGTCGACCACTGTATGCACGAGGGATATCTCAACCTCGTAGAAATATTTCCATCGTGATGAGAACGTGGAAAGTTGTCACGGGGAAAGATAATAAAGTGAGTGGTACAGTGCTGCGTGTACGAAGAGGAGGATGGGGTATTGGAACCTACATAGCAGATATTATCGTAAAATAAGACAAGCCATCGGTCCACTTGAGGAGGTGGGTTGCTCTGATGTAGGATTTAGGTTAAATTGTTTTGCGGGGAAAGTATATTCTGGCTCAAATCGTCCGACAGCACTGTCCCTTAGAGGCAGCATTGCTTGTCCCATGGAGCATTGCTTGCCTGGGCGCAGTAGCTCTGTCGGGGCTAGGCGCCCTTTGTGAGAGTCTGTAGTTTATAGGCCTGGCGGCACCCCACGAGGGAGACTATCACTTTATGCTTGTTGGTCGTGACGTTATCTCTCTGTGCCATTCTTTCGTTAGGTGCACTGGTGTGTTCACAACCTGATAGTAGACCGTTTCCCAGGGTCATAGACAAGTTCAGAGTGCAGACGTGCATTTGATCGAACATGTAAAGCGGCGTGCAATTCACATCCTACAAACCAACAAGTTGAAGTTGACACACAAGTACTCTTACTTTCACCATAGTCACGGGTAGTTCATAGGTTTATCTGAGTAGTGCACTCTTTCCATCCCACCGATCTTTTTCGAAAGCTGGACGGACAGCAAGCTGATTTTGACGGTGTTAACACAGCTGGAGTCTTCCCCCTGTCTGCGGCTAGTGGATGGGTCATCTGAGTCTTTAAAAGTTCAGAGTGCGTCATTCCATCCCACTTGATTGAACGGATAAATGAAAGTCCAACATCTTAGCCAAAGGTAAAATGGACTCAACGGGATGAACACATATACGTCCTCACCCAACTTCGGGGCTACAGTCAACCCTGGATATAGTGGACACTACCCCGGATTCCTCATCATAGCGAATCTTTTAACACCCCCAGATTTATCCCCACTCACCTGTACAAACATGAATACAGCGGATCCTTGACATAACGGACTTAATTCTCGCACCAAACTGATCCGCTATAGCTGGGTTTGATTGAGCTGGGTAGAGTCATACAAACTCTTGAAGTTCAAAGCGCCACTTTCACTCCCATATGAATGAACAACTTTAACGACATCTTACACAATCATATAGATACATAACACGCCCAACCCAAACAACACCTCCACAAACCATTCACCCATATTCCACAAACCCTCCCCCCCTATCCCCACCCCTCAACCCCGTCTCATAACCCCCCTCACAACCCCCTCCAACGGCCCCAAAACCTCCATACTCCCCATCCAGTGATCGCCGGCAACCGCAACTGCATCGGCAAGTAACGGAAAAATGTACTTCCTCACCAGCGCCCCCGCAGGGCTGTCCGCAGGGAGGTCCGCGGAGGTATGTGTATCACCAACCAACCTCCCCACAACCCCCAACCCAAACCTCAACTCCTCCAACTCCGATAGCGGAATTGGTTTCTTCCCTCTTAACGGCTGATCAGCTATATACGCCTTTAGCGGGATCGCTAACCGAAGAGTAAGGTATGGTGCCGTAGACTCCGACAGCGCAGAGTCAGCAGAGGAGAGACGGATCAGTTCGTGGAAGCAGACGTATGCTAGCTTCTCGCGGTGGGTTACGTTAGGGGGGGAAATGCGGCCGCAACGTGGGGTAAGGATTTCGGATAGGGGGGATGACAAGAGGGTGGGTTCCTTGAGGTGGATTAGGGAGGCGAGGTAGATTGCGCGGGAGTAGGCTTCTTGAGAGGTGGAGAGGTGGGGGATCAAAATGTCCCGGAGTTTGGTAAAGCTTTCGATATCTTTGAGTTGGTCGGTGTGTGTGGTTTGGGTTAGGTTCACGTTGAGGATGCCGGAGATGATCCCTACGTATTCGGCGCTGAGAGGGGCAGTGTCGGAGACGGTGGGGAAGATGATTTGCGCGAGGAACTCGGATGTGGTGATTGCTTCGCGACGGAGGGCTTGGGATTTGGTGTTTTGGTCTAGGGTCAAGGTTTTTAGGCTTTGGATGCCTGTGATGAGTGCGCTTCGGGGGTTGCCACCTGTAGGGGTGAGGATCTCTTCGTTGTTGATGTGGGTTTCGACCAGTGATTTAAGCCACTGTAGTCCTAGCCTTGATAGGGCGACGAATGTTGGCCCTCGTGGAGAGTTTTTGGACAAAGTATCGTGGTGTAAAGTGACGAGTTTGGCTGCGATGATGATCAAATGTGAGCAGAGACCGGGCAAGTCTGTGCGAATGGATTTAAGCAATTCCAAGGCCTTGCTTTGGAGAGGACTGGGAGATTTGACATCTACGCCGTTGAGTGGACCGTCAGAGTCCCACAGACAGAAGTACAGATTGTCCATGAATGCAATCGCCTGTTCCAACGTCATGGACTGCTTGGTCAGCCGATAAAGCTGCGCCCCAGTCTCAACGTAAACGAGGTAAGTCTGTTGATTGTCACCTCTGCCGGAAGCATGTTTTGGGACCCCTTTGAGCCAGAGTGACACCGTACTCGACGCTGGCTGCTTCCAGATGGTCGACTCATCACCAATCTGCGAGAGCAACTTGGCCAGAGAGTCGTAAACAGCTGCACTGATAGCATAGCTCTCACACGAGATATACGTCTCCATTGGCTCAAGAAGTGCCTTCCACAGCTGAGCAAGATGGTCATTCTGTTCTATCGCTCCAAGATGCTGCGCCATGATGCCAAAGATGCCGGAGATAATCACCATAGACGTTTCTTCGTCCGCATCAGGATACGACTCCGCATCATCTGCCGCAATCCGTATCAAAACATGACGAAGCAAAAACTCCCAGGCTTCAGATGTGAACTGGTCACCATGGGTGCGGAAGATGCTGCATATGGTGTGGAAGACAGCGTTGCGCACTTCCTTTTGCGTCCCTTCAATTGCCTCCTGCATGCGGGCCAGGATCAAAAATAACTGCGCCGGTCGACTGGTAGCTGCTAGTAGTTCCACCTTTCCCACCTTATTCTTCGCACTTTTCACAGAAACAACGACTTCCTCAATGTCCTCCTTTGAACTGCTCTCTAGCAAAAAATCTGCAACGTTCCACGCCATGGTGACGGTTGTCAGCGCAGCATTCACCGCATCAGTCTGCTTCATAAACCGATACAGCAGTTCCACAACACCTGGCATGGCTGAAGTAGGCAAAGATGCCAAGAAATCGGAACACACGAGCTGTAAGCCAGCAAAAGCAATCCGTCCGACGCCTGGAGAGATGATATCGCTAGTGATGACATGCCAGTTAGTCTCCCAAATACTCCCCGTCTGCTCAAAAGCACTACTCAACACAGAAACAACTTTGTCCCAACCAGCAATCAAACTCTCACCACAACTTTCCAGTATCAACGCCTTTAGCGCCTCTAGGACCTGCGCATGAATACTGAGATCCTCATTTGTAGGTCTCTCCTCTTCGGAATACAAGTCCCCAATCAACTGCAGCAGTACAGCCATGGAGCGAGGCTGAACAGTACTTCGAATCTCTTCATCATCCTCTGAAACTTCTAGTATTGCCTCTGATGCAACCTTGCACAACACAGTTGTAGCCACCTGTCGGGCTTCCTGCGGTCGAGACTCTTCTTTTACAACGCTCAAAAGCTCTTTGACCAGGTAATCCCATCCGCTTTCCGCAGGATCACTACCAGTCAAGCGGGCCATATTCAGCTGGGCCAACCTCCCCAGCCTTGGCAGCGCAAATTTATAATCTCGCAGCTGCACCTCAGCCAAGGCAGCTGAGCCGGGGAGCCCGGACAGAGTTCGGCCTTTATGCCTTGGAGTTGACGGTGCAGAACCGGCCACGCTTCCCTCTTCCATAACCCTTCCGTTGATAATCCGCACGAAGGCTTTCAGCATGTATAATAACGCTTCATTGGGATAGCCGCTTGTGCTTTCAAAAAGCCTGGACGCGGCGGCCTCGACAGCGCCAACTTCAGTACTGAATGCACGCACAGATGCGGCAGAGTCGAAGCCCTTGATGGAGCTGGAGCTCACCGGTCTCGTCCCCGAGTGGCTCAGTAACATGTCTGCCTGTCTCAAGACATCGACAACCATGTCGACAGCCCTTCCAAGGGTAGGACCAAGTGCGATGGCTAGATTGAGTAGAGCTCGTAAACACAGTAGATTTCGAGTCGTCAATATCGGCCTGATCAACTCGGAAGAGTTGAGATTCGGTGATATAGGACTAACGAGATTGTCCATGCTGAGCAAGCTTTTTGGACTGGAGAAGTTACGTCCATCAGCTATGGGCGTCTTGCTACAATCGCCTGTTGCTGCATTGAAAACATGTGGTGGAACAGCGGATTTGCTTAACGTCGTCATTAACGCATCACGAGGCGTCGTCAAGCGCAGCAGGCCAGCTACCTGGGCAAACCGTTGGAAAGATTTTATTAGGTTCCGGTAGTATTGCTCTTCCAGGGCTGCATTGAGAAACGTGGATGAGGTTGCAAGTACGGCAGGCCAACAGCATTCTACCAATGCTGCTACGCTACGTGCCCGGGTTAGTGCGGGACTTTCCTCTGCTTCCAAAGGGTTCAGCGGTATCGCTCCCTTACTGAATTCTGGGCGACCGTCCGAGTTACTCCCACCATGCTGGACGGCTAGCGGTAAGATTACCTTTGCAAGGCTGTCGGACAAATGATTCAAGCACTCTAGAACCAGCGTGTAGACATATGTCATTGGAAACGCCGGTGGATCCTTCTTGTCAAGCTGGTCAAGACCAGCTGTCCTCGGTAGGCTCCATTGTGGACTGATTCCGGGAATGTTAGTCTCTGTAGGACCGAGACCGGAGCCTATGACACCGGCTACTCCTCCGGCAGCTTCCATGACAGCTTGGTCCGAGCTGGTGTCTTCTTGGGGCCCTATAGGCGCACTTGACTGTTGACTCAGACCAATCACCGAAGGTTTTTCAGCAGACAGACGCACAAAGGAGGCCATCAAATGCTGGATGACTCCCTTTCCCTTTTGCGTCTCATCGAAAGCTGCGAATGCATCGACTACGAGGCTCCCAGTAGCGAAAAAATTGCGAATGACCTCCATAGCAAGGACTCTCTTCCAAGACAGAGGATCCGTGTCTGATATTTGGGTCAGCAAGCCGAGTATAGGCTCGCATTCCTTGGTGAGATGTGAAAAGTGACGTGTGATGATGCAGTCGGTCACTCTCACACATCTTACTGTGATGGGATAGCTGAAGTTTTCCGACAACACACGTGTTACTAGTGGTAGCAAGTCAGTCCGGATGATTGCTGTAAGCTCTTGATGCGATGCGAACAGCTTCGAGCTGCCTTGCAGACAAGAAGTGATCAATTCCAAGCTAGCTTCCGGAGAGAGGCTCGATAGATGGACCGATTTGGACCGCATGCCTTCGGCGTTCCATACCAGATCGCGGAATACATTGTATGCATCATGGGCTGCTGGTCGAGAACTTTGCGCTTGCTCATCTTCAGCAGGGACAGGAGGACCATTTGATTTACGATCCTCAGCAGCCACTCTCTCAAAGACGACAGCAACCAACTGTTGCAATGTAGCAGCAGCAACACCACTGACAGTTTGCGTCTTTGAATTCTGCAGAGTTGCACATAGTTGAAGTGCACTCGCCAAGAGTTCCGCCCTCAACTCATCGGCATAATTCTGCACCAAAGAAGGCAAAGCCTGCAAAGCTTTCAACTGAAGCTCAACGCCAAGCTCCGCACAGATATTAAATGCATCAAGGGCTTCTTTGAGCCTACTTCTCGGTAGTGCACGAGAGGCAGCAAGTTTCTGCAGACACGAAGCCCCGCTGTTGGTGAGTTTGACGTTCCTTGTTCCGCATGCAAGCAGAAATGGATCGATAAACGCAGGACGTCGACTCAAATCTTTGGCAATGTCAAATCGTCGAATCCTTACATTTATTGCAATCACCTACCAGCAGCGACTTGCTGTTCCGAGGTCGAAGGTAGACACGTAAGCTCTTGCAGAGATCTCTCAGCCGCACTTTTCAGTTCGGGATTCCTACGTTTAGATTCGGATACGAGGGTATTTAGCTCGTTTGTGAGTAACGCCGAGCTCATATTTGATCATCATTGTCCCAGGTAACAAATTATTGACGTTGTGACAACGTTGCACATGTCAAGGTTCGGGCCGTGCCGAACACAACAGCCGGACTTTGGCTGCTGACACCAAGGCTATCTGAACCTGTAGCACGGCTTCCATAGATTCGGTATTCGAGATAGAACACCAGTAGCAGAATCGCCCAGAGGTGAAGAGTGTCTTATCGGTCACGTGAATGTACACAGTGAATAACGTGACCCAAACTTCCTAAACTGGTGTTCTCCTGACTCACCCGCAGCCAATTGATCCTTTTATGACAGATTTGGAGTACATGTCAGACGCCGGGAGACAGCCAGAGCCGGTTGTTGACAGGAATGAGGACAGAGTCAAAGAGAACGAAGGCGTTGGAGTCGCCACGGGGCCAAGGATGGAGAATGTCGAGACCGCGGCGACCTCGAAGAAGGCAGAGATGAAGGAACATCCGCCGCCACCGACACCTCCTCCAAAGGACAAACAGCCCTCGAAAACCGACATGAGCACCCTAGCCCCTCAGCCATTAGACGGTTATGCCAGTGACCTCTCAGCCGCACTGCCAGCTACCGAGCCCGCGGGAACAGAGATCCAGACCATAATGGAGCAATTCAAAGACGAAGACAACGAGCAAAAACAGACCCATGAGAGCGAAAAACCCACCTTTCAACTCCCACCAAGAACATCAAGCCTAGAGGCAAAAGGCTCACCCCTCCGCAGTCCCCAACACCCAACCTCAACCGACGGCCTCAAAGCCGCCGAGATCTTCCAACCCCCACCCCCGGAACCGGAGCCAAGCCAACCCTTCGACTTTCACCGCTTTTTAGAACAACTTCGCCACCGCACCGCCGACCCCGTAGCCCGCTTCCTCCGCTCCTTCCTAACAGAATTCGGCAAAAAACAATGGATGGTACACGAACAAGTCAAAATCATTTCCGATTTCCTCGAATTCATCACCAAAAAAATGTCCCAATGCGAAGTCTGGCGCAATCTCTCCGACTCCGAATTCGACAATGCCAAAGAAGGGATGGAAAAACTCGTAATGAACAGATTATACTCCCAAACCTTTTCTCCCATAATCCCCCCTCCAGGAAGCAGTCCCCGTAAGGGGGGGAAATCTCGCTCTCAGGCAGACTTTGCTAGTCCCCACGGACCAGGAAGACGGGGTCAACACCAAGAAGATGTCGAGCGGGACGAGGTCCTCGCACAGAAAATGGGGATTTACGGGTGGATTGAGGAAGAACATCTCGATATCAGACCCATTGGGGAGAAGGGGAAGAGATTTCTGAGTCTTGCGCAGAAAGAGCTCTTGAAGATAAACACGTACCGCGCGCCAAGGGACAAAGTTATTTGCGTGTTGAACTGCTGCAAGGTAATTTTTGGGTTTTTGAAAAACGCGCAGGTGGATCAGTCGGCTGATTCGTTTGTGCCGTTGTTGATTTATACGGTGCTGAGCGCGAGGCCGGAACATCTGGTCAGTAATGTGCAGTATATCTGGAGGTTCAGGAATCAGGAGAAGTTGAATGGGGAGGCGGGGTATTATATGTCTTCGTTATCGGGCGCAGTGACCTTTATTGAGAACCTGGACAGGACGAATCTTACGATTTCGAAGGAGGAGTTTGAGAGGAATGTGGAACGGGCGGTTAGTGCGATTGCGGAGGGGAATAGGAGGGAGGAGTTCGAGGAAAAGTTGCATGGGAATAAAGCGATGCAGCATTTGAGTGAGAAGAGTTCGCTTAGTAGAGCGGAGGTCACGCCGAGGAATTGTGTGGATGCGGAAAAGGCTAGTCCCAGACGGAGTGCGAGCGAAAGGTTGGGCAAGGAGTCGAAACAGATGAGTCCGGGGGAGGATTCGGAGGACTCGGAGGGTGTGTCTGGTTTGTTGCACACGATTCAGAAGCCGCTGAGCAGCATTGGGAGGATACTGTTTGATGATCACCATCCGCAGCAGCAGTTGTATCCTGGGAACAGTAATAAGTCTCGACAAAGTCCTGCGAGACAAGCAACGCCAAGAGAGCATAATGCTGTTGTAGAGTAAGTCTATCTCCGGCTAGTGTAATCATAGCTAATTGATTGCAGGACATTACAAAGCATGTTCCCCAACCTGGACAGAGAGGTTCTTGAAGATGTCAGCAGAGCTCAAGAGGGCAATGTGGGCCGCGCTGTGGACGCCTGTCTGGCTCTGTCTGGCTCTTGAACCTACAGCGATATTAAACCCTTTCTAGTCAGACCGTTCCTCTGCCTCGTCATGGACTTTGACATCCAATTGGGTGTCTTCTCGAGACATCTGACGGCCTGCTGGACCGAGTGTGGCGTTGGCAGTTGCCAAGAAGTGTGTGTATTTTAGCGCGTAGCTTGGCATGCCAAGAGCCAGACTGGCTATTGGAATGGCTCTAATTTGTGGCCGGGCGAAGAGGGTTAACGAGGTATACATCTCTCTAAGCTCTTTCGCGCACGAAAAAACCTCCGCGAGCTCCGCCATCCGGCCCTCTGGGCTGTCTGATTGGCTCTGCAATTGTGTTTGTGGCCGGCTTCTTCGTCCATTTGCCCGAATCATTAGGGTCATAGAGAACGCCTGTAGCCGGAGACAGATCCCTTGACTGCGGACGGCTATTGCGGTTCCCACCGCGACCGCCGCGGCCTCGACGCGAGAGATCTCTGCCCTGGGAGCTTTCCCTCGAGGACGTACCCATGATACGCTCCCTGGCCTCAGCATAGCGTTTGGCCTTTTCCTCGCGCTCGATGCGGGCTTGACGTTGACGCTCTTGAAGCTCGGACTCGCGCTTTTTGCTGCTGTCCTCGTCACTCTCTTCGCTCTCGTCTGGCTGCTTGGTGGACGTTGGCGGCCTGCGACTCAGCACCGTCACCTGCGGCTTGAATTCTTGCCTCAGCGGAACCACTCCTCTTGCTTCTAGCCACAGATTGCGACTGGGGTTCTCGCCAGAGTCCCACAGCTGTTTTTGTGTCTCCAGGTGCTGTGCGCGGCGTTGCGCTTTTGTCAACTTCGGCGCCGGGACTCTCTGTGTGTTGGCCTTCTGTCGCGGGTTAGCCTCGAAGTGATTGGGTAGAATGGCGCATACGTCGGCAGTCTCGGTGTAGTCGTCATCCCATGCGTTGAGGGTCTGCATGTTGGAGGCAACTGCGTAGTTTGGAAGCGGAAAGCGGGGGGCTCCAGCCCCGCCCCCGCCTGTGCAACCACAGCTTGGCATTTGCGCATCACAATGAATCCGTCTACGATTATTATGGGCCAGCTGATGTAAATGCTCGTATATAGTACATCATATATAGTCATGCCACCAAGTATAATTGATATAACTGCACGGAACCATTCGATATAGCATAAATGTAGCTGGTATGGACTTCAAAGGCTAACAAACTTCGTTAGTTCCACCCGCATAGGTGCTCATTGAGTCACCACCACGAACACACCAACAATGTCAGAACCACAAGACCAAGAAATGACCATTCCGTCCTCTCCCAACATATCCAACATTTCCCAAGCATCGTCTACCCCACCGGACCCCTTCTCCCTCCCCGTCGCGGGCATAGCCACACCCACAAACAGCGCAAACATTACACCCAGCAAGCCCACCACCTCTAGCCAGAGCAAAAGCAAAAAGCGTCCCCTTGGCCAAGTAGACGACACCGCCGCCCCAGGCGAAACGGAAGCAGCCGAAGCGGCACCCGCCATGGCCCAAGCTGCAGGTGACGGCAGCACTACGGCAGCCGAAGAGCTTCCCCCGGGATGCGTCAAGTTAGATGGGAAAAAAATCTACATGCACACTCGAAGCAGCTATACCTGGAGTCGTCCCGAAGACGCGCCTGGTTTTACGTGGAAGGAGATGACGATACTGTCCATGCGTCCGAATCGTAAGAAGTTCGTTCATCTTGAACATGTCGTTCGCGGTATGCCAGTCCCATGCCCTCTTCCGGAGTTCACTAATATCTTCCAGGTCGTTACGGCGATCCATTTGAGCTCGCAGAGGGGGAGAAGGGGGTTAGCTAGCTGAAAACACAGTGTATCGTCTATGCCTATACATTTCGATTATTCTCCCCCGGTCTCCCACCCAGGGACTCCAACACCACATCCGCATCAGCAGTCAATGAATCCAAGACCTCCAGCTCCCTCTCCGAGAAAACCTTTGGTAAAACAACCCACCTCAACGGAATCAACGCAGTGATGATAACCGGAAACCCAATCGCCGCAATCGTCTGCGAAATAGCCACACAGGCAACCACGCCCACCACCTGCCAGGCAGTATAATACAAAATCCTCAACCTCTTCAGCTCCAGCCGGGGATCAGAAGGGCTGATAAACCTCGTCTCCGTAAAAACAAAGAGCAAATTATCTGTGATATTCATCGAGGAGATCGATCCCCACCCTACAACAAGAAACACACCGGCAAACACCGCGCGAGGGATAAAGTGCAGAAGACGGAGAAAAAGCCCCGTCATGAAGACGATGAAGCAGAGACCCATCGCTAGATGCGAAATTCGCTGTTCATGCACCCTCGTCGCCTTTGTAACTTTCGTATTGACAATCTCCGACGAAGTATCTCTACCATAATCATCAGGGAGAGGCCTTGACAAAGCCTGCACCAAGCAGTCCTCGTACTCGGTGCACGCATCCGTATGCACCGGCGCTTGGGGTACAAGTCCATTTGGGAGCGGCAGCCCAAACACACCTGCAATCAGACACGTAATCCCCAGCAAGAAGAAATCCCAATGAAATCCCGCTGGTTTGCGAAGCGGAAACCCCTTCGCCTGGGCAGTCAGCGAGGAGACATTATGATCATAGTAAAACAACAACGTCAACAACACTCCCATCGGCATGGCAACAAAAACCCACTTCACCGGCAACTCCCAAAACTCAACAACCCAGTTTCTCTCAACCGTCGGTTTAAACGCCCTCGCGAGCGGCAATCTCTCAACCCCCACCCCCCTCACCCCGGGGATATAACTGAACCCCGTCCACCAAATCGTGGCTATCGGGTACGCAAAATCCGCGATAGCCTTCCTAACACCCTCCGTCCCCAAACACGTACCCCTAACCCCCTCCAAAAAAGCAACCAAACCCCAAAAGCCCCCTGCAACAAAAACACCGCACCAACTGGCGGTAGCGTCCCCCTCCCTAAACAACGCCACCAACTCCCCAAAACCTTTAATAACATAAATCACACCAACATACATCCCAAACGTATGCGTCGAAAAATCAGTCACATAGCGCATGTAGTCACACAGATTCCCCACTGCAACAGCAATATGCATCGCGGCGGCCCAGAGCGCCACCCAGCCCATAAACTGCGGGTACAACATCCCTACCTCCAGGGTCCTCAAAATCTCGTAAACGGTTGCGTTGAAAAGGGAAATCAGTCCCGTGATGCCTACTATGGTGAGTGGCTGACAGCTGAAGAGGGAGAAGACGAGGGCTGCGAGCGCGCTGCTGAAGAGCGCTTCGGATATGCCGAAGTAGCCTCCGCTATGGCGCAAGAGGTCGAGTTCGAAGGCTAATGCCGGGAGGAGGTTGATGGAGAGGATGCGGATGGTGGTGGGGAGGGTGCGGAACGTGAATCCATCGATAAAATCTGATTTCAACCAGGGTGCTCGGCGGTGGAGATCGCGGCGGATTCCGCGGAGGGGGTGCAGGAGGCGGGATCTGGACATTTTTCTCGGGCACGGTGCTGCTGGGGGGATGGAGGGGTGAGGCGGAATTTGGTCCGCGGTAGCTGCAGGTTGATGGGTTTGTGAGATGCCAAGAACCCACAACATAGCTGGAACACATCATATATACACAGTCATGACCCCCTACTCCATCCCCTCCATCAACTCCACCCGATCAAGCACCATCCCCCTCACGCCCACAAACTCTCTCAAATATTCCCACTCCTCCCCCTCCTCATCCCCCCTCCTCTCCGGGTCCTTGAACCCCCACCGCGAAGCAACCCTATCAAGCGCCGCTCTCTCCCCCTCCCTGATCCAGCGCTCCCAAAGCGGCACGCCTTGCGCCCAGGTTACCCTCTCCATCTGATCATTTGCCGTCGTAATGGTAACATACCCCATCGTCGACACGGCCGCGACGTACGTCATGATTCCCGCGAACGCGATCCCCGTTGCCTGCGACTCGGACATTGTGCTTTGCCAGGAGCTGAACTGTTGGGCTAGGGTCCATGCTGCTAGGGGCGCGAGGGTTAGACCTGTTAGGGGGATAAGTCCCTGTCGGACAAGTTGGCGTTTTTTGAATGCCACCCGGCTGTAGGAGGTGGAGATGATGGAGAGGGCGAGTTGGAGGTTATGTGCGTTCATGGCGGATTGGAGGGCGGCGTCTGCGACGCGGGGGTCGATGGCTGAGGTTAGTTTCTCCGGGGAGGCGGCGTGGTATGTTACCCCTGATGGGGTTTTTTCCGCGATGGGCTTGTGGGCGTAGAGGTCGAAGATTTCGGGGAAGCTGGTTGGTTGGTGGAGGAGGGATTGGAGATTGACGTAGGAGGAGAGGATGGAGGGGGTGATAAAGATGTTTGGGTGGCGGAGGATTGCTTCGGCTTTCTCGCTGATGAGATTTAGGACTGACGCTCTGCTGACGAAGGAGGGGTAGGAACGTGTGCTGACTGAGCCGAGGAGGGCGGAGGTTGCAGATTTTTCTTTGGGAGATTCGCTTGAGACACGACCTTCCATGAGGTCTGTGGCGAGTTTTTGGAGTTGTTCGAGGACGTAGAGAACTCGCCGCTCGTCGGGGAGTTGGTCATCTTGTAAATGTAGTGCGCCGTCGGCGAGTTGGTGGACTTGATTATGAAGGGATTCGAGGTCTTGAGGTGAGACAATGTGTGCACTGCGTGCGGCTACCATGAGTGATTCTAAGACTTTGACGTCGTACTTTCGTGGTGCGCGCGTGGCTGCTTTCTGGGAGAGGCTGTATGCCTTAGAGAATAACGCCCGTCGCGTCCATTGTGGGGATGGTCTTTTCTGCAGTTTAAGTGTGCGGGCACATTGTCGGCATACGCTAAATCGTTGGAACTCCATTGTCAATCCAGTCCTGCGGGTCTTTCTGCTGGTCTTCTGAAGTGAGGTCCTGCGGACTCCCGATGCGCCAGTACTTTTCGGGGCGGGGGAACACTCACCGAAGTCAAACACTGCCCAAAATCCAACCAAACGATAGCCAGATCCCAGTGACCACTGTATATACCTTATTCGTCTCTGGTTCGATTATGTAGCTGAAATGCCGCTCTCAACTGCGAAGCTTGAAGTTCACTACGAGTGTTCGACTCCAAGGGATGTTCAGCTTCCAGTCAACTGCTTCAAGGAACCCATCTTCTCCCTCCCCATCCCCCTCAAGAACCATGATAGTCCACACATAGACATTGCCACAGCCTGTCTCAACACCTCCGGAAAACTGTCAAAGTGAGGTCTTTATTGTGGCAGCCTTACCATTCCAGTCCCAATGCAGCCCATTATTAATATTCTCTGGTACTTTTCCGAGTGCTTCAAAGTGAAACTTCATGGGTTTATCAACCAGCTACTGCCATCCATTGAGACTAGGTCAAATTGAACAATTACACTACCTGATACGCTTGTAAACACCAGCTTTATCGCTGCCCATGTTCATGCTCCCGGAGCAAAAAAGACCCCGGACAGACAATACGAGTCCTAATTATTTACCCTCATGAAAAGATCCACGGCATTAATCCCTTTACAAGAAGGCAGCAAAGAAGACACCGAGACCCAAAAGACCAGCAGAGACAACAACCGTGCTGGCCGAAGACTTCTGACCACTACCGCCGCTGCTGCTGGCCGAGCTGCCGGAGCCGCTCGAGGTAGAGTCGGCACCAGAGCCACCAGAGGTCTGAGATCCACCGGAGGACTGGGAGTCAGAACCGCCAGAAGACTGAGCGGAATCTGTAGAGGCAGAGCCAGAGTCGGTGGCGGTGGCGGTGGAATCGGAGCCAGAAGCAGTAGCGCCGCTGCCAGTGGCACCAGCGGCACCAGCCGCATCGGTGCCAGAGGCGCCGCTGCCAGAAGCAGAGCTGTCAGAGCCACTGGCCGCAGCCGCGCCACTTGCACTAGACGAGGCGCCACCGGCGGCGGTGGGAACAACAACCGGAACACCACCAGCGCCAAGAACGGCCGTGCTGGACCCGCTCACCTGAACAGTGAAAGATGTGAGTGTCGAAGAGATGTTCATCACAATCGCCGTGGTGCCGTCAGGAAGACCAGCCGGGATAGTGGCCAAGGTAGGCTGGGCAGTGTCCTGGGAACCTGTTAGCATGCTGCATATCCGACTGGATGGAGGTAACTTGCCGCTGTGATGGGAGCAGGCTGGCCGGTAATAACGCCGAAAGAGTTGGTCATTGTGAGAAAGGCAGTGTTGGGATTGCTGTAGACATAGGACGAAGAGGTCGTGGCAACATCGCTGGAAGCCGCTGCAGCGGACTGGGTCTAAGAAAATAGTTAGCAACCTGTTAGAACGTCAGATCTGCTGAACGTACAGCGCTGCTGTTGTCCATGTTGCTCTGAGCATAAACGGCGGCCACAAAGGGCGCGGCGAAGATGGCGCTGGAACGCATTTTCAGAGGTAGACTGTTGGTTGGTTGAAAGGTGTTTGAGAGTCGAAGAGATTTGGGTGTGCGGATTTAAGAAGACGGTTGGAGATGTGTGTAGAGGTGATTGTTTGGTTGAATGGTCAAGACAAAGGGACCAGGCAGTATTTATGAATTAAGATCGGCCACACCGGGGCGGGCCACATCGGGGCTATTGGCGAGGTAGGCTAAATTTACCATGGCAACGGGGCCTTTGATTGGCCGTTGGCCTGGAGGTGGCGGCCGCGGGTCCGTTGCCATCGAAACAGACACTTCGGCCCGAACCGAACACGCAAATTAAGGCCGCCAAGATGACGCGTCATGCAATGGAATGGGGTCTCAACGGCCATGATGAACAGCGCACCATGCGCGAAGCAACCAACGCCCCGCACGGCTGTGTTGTCGTCGCCTGTTTGTACGTCAGCTAATGACGTGAAGTGTGTCAAACTGACACGAAACCATCCATCTGACTCGTAAGCTTGGTCCGGTCGCTGTCAAAGCACATGGCGCTCTATTCGTAGCACTGAACTACATAAACTCGTCCAGGAAATCTGGATCTCTGTCCTGATTGCTGCTCTCTGCCATGTTTTCTTCCGTGTGCAGTTCATCATACATGTGTTCCTTTTGCCATTTCAATCTGGACCTTTCCTCTACAATCCTTTGATCCTCCTTCTTCTGTAGAAACCGGTCAGCCCAGTCAACATGTTGTTGAATGTTTTTACCTTTGTCTCAGCCATAATTCTCTCTCTCTTCCTCAGTTCCCGGTCTCTATCCTCCTTTTCCTGCCTCAAATTCGGAAACTTTTCGACCTTAGTTTTGTTGAGCCGATTGACAATAGCGTTCTCCCGCTTGGAAACAAGAACCTTCTTCACAAGCCTGTCATTTTTGAACCCCACCTGACCAGTCACCATATCGCCAGTCTTCTTCAGGTTGCTCCAAGGCGTGTAAATGACATTGACATTGTCCTTCTTGTTGCCTTCTATGCTGTTCGCCTTCGTGAGTTGAACACAGTCCGTGAGAAGGTCCTTGGGAATGCTGTCCCACGTCTCACCCTCATCAACGCGGAGGCGTAGATAGACGTGGGCAGAAGAGAGATTGTCAACATGAAACCATACGTCTTCGTCCCAGCCGTGGGCAATTAATTCCTCATCTCTGGAAATGTCAGTGTGGGGCAGTTGTATTGTTCAATGTGCACAAACTTTCAACCTTGTCTTTGCCGACGTAGATGAAAGCCGCGGGCATGACCGCCGTGCTTCTGAAGTAGTAGACCATTGTTGCAGTGGATCGGTGGCTGTAGGAGTCTTGGCGTTAGGTCATGTCACACGGGTGTCGGCGTGCTAGCGTGTCAGAATCGGCCTGTACAAGGCCCCACCTCACCACCTGATTGAGGTTCCTTGGAGCTAATAGGCCTTCCAAGTGCTCGCCGAAATGGCCACGGGACTACCTTGGGCCCTTGCAATCCTCTGCATCCTTCTCGGGGTGCTAGCAGTGGGCTTAGTCCCAACCAAAAACCACTTCGATGTCGAAGGCAGAGTATATCACCACACCACTTTCCCAAGAATCCACCTAATTCAACGTAGACCGTCCTCATTACCGGCGGCTCCCAAGGCATGGGCCTTGCGGTAGCAAAACTCCTATCCCGCAAAGGAGCCAACGTTGTAATCATCGCACGAAACATCTCCAAACTCACCGAAGCCCTCGCATCCATCAAAGTAGCCACAACCTCTCACACCACTCACCTAACTAACCCTCCCAGGCCGTATCCAAAAATCCCACAACCCAACGCTTCCACCTCATCAGCGCGGATGTCACCGAACCATCCGAAAACGTCCGCATCCTCCACGAAGTAACCCTCTGGAATAGCGGTCAACCCCCGGATATAGTCTGGGCGATCGCCGGCTCCGCACACCCAACCCTCTTCTTCCAAACCCCCATCTCCACCCTCCGAAGCCAAATGGACCTCAACTACTGGGCAGCAACCTATCTCGCGCACGCCACCCTCCAACTCTGGCTAAAACCCAGCACCACCAAAACCCCCAAACAAAGACACTTCATCGTAACCAGCAGCGTAGTCTGCTTCTGCGGAATAGCAGGCTATGCTCCCTACTCGCCCGCAAAATCTGCCCTACGCTCTCTGACGGATACTTTGCGGTCGGAGGTGAATTTATATAATGGGTATCGCTCTGCTAACCCAAAGGGTCCAGAGGCGGAGGTTAAAGTTCATTGTATCGTGCCAGGGACAATTACGAGTCCGGGGTTCGAACACGAGCAGGTTATCAAAGCGGAGGTTACGAAGTTGTTGGAAGAGAGCGATCCTAAACAGACGGCGGAGGAGGTTGCGGAGGCTGCCGTTAGGGGGTTGGAGAGGGGTGGGGGACTTGTTACGACACAGTGGCTTGGTCTGGCGATGAAGACGGGGCAGTTGGGGAATAGTCCGAGAAGTAGGGTTTTGCTTGAGACGGCATTGAGTTGGGTGGTTAGTGTGGTGTGGTTGGTTGTTGGGCCGCAGATGGAGGGGACGGTGTTTAGGTATGGGAGGGGGAATGATGTGATGTTACCTTCTGAATGAGATTAGAGATTATGATACCCTTTTTTTTTTAAAGATTAGAGGCGAGGTGGGTGATTCGTTCGAGAAGGTTGGTGGTGGATATGTTCTCTTTGATGCCGAGACGTCGACACTGGAGCTCGACCATTTTGTTCTCTTGCCAGGCTTTGCCGAGGACGAGGATGAAGGGATAGCCGATTAGATCGGCGTCTTTGAGCTTCCAGCCGAGTCGCTGGTCGCGGTCATCAATAGCGGCGTCGAAGCCTTTTGTCAATAGTTCATCGTAGATTGTTGCAGCGCCGGACTCAGAGGCTGCGTTGAGGGGCAAGATGATGACGTTGAATGGGGAGATGGATAAAGGCCAGTTGAGGCCTTTACTGTCTGCTAGCTTCGACGCTATGGCGCCTATGAGACGGGATATGCCTATCCCGTGACAGCCCATTGAGACTGGGACTTGCTGGTTGTCTGCTGTTGTTATTCGGAAATCAAGTGGCTCTGAATATCGAGTGCCAAGGTGGAATGTATGGCCTAGCTCAATTGCACTGTGGAGACGTAATTGTCCTGATTTGCATTTTGGACATGTATCCCCATCTTGGGCTTTGGTGAGGGTTACTAGTTCGCCGTCGATGACGGGTTCGATGTGCTCGCTCGTTTGAGTTAACCAGTCGGATCGATGGTGCAAGACCCGTGGATCGGTGAGTGATTTGATGTGTTCCACCTTGGAAAACGAACCCAGAGAGCACTCATCTTCCCCCTGAAATTCCGCTATAACAGGGTCACTGCACTCGGGGAAGAGCCTCTGAATAAGCCGCACGTTAACATCCCCATTGGGACTATCCCTTGAGACCCTCCTTGGAACCATAACTAGAAGAGCAGTCTTCCGATCCTTGCTTAGACAAGACCAAGTCGTAAACCCATCCACCCTCCCTCCTTTATACCAACCCCAATAAACCTCCTCGTTAACACAGTACCCACAACCCTCACACCGAACAATCACATCCTCACCCACCTCCGACTCAAAATGAAACTCATGACTGAGCTTCCCCCCCATCGTACCCGAATCCGCATCCGCAACCATAAACGGGACCTTCAACCCCCGGAAAAACTCCCCATACGCCTCCCTAACAAGTTCATACGTCCCCCTCGCCTCCCCATCCGACGCATCAAACGTATACAAATCCTTCATCACAAACTCCCTCCCCCTGAGTAGCCCCAATCTCGGCCTCTCCTCATCCCTATACTTTCTTGTTACCTGATACAACCTCAATGGGAGCTGCTTATACGAAACCACCGAGTCCTTCACGCTATCCGTAACTTCTTCCTCATGCGTCGGCGCAAGCAAGTACTTCCCACCCTTCCGATCCCTCGTCCGAAAAAACGCAGCCCCCCCCAACCGCCCCGACTTGTGCCATAACTCCTCTGATGTAATCGACGAGAGTGAGATTTTCGACGCGCCAAGCTTCCGCATGGAGTTATCAACCAAACCCTCGAGTTTACTCTGCACGCGGACTCCGAGGGGAAGGAGGTGGAACAATCCCGGGTTCGAGCGCCGGAGGAAGCCCCCTCGAAGGAGATAACTTAGTCCTAGGTCTTCGACATCACTTTGTAAATGCGTGGGCGTCCAAAACCTGCTCAGTCGAGTCCGGCCGTCGGAGTGAATCCTCCGTGCAAAAACATTCCTCGGCGAAGCACGTATCCTGCTGCTCTTAAATCTGGACATACGGTCTACATAGAACCTAACACGCTGTGAAGTAATACGGAACCATTCCGCATGCACATTCCTAACCCTAAAAACTTGCTGCCACGGAATTTTTGCACAGAGTAACAACAGATAGGTATTCTGAGCAACATGGCGAAACGCAAAGCAACGCATTCCACCAACCCCCCTTCCAAAAAACCCAAGCCATCCTCGGAGAGTCCCCTCCTCCTATCCATCCGGACGGACTGGCACGCCGTCCTCCCCCCCTCCATCTCCGCCCACGAAATCTCAATCATCCCTTCTCAGAAGACCCTCGCTTCGCTACACACGTTCGCGCACTCGCTACTGGAGAAGGAGAATGAAGAATATGATCTCTCCCACCGTAGCGGGTCTTCTTCTCAGAAGTTCCTGACAACGATCATGGCATCGGGCACGTTGGAGGATAGGGTTAGTGCGCTGACGCTGCTTGTGCAGGAGTCGCCCGCACATGGGATGAAGGCGTTTGATAATTTGTTGGGGCTGGCGAGGAAGAGGAATAGATCCCAGGCCTTGATGGCTGTTGCGGCGTTGAAGGATTTACTCGGCAGGGGCGGGGTGCTTCCTGATAGGAAGTTGTGGGGTTTTGGGAGGCAGGGGGGTTTGATCAAGGCATTGGGGGGAAGTGAGTGGACGGTTGGGAGCGACTTGCCCGTGGGGAATAGGGAGTTGATGCTCTGGGCGTATGAGGATTGGTTGAAGAAGAAGTATTTCGAGTTTGTGCAGATACTGGAGGGGTGGTGTGGGGATGAGGTTGAGTATACCCGTAACAGGGCCGTGACGTATGTGTGGGAGTTGTTGAGGGATAAGCCGGAGCAGGAGGAGAATTTGTTGAGGTTGTTGGTGAATAAGTTGGGGGATAAGGCGAAGAAGGTTGCATCCAGGGCGTCATATCTCCTGTTGCAATTGGAGAATTCACATCCGGCGATGAAGGGGGTTGTGACGAAGTGTATTGAGGCGGATTGTCTGTTTCGACCGGGACAGAGTGACCATGCGAGGTATTATGCGATTATCACGCTTAATCAGACGATTCTGAGTCAGAGGGAGCCCGAGCTGGCGAATGCGTTGTTGGGGATCTATTTTGCGTTGTTTAATCAGTTGCTTAAGCCTGTTGAGAAGGAGGAGAAAGTTGCGAGTCGACAGGGAGGAGGGGGGAGGGGGGGTAAAGCTGCTGCGAAGAAGGTGAAGGCGCAGGAACAGGCTAAAGAGGCGGAGGTTCAACTTCGCGAGAAGATGATTGCTCAAGTGCTGATTGGAGTTAATCGGACTTTTCCCTATTCCGACACGGATAATGCCAAGTTCGAGCAGCAGCTGGATACCATCTTCCGCGTCGCGCACAGCTCGAATTTCAACACCTCCGTCCAGGCTCTGATGCTGATCCAGCAGATTTCATCAACTAAACGGGTTGCGCAAGACCGGTTCTACAAGACGCTGTATACCAGCCTCCTTGACATGCGGCTGCTGACGAGCAGCAAGCAAGTCATGTATCTCAACTTACTATACAAGAGTCTAAAGGACGATTCTAGCGAGAAGAGGGTGCAGGCGTTTGTCAAGCGTCTGCTGCAGGTCATTACCATGCACGAGCCGCCCTTTGCGTGCGGCGTCTTGTACCTCATAGTCGAACTCGAAAAGAAGTTTCCGAGCATAAGATCAATGATTGAGAAAGCAGCGGAAGATGGTGATGAACAGCTCAGGTACGACTCTCGAAAGCGCAACCCAATGTTCGCCCGAGCCGAGGGCTCGTGTCTATGGGACCTGCTGCCATTTCTCCAGCACTACCACCCTTCTGTCGTCTTATTCGCGGAGACTTTGTTGCTGTCCAAGCCCTGCCCTCCGAAGCCAGATCCGGCGAACCACACGCTCATTCATTTCCTCGACCGGTTCGTATACAGGAATCCGAAGAGTAAACCTTCGGGTATGCATGGGGCGAGTATTATGCAGCCCATGGGCGGCTCTGCCAATAGACCAGACATGCTTATCCGTCCCGGAGGCGACGCTTTGGTCGCTTTGCCGGTTAATAATGAGGCTTTCTGGAAGAAGAAGGCTGATAAAGTCGCGGCGGATGAGATTTTCTTTCATTCGTACTTTAATCAGCTTGGTGGGAAGAGGAAGAAGACGGCCAAGGCGGAGAAGGCAAAGGGTGGGGATAGTGAGGATGATGAGGGTGAGGATGAGATTTGGAAGGCGCTTGTTAACTCGCGGCCAGAGATTGAGGGGGGTGAGAGTGAGGATGACATTAGTGTGGGAGATTTGGAGGATGCATATGAGAGTGAGACTGAAGGTGGGAGTGAGGGTGGGTTGGATCTGGGTGGTGATGACGAAGACCTGGTTGAGATGGATGGCATTGACGTCCAAGATGAAGATGACGAAGCTGCCGAGAGTGAAGAAGAGCCTACATCGAAGAAGAAGCAAGTGAAGAGAAAACTCAAGTCTCTGCCAACGTTTGCAGATGCCGAGAGCTATGCGAAGCTTCTAGCTGACGATTAGGTTGTAATTATGCAGTGCGCCAAGAACTGTGAACTGTCACCCTGTGGGTCAGACAAGACGTCATGAGTCGCGTGCGACGACACTCATCATAAACATCAACACAGAGTACATAGCAACGCAGAATTATGCGACTCACCCATCTCACACACGTTGCAACATGCCCTATGGGGACAATAAATATGTAATTCCCTCGGCCGCCCTGGCTGCCTTTGTGTCATGGAGTCTGTTGACCGACTGGCTACCTTCATTACGTTGGATCCCTCATGCCTTTATCCTCGGGGCCATTGCTGCCGTCCTCGGTCTAATATACGTGATTGGAACGACTGCAAATGACATCACAATCGATGAAGATCACAGTGCTTTTACCCCCGGATGGGACGTCAACGAGGAACTCGCCCGCCTCAAAGCGCGGGCCGAGTACAGAAGACCGCTCATCTTCCCGCATGCCCGAGCATTCTCCAAAGCCGTAGATGACCTACTAGACTCGGTTATCAAGCAATACGTGACATCATGGTACGGAAGCCTCTGCTCAAGACCTCTATTCCAGCACGAAATCGACCGCGTGTTGCGGTCCGTCCTCATGACCTTTGCTGCCCGTCTCACAGACGTGGATCTTGTTGAAATCGGAGTATCCAGAATCTTACCTCTCCTCACCGCCCATTTCCGGGACTTCTACGACGCAGAAAAGGCCGTAGCTGGAAGTAAACTCGAAGCCACAGATGCAGCTGTAGCGAGCAAGTTCAGAAACGGGAAGCTGCATCCAGTCGTTTCCGAGACGAACGTCTCAGACCCAAATTCCAAACAACACACCCTCAGACAACTAGTCCAAAAAATAATCAGCATAGTCCTCCCAGGGAACATGAAAACCAGCCCCGCAGTCCTCGTCCTCATCAGAGAAATTGTAACCTGCGCGGTCCTCACACCTATAGTCACCACCCTAACCGACCCCGATACCTGGAACCAGCTGATCATCAGCATCGGCGGGCCAATGCTACGAGACAGAAAAAGCGTCCGCAAAGTACGTGCCGCTCTGGACCAGCACGCTCCGGCTTCTAGTCCCAAACCCTCAGGACCAAAGGCTTTTCCCATGCTAAGAGGCAACGATACCGAGAGACAATTTGAACGGTTCATCCGGGCTATCAGACAAGTCAAGACTCTCTCCGAAGCGAAGAAGTTCAGGAATGAAGTCGTCAGTCAGCTGAGACGGGGTCTTGTTTTCAAAAGTCAGGATACAGTCTACCTACGACGTCTGGAAGCTGGGAAGCGGCTTCTGGATCAGAAGATCAGTAGTCTCCCACAATCTGATGCCGAACGTAAGACCGAGGTGTCTAACTCTGATTCCCTCCTGGAGAAGAAGAAGCGGGCTTCGCTAAGGGAGATTATCTACGACTCTGAGGGTCTGGGCCTATTCATGGAATACATGAACCGTCTGCAGGCGTTGCAGCTGGTAAAGTTCTACCTTGCGGTTGATGGATATCGCTATCCGTTAGAAGGGGATGAGGATACTCTTCCCTCAGGCGCGGATGCGAATGGCGAGAAGATGGATGTTGCAAAGATGTATGAAGAATATCTCCGTAAACTTGAGGTTTTGGCGGAGCAGGATTTGAATGCTGTAAGGCGGTATCTGAAAGCTGGGTCCGGGGCGACGATGGCAGAGTACACGGAGGCAAGGCGTGCGGTGTTGAAGACCCAAACGAGAGTCTACAAGGCCATGAAAGAGCAATATCTAAGCGGGTTCAAACGCTCGGATTTGTATTACAAGTGGTTGGAGACGGCACCGCCGCTCTTGAGTCCTACGGCTGGCCCGACTAAGCCGAGGTTATCGCTGGATGATCGTCGTCGGTCGGATATGGGGTTTGATGAGAACCGTGTGGGAGATACTTTGGATAAGGAGTATGATTCTGACACTGAGGTCCTGCGTCAAGCGCACGAGGAGGCGAAAGTCGTGAGGGATATGCAGAGCGCACTGGATGATATTGTGAAGCGGGATCAGGGGTCTGATTTGTTTGATCTAGGCAGTAGTCGACTGCAGGTAAATGCGGGAAACCAGCAAGCGCAGAGACGGTCTCTGGACCAGCCTAGGTCGTCCTTGCGGGATCAAACTTCTCAGACAAACAAGCCAAGCCTATCCAGTCTGGGACTGGTAGGCGCTCCGTCCACTCGTGGTGTTTTCGTCGATGACCTCTTCGCGGACGAGGCGGAAAGGTTTGCAGAAGACGAGCGGGAGCAATCTGACGGTGAAGGCAGTATGGGAATTGGTGATGTGCGGGAAGCTGACCCGGGTGATTTGGGGTTGACAGAGGCGATTGATGCGCTTAGTGCTGAGATTGAAAAGCTCAATGCGCAGAAGGGCATCCTTGATTCGCTAATGGCAAAGGCGGAACTTACGAACAATAGTGCAGAGTTGCGAATACTCAAAAAGTCTGAGCAGAGTCTGCAACGGGAGATTAGGCAAAAGGAGCTGCAGAAGCAGCAGTATGCTTTTCAGGAGAATGATAGCAGTCTCTACGGACGGGCTACGCTGTCTGTGCCTTCAGTCGTGGTTGGAAGACAAGACGATGGACATGAATACGCGCTTTATGTTATTCAAGTGAGACGTCAGGCGGGAGAGAGTATGCCGGCTGCTACTTGGGCAATTACCCGGCGGTATAGCCAGTTTCACGAGCTTCACAAGAGACTAAAGGCACTCTTTCCTAGTGTCAGAGAACTAGAGTTTCCAAAGCGTCAGGCTTTCTTGACGCTGCAAAAGGATTTTCTACAAAAGCGGAGGGGTATCTTGGAGAGGTATCTGAGGTCTCTGTTGCTGGTGCCTGCGATATGTCGCAGCCGGGAACTACGGGCTTTCCTGTCCCAGTCCGCTATCGCTTCGACCGATACGGACGGAAGTCAAGTCGACGCCAAAGACTTTGTTGCTCGCATCTACAACTCAGTCTCGGACGGAATGGAAGAGTTTCTAGGCAACGTGCCAGTACTCGATCAGTTGTCTGTAGCGGGCCAGAATCTAGTCCTAGCAGCCACAGCGCAAATAAGCGCCACAGCGTCAGGAAACTTGGACGCGTCAAGCCAACAACCAGAGGCGGAGTCCGGTGTTAGAGAACCCGAGCCGTTTGTGAAGCCGATAGCTGATTTGTTCCTCGAAACGTTTGAGCTCAACAAGGGCAACAGCTGGCTACGCGGGCGCACAATTGTTGTTATCCTACATCAATTGCTGGGCGGACAAATCGAGCGCAAGATTCAAGAGGCTGCTAAGAATGCCGTAACAGATGCCAGTCTGTCAAACCATGTAAAGTTCCTCAAGGACGTCATGTGGCCCGGCGGTAATCCAAGGTCGACGTCGGCGCCTCGGAGTGCGGCCAGGAAGGCTCGGGCGAAAAAGGAAGCCGCTCTCCTCCTGGGCGCCCTCATCCCGGACATTGCGGGAGGCGTGGTAGGCAAGCAGAATGCCGTGGCTGCCAGCAGGAAGCTCTCTGCGGTGGTGAATAATGAGCGGTTGTTGTGAGTGCTTAAAGTCTGTTTGGTGGGTTAGGCTGACTATTACAGGACGCACTTGGTTTTTACACTCTTGGACGAGGTTGTCAAGGTCGTTTTTCCAGGTTCCATCCCCTGACATTGGCCGAGGTGCAAGGACAGCCACCAACGGTCGGGTGTGAACCTTACCGTAGGTTGATTAAATGGCGTACACGGACTCGTCATCACACCAGGTACATGGTCAGGCAGTACAGTTGTGATGGAACCGCCACTGAACGTGTCCGAGGGACCTCGGCCGTGGATTGTTTTATATGCTGAGAATTACTACTTTCTAGCATCTGTTCATTTCAGTCACGATGCGATACACTCTACTTTCATTGTTCCTTGTGGGCGGGACGGTAGCGAGGCCCTCGCCTGATATCAAGCAGAGGGCTGCAGCCGATCCTGTGTCCAGCTTGAACCAGCTACCGACATCTGCAGCAGGAACGTCTGCTCAGTCCAGTGCCCTTACCATTTTGCAATCGGCAAAGCCCACAGCTACACCAGCAAATGTTGACGAGGCTGCCTCCAAGCTTCAGGCCATTTACCAGGCCAGTCCCACCCCAAAGAACCTCTATGCTGCCTTGGCAGACATGGTTGAGGCGGGTCTTACCCCCAACGATGCCCAGAGCGCACTCAACTATGTAATTGGTGCCTTGACGGGTCAAAATAGCGACACAAACCTAAATCTTCGGATTCCCATTCCCCTAGCCTACCCCAAAGCCAACTCCAGCGATGCACCCTACTCCCTCACCGAAGCCCAACTCCGCGCAGCAATCTACATCCCACCCACCTTCCAATACGGCGCAGGCAACAAACAACCCGTAATCCTCGTCCCCGGCACGGGTGGAACGGGCTACCTCTCCTTCGCGGGCAACTTCATCCCACTACTCCGCAACTCCCCCATCGCTGATATCGTCTGGCTCAACATCCCCAAATATCTCCTCAACGACGTCCAGTCCAACGCCGAGTACGTCGCATACGCAATTAACTACATCTACGGCATCAGCAACCACAAACCCGTGGCAACAATCGCCTGGTCCCAAGGCAACCTCGACGTCCAATGGGCACTGAAATATTGGCCCTCCGCACGAGGGCGCGTAACAGACCACATCGCCATATCCCCTGACTACGACGGCACCATCCTCGCAAACTTCATCTCCCTAGGTGAACCCCTCCCCCCTGCAATCCTCCAACAAAACTACAACAGCAAACTCATCCAAGCACTACACACCAACAACGGCGACTCAGCATACGTCCCCACGACGGTAATCTACTCCGCATCTGACGAGATCGTACAGCCGCAAAGCGGGACAGGCGCGTCAGCGTACCTTCTCGATACACGCAATCTTGGCGTAACAAATTCCGAAGTGCAGGTTGTATGTGCAGGCCACCCGGCGGGAGGTTTTTATACGCATGAGGGGGTCATGTATAACCCTCTGACATATGCATTGGCGATTGATGCGCTCACGCACGATGGACCGGGACGGACGGAGAGACTGGATCTTAGCGTTGTTTGTGCTAGTTACCTCGCCCAAGGGCTGGATTTGACGGATTTTGTGAATACGGAGAATACGATTCTTGTGTCGGGTGTGGCGACGTTGGTGTATCAGCCGAAGGTGGTGAGTGAGCCGGCAATTAGGGGGTATGCGTAGATTACAATGGTTTGGGGGG
>MU005964.1:177959-420024 GCA_010093745.1 Piedraia hortae CBS 480.64
GGTAGCTCGATGCAAGAGA
The DNA here is from genome assembly GCA_010093745.1 of Piedraia hortae CBS 480.64. Lineage (NCBI taxonomy): Eukaryota > Fungi > Ascomycota > Dothideomycetes > Capnodiales > Piedraiaceae > Piedraia > Piedraia hortae. Next base: position 177,979 of record MU005964.1, read on the forward strand.
TGGGAGCGTCAAGATCCTCGAGGGGGAGAAGAGAATATGACACTACACTTCAAAGAATTAGGACAGCCACGTTCGTGATACGCACTTTGATGGGCATGGTCTACCCGCGTGGAGATATCCGGGATCGGAACGGGCCGTACCTAGTCCCATGCGCAGCGATTTCTAATTCAACCCCACCAAACCTCAAGTACAACGAACCCAATCACTCCACCAACCCTCATCATTGCAATACAATGGACACGAAAACCTTCATCTCCGACACGCTCCTCTCCTTAACCGGCCTCAGTGCAGATTTAACCATAGACTTCATACTCGCGTCCGCGGAGAAAGCCAAATCGCCGGATGCGCTGAAGGAAAAGTTAGCAGAGTTTTTGGATTTACCCGCAGATCAGGTGGGGGGGTTCGCCGGGGAGGTGTTTAGACGGGTGAAGCCGGAGTGGAGAGGGGGTGATGATGGGGAGGGGGCGCGGAAAAAGACTAGGGGGCCAGGGAGGGGGAAGAAGTATGGGTTTGTGGAAATGTTCGACCCGGCGGAGGAGGAGGATGCTAAGGTGGCAGCGCCGCCGCCCAGGGAGAGGAAGAGGAGGGTTAGGCGAAGGGAGGAGAGGGATGCATGGGGTGATGAGACCCCTTCCGAGGACGAGCCGGAGAGAGAAACTAAACGCGTGAGGACTGAGGAGGAGGGACACGGTCCACCCAATGGGGATGATAAAACCAAGGATGCTCCCTCCTCCGACGACGTCGACGACGACGAAAAAGACGAAAAAGAGCGCCTAGCGCTGGAAAAGCGCCTCCGCGAGAAAGATGCCCGCGCCACGAAGAAAGCCAGCGATGAAGGGGCCATGGAGAGGCGGATCAAAGAAGGAAAACTAACCAAAGAAGACATGAACAACCTCCGCCTCATGTCGCGGAGGGGGTACATGAAAAAACGCGTTGCTCAGACCGTGGCTCTCTTAAAACGACAAGTCGAAGACGAGGCAGAAGAAGAGCGAACCAACCCCCGTCTCACGGCAGCAGAAAAAGCACAGTTTGCGCGGAACAGAGAAGCGTTGATGCTTGCCGAGGAGCGGGAGAAATTAGATATATCCCGGGAGGGATATCAGATGCCGACTGATTACATCACTGAAGATGGGAAGATGGACATGAAGCGGAAGAAAGAGGTTTTATATGGACGATACGTCGATCGGGACGAGACTGGAAAGGAAAAATTCGTAACTGATCACGACGAGTGGGAGAGGAAACAGCTTGAGATGACGAAAGCGCAGGTTAGGGTTGCTGAGCGGAAGGAGGAGGAGAGGTATGAGTATGTTTTGGATGAGAGCCAGTATGTTCGTTGGGCGCAAGATGCGATTCAAAGTGGTGGGCTAAGCCAGATGAAGAGTCAGAGCGAAAGAGCCTTGGCTCAGCAGCTGATGGAGGCGGAGAAAAAGGCCCAGACGATTGCGGAGAAGAGGAAGACGTTGCCGGTGTACCAGTATAGGGATACGTTTTTGCAGGCGGTAAAGGATTATCAGGTTTTGATTATTGTCGCGGAGACGGGGTCCGGGAAGACGACGCAGCTACCGCAGTATCTGTACGAGGCGGGGTATTGTAAGGATGGGAAGAAGGTGGGATGTACCCAGCCGAGAAGGGTGGCTGCTATGAGCGTTGCGGCGCGTGTGGCGGAGGAGATGGGTGTTAAGGTTGGGCATGAAGTGGGTTATTCGATCCGTTTCGAGGATGCTACGACGGAGAAAACGGCGTTGAAGTATATGACGGATGGTATGTTGCTGCGGGAGTTTCTCACGGAGCCCGATCTCGGAGGTTATAGCTGTCTCATGATCGATGAGGCTCATGAGAGAACTCTTCATACGGATATTCTCTTTGGGCTTGTCAAGGATGTGGCTCGCAGTCGTCCTGATTTACGCCTGCTCATCTCTTCGGCTACGCTTGATGCTCAGAAGTTCTCAGAGTTTTTTGATGATGCACCGATATTAAATATTCCCGGTCGCACGTTTGATGTGGAAACGCATTACTGCCTGCAGCCAGAGGCGAATCACTTGATGGCAGCTGTAACGACCGTGTTTCAAATCCACATGTCACAGCCCATGCCGGGGGATATTCTAGTCTTTCTCACTGGCCAAGAAGAGATTGAACAGGCTGAGCAGTGGCTAACAGACACGGCACGCAAGCTAGGCAAAGCAGCCCCCGAACTTCTCATCTGTCCTATTTACGCAAACCTGCCCACCGACCTCCAACAACGCATCTTCGCCCCTACACCTCCCAATTGCCGCAAGGTCGTGCTGGCTACCAACATCGCCGAAACAAGTTTAACAATCGACAACATTGGCTATGTGATCGACCCCGGCTTCGTCAAAGAAAACCGCTACACTCCCGCCACGAACATGGAATCTCTCGACACCGTAACCATCTCACGCGCGTCAGCAAACCAACGCGCTGGTCGCGCCGGCCGCACTCAAAAGGGCAAATGTTTCCGTCTGTACACCAAATGGGCATATTACAACGAACTACCCGAGAACACCACTCCCGAAATCCAACGCACCAACCTCACAAGCGTAATCCTCCTCCTGAAATCCGTCGGCATCCACGACCTCTTCAACTTCGACTTCATGGACCCACCCCACTCATCCATGCTCGAAAAAAGCCTCGGACAACTCTACGCCTTAGGCGCAATCAACCACAAGGGCTCACTAACCAAACTCGGGCGCCAAATGGCCGAGTTCCCCACCGACCCCATGCTCGCGAAAGCAGTCCTCGCGGCAGAAAAAGAAGGCTGCGTAGACGAAGTCCTAAGCATAGTAGCAATGCTAGGCGAAGCCTCCGCGCTCTTCTTCCGTCCCAAAGACAAAAGAACCGCCGCGGACGCGGCTCGCGCGAGGTTCACCTCTAAAGAGGGCGGCGATCACTTAACCTACCTGAACATCTACACCCAATGGGAGGAGAGCGGGTATAACCCCCTCTGGGCGAGGAAGAATTTCGTTCAACAACGCTCCCTTACCCGTGCGAGGGATGTGCGGGATCAGCTCGCTAAACTCTGCGAACGGGTTGAGGTTCGTCCGTGTTCGGTGGGGATCACGAATATCATCCCCATCCAACGCGCTCTGGTAGCGGGTTTCTTTACCAATGCGGCGAGATTGCAAAAGGGGGGGGAGACATATAGAACTGTTAAGATGGGTACGACGGTTTATTTACATCCGAGTTCGACGTTGGTGGATGTAAGGCCAAGGTGGGTCGTGTTTCATGAGGTTGTGGTTACGAGTAAGGAGTTTATGAGGAGTGTTATGCCTGTAAGGCCGGAGTGGTTGTATGAGCTTGCGCCGCATTATCATAAGGAAAAGGAGATTGAGGAGTTGGGGGTCAAGAAGGTGTTGCCGAAAATGAGGAGGTAGTGTATGGAAGGGTTTGTAGGGATGTTGTGCAACGTCAGTCTGATGATGTGTTGATTGCACTAAGATACTCAGGCGCTAATGGATGTGTAGCCGTTGCTGAGGCTACACTTGATCTTAAATCCTTCGAAGATGACACATTATGAAGGTTCTCAGAGTGGATTCAGAACGTCAAGATTGCATTGAACTATCCGGACGCTAACGGACGTGTATCATAGCCGTTGCAGGGACTCCACTCGATCTAAGCCCAGGATGATCGCGTGCTGATATCGGCTTGCGCCGTCTAACGCCCATTAGGGTCCGAGCATAAGCTCATTAGGAGCTATGACCCATCCATGGACATAAAACGAAAAACAAACAAACAAGTCCAGGATGACACATTACATGGAGGTTCTTTGTGTGGGGGGTTCAAAACAGTCATCCGGAAAGTAAGTCGATTGCACTGAGCTAAGCAGCAGCTAATGGATGTGGATGTGAAGCCGTTGCAGAGGACCTGCTTGATCTAAGCCCCTCGAGGATGACACACCCCTCGGCTCGGGGGTGGGGGTGACAGACACGTGTAACGCTGGGTACCTCTACATTATCTCGGTGACTCACTGAGAAGTATGTTTTCTCGCCGGTAAGGGAGGGAAACGGTGCATACCGACAGCACAACTTATGCATCTTCTTGCTTGTTTTTCTTTTTCTTGGACCCACCAGAAGGTGCTTCGCCCGTCTTCTTCTGATGCACGATGAATTTCGTGTAGCATTCTTCACGATCCCACTCAAAGCCGGCAAGATACGGCTCGTCCATTTCGTCATCTGCCTGATCAAAATCAATCATCAAGGATACAACAAGGACTTTTAACACACCTTCTTCTTAAACTGCTTGTGTATGGCATCGAGGGCATCCTTGATGGTAACGCCCTTGTTGTTGCGAGCAGTAACCTCCAGGCCTAATGGAAAGTGAAGGTCAATCTTCTTAATGGGAGGCGTGCACAGCAGCTTCTGAAGAGCCTCCTTGTCATCTACAGTCGACGGAGAAGTGTTTAACTTCCAATTCAGCTTTTGCGTCTCAGGTGCAATCTTGAGGTCAACGCCCTCCTTTTCTGCACAGATTGTCAGCTGGATATCACAGTCAAAGTACAGCACTAACCAAGGTCATTAATATTGAATACACCGCTGACGGTGCTGCTTGTTCTCCGGTGTCTTGGCTTTGACTCGGATGGAGACGCAGGAGCATCGTCAATGGCAGAGCCGGACTTGGATTGCTGTTCACCAGTCATGATGAAGATGAAAGAGAGAGAGAGAGAGAGATAGAGAGAGAGAAGGAGCGGGGAGGCAAGTTCCATGCGGGGATAGCCCCATGGACCTGAGCAGATGTCGCGTGACCTTCAGGTGACCATCAGGCACGCAATTGAGCCGGGACATTACGTCGAGATATCCTTTTGGTGAGAGTCATGGAAACAACTGTATGGCAGAACAGCAGTGATTCATCATCATCGTCATTCATACTCTATGTAGGCGCAGACTGCTCAGCCCTGGGCAGGTGCTCTCATGAAGGCGAACAAGGCGTTGTGAAGTTGTGGGGAGGTGGGGTAAGCGCGGGGTGCACAGCGGTTGGCATTGACGCTAAGCAGGGGTTGCAAATGGTAACATGGGGTGACTGTATCGCTGAGTCATTGATGATCCTCCCGCTGTCGGGCAGAAAGATCTTGCTTCGGCTCCTCGGGGTGGGAGACTCCTGTGAGACTCCATGTGGGTTTTCCACCAAGCCACTACGTATCTTGCATGAGAGGACGCAATAGCATGCCACATTCAAGGCACTGCCCAAAACATTTGAAATCAACCGCAATATCCGATAGGGATCACTCCAGCGCCAAACACAAAGCAAAAAGAAAGATAGGCAGCCACACGTCCGTCCAGGCATCCGGTGAGTAAAGAAGGCTCATTTGGACCCCGCATACGTGGCGTAATGCCTCACGTCGGCTCAGAAGCAGGGCTGAGGGAAGGCTTTGCCGCAAGGCTAGACTCCTCGGGTGCTTTAGAAATACTCGAGTTCGGCTCCAACGTAGTCCTACCGTTCTCTCTGTGATTCTCACAGCAATGGCTAATGAATCACACCATCGTGCGGTTCGGAGCCGCCAGAACTCGCTTGCCCATGCGCGCAACATAACCAACACACCAGTCAAGCCTGAGGAAGACTGGACCAAGATGACCAACCTCGTAGAGAGGAGGCGGGTTCAGAACCGTCTTGCCCAGAGGAATTATCGTGCGTTAGTACAATATTAACTACGCACACAGCTAACCATCTAGGCAAACGAAAGAGGTTAAGCGAGTGCAGCGTCCGTCGCACAGAGCTGGAGCCAAAGTCGGAAGGCCACGTCGCCATGACACCAGCTTCAAGTTCTCCGATCTCCCCGTCCTATACATTGGAAGCAGAATCCACCGCGTCTTCGACTCTTGCAACCTCTCCGCTCGAGCTCACCCCTTATCAGCAACAACTCCCTTCATACTGTTCCCTGCCGATCAACATGAACCAGTCTGTTGGATACTTCGACTACCTGCCCTGGTCTATGGATCCAGCCACGTTCACGGGCGTGGAGCGGACGAACTCGTCGGAAAGGGATGTTACCAGTCCTCTTGAATGGGATGCAATCAGTCCACTTGAGTGCTACCCTCCGATGATGAACCCACCCTCTTATGGAAACGCCCTCATGGCTGATCTGACGCCGCTGGGCGAAGATGAGTTGTGTTCAGCGTATGGATATTATGACAAAGTGATTGGACCGTAGCGGACACGATATTATGACTGGTAAATGTTCCCCAGGCTTTATGACTTCTGTTGATATACCGGGTAATATCTTGTAATACTTTTCATCCACTCTATATCAATTGCCAAGGGGTGGAGGTCCTCATGTTCGCCAAACACATAAAAGGGGTGCAGTCAAATATGTACCCACTTCACAAACCTTCTATGAGGCTTGGAAAGTCAATCTACCGCGTCAGAGTCAACCCCACCACCAACATCAACTTAAGAAAATGTCCCTCCAGCTATTCGGCGGAAATATGTACCCTTCTCCCCCTTACAACCCTTGCACCCCTAACGTAGCCAGTCCATGGATGTCCCAAAACTGGACCGCGAGCGATGGTACGCTTTTCCCCCATCAATCCAACTCCCCTAACAGAGGTATGACAGATCGCGTGCGGGGGTATGTACTCCCTCTCAACCGACCAACTAACCTAACCAATCAGAGGGAAGAGTATCGTACGTTGTCCTCATACAAAAAAGACACCTCCCCTTCATGCGAATAGATGTTCCTCATGCGTCCGAATCGAACGAGGGTCCCCTCAAAAGCGCGAGTCCCCTAAAGAGGAGGAAAACTAACGGATAAACAGTCCCACCTAACCCCTCACGGCACCACAGCTCGCTTCTGGGGCACCCTTGACACGAAAACCCTTGGCGGCGCGGGTTTCGCATCGCAGTACACAACCGGACACTGGGACCTGGAGCCCTACAGTGCTATTGAAATTACCATCCGGCCTTCGACGGAGGGGAACGGGGAGGGAGAGGAGGGCAGTTCCACGGGGGGGCAGAAGAGACTGCACACTAACGAACAACCATCCCCCAAGCCACAATCCCCCTCTAACCCCCACCAACGAAACCCCACTCCACTCCCCAACAAGGGCAACTCCACGAACGCACACCCCCGAAGATTCACCTTCGTCATTCACGACCACCCCCCCTCCCTCCGCCCCGACGGACGGTTAAAGTCGCAAATCTCATGGGAGGGAATCTTCGAACCTCCCCCTTCGGGAGAAGGGAGGGTTAGACTGAGTTTCGATTCTTTCAGGCCTTTTTATCGGGGGCGGGAGGTGGAGGGAATGTTGGATAGGGGAGAGATACGTCGTATGGGGTTCATGATGAGGAGTTATTTTGGGGAACAGGAGGGGGGGTTCGGGGTGGAGATGGGAGGTGTGAGGGCTGTTGTTTGAGTCGGAGAGTAGTTGTTTTTGTCTTTTTTTCTTTTTCTTTTTCTTTTTCTTTTTTTTTTTTTTTTGGGCGGGGCGGGGGGCGAGGTAAAGGGTTGGTTGGGGTATGAGGTCGGGGGTTTTCATTGTTGCACTTGCTCGGGAGGGATGCGTGGCTTGCTTCCCGGGTATAGGTTGATAACCTCGACATCACCGATTTCTTGTATGGTTCAAGCTACAAGGTGGTTCATAACTGCCAAAAATTGCATGAGTGTAGGCTACTCGAAACAGAGCAGAAAAATCTCTCCAGTAATTTTTCTCCTTCCAGGAGGATTGAATAAGACGAGGTCTCTGAAAATCCTATCCGGAATCAAGGATGAAACATTTGACAATGGTCTTGATATATGCTGTCTGAGGGCCCGGATAGATTACATTTTCCCCGCCAGCGAGACTTCATCGGACGACTGCAATCACAAACGATCAAGTCATTCATTCATTTATCGAAAAAAAAAAAAAATCTTATCAATCACGTCTAAGGTATCCAAAAACGACAACGCTCAAACAAATCATCAATGTATTCAATCCCTCCTCGTCGATCTCGCACTAGAAAACGACGGCCGTCTCGTACTCGTCGACCTCCTCTCATTAGGAAAACTTTCCCTCGTATTCACCCTATCAAGGTCAAACGGGTTCGCATCATAAGTGACAGGTCCTCTTGAACCTGCTCTTCGTCTGCTCTGGTTCGTTTTTATTCGCTCGAAACGACCGTTCTCGTACTGTTCGTCGGGGTCGCGCTCTTCTTCTTCCTCTTCTTTGGCCTTTTCAGAGGGTTCTTCGTCGCCAAATTCCTCTGGCGAGGCATCGGGATTGGCCTGTTGTGCCTGCGTTTGGAGTTTGCGCAAGAAGGCTTCTGATTGTTGCGAGTACTTGCATTTTGCGCGGATAGTGGCGCCGTATTTGTAGAAGAGGAAGGGGAAGGGTACGCATGCTAGGGCCAAGAAGGCGGGGATGGATGATGCCCAATGGATTCCAAGGTTTTTGTACATGTCGGTTGTGAAGAGTGGGAAGACGGCACCAAAAACGGATCGCATGACGGCGTTGGCGGCCAAGACAGAAGCGGCGAATATGGTGTAAGCATCGATGAGGTAGTTCATGATGCCGAGGAAGACGAGAACCATTCCAAAGCCAAAGGGAACGCCAGCTGCGATGGAAACCATCCAGTGAACGCTGCGTCCGTTGGTCCAGGCGAACCAGAAAAGCCCAATAGGGATGGCAATGCCTCCAATCATGGTCATCGGAAGACGGGCTTCTGGCGGTGCAAAGCCCTTGTGTTGGTCGGAAATCTTGCTATAGCGGACATTATCCCAGATGCAGTATGCGAGGGCAATGACCATGCCGACAGCAACTCCCATGAATGCAAGGCCGCCGATTCCAGCAGTCCAGTGTCTCTGCTTCTGATAGACAATGGGGAAGGCAGCAAACATCATGTACAGCGTGCCATAGATGACAGCTGCGTAGAGGGAAAACAAGAAGACAATGGGCTCACGGAAGAGCAGAATCCATGGTCGCAGTAGGGACGTCTTGAAGACGTAGCCAAACGAGAGTTTGCCCTGATCAGCCTCGGCCTGGGAGATGTAGACCTTGCCAGTCAATTTGCTGAGCTTACTCGCTCGACGACGGAGAATGACTGGGGCATAAGTTTCGGGGATCAACAAGGAGCCAATGATCCAGAAAACGCCAGTGAAGATGGCCATAACACCCATGACCCAGCGCCAGCCAACAGTCTGGCCAACAAATCCGCCAACCACGGGCCCAAGCACGGGACCCATGAAGGGAGCGGCAGCGAACAAGGCTGTGGCAAGGCCACGTTGCTTGGCAGCAAACATATCAGCAATCACACCGCCCGAGTTGGTCAGGGGAGATGAGCCGATGGCGCCAGCAAAGAAGCGCATGACCACCAAGCCGGCAATGTTTGGGCTTCCCGCTACACCGGCATTGAAGGCCGTCATAACACCGTATGTGATCACATACAGGATCTGACGACCAAACAGCTCTGACAGCGGAGCCCAGAGTAAAGGCCCAACAGCGAAGCCGAGCACCTACAAGACTGTCAGTTGTGAAATGGAAATCAGTCAATGTACTTACGAAAAAGGTCAACCCTAGGGTAAATACTATTTGGCTAACGTGGAAATCGGTGATGATACCAACTCCACCACCGCCATACGCGCTGGACACAAAAGCCACAGCCAATGTAGCCATGGCCACCAGCGCGGTCAAGAACCATTTTGTCTTGTTGCTGTACAGCATGGGGTTTCTGGGGTCATTTGGAATCCAGTTGACAACGTAAGGATCTTCTTGGGTTCCGGATCCAGGGTATTTGTGATTCTGGACTTCGGGAGTGATGCCTTCGACATCGAACACTTGTTTCCATAGCGGGATGCGCGTCGACCTTTGCGACTCCAAATCCTTTTCCGTCATACTGTGGTGCTGTGTCTGCTGTGGGCGCTCAGGAGAGCAGCGGGGTCTTATAGGCGGTGACGTAGTTTTGGCTGCAGCCTTTCGGGTGACGAATGATCCGAGAGGAGCGCCAATCGCGTCAACCGTTTCCGGCGGCCCAGCCTCGGCCGGTGAGCCGTCCAGTTAAAAACGAGCGGGCCGCGCCGACAAGCCACTCGTTGATCGCCATCCGGATTATCGGAACATCGCTTCCAGATGACAGCAGCATGACTTTTTTGACAGCCTGTATTTAGCTGTGTCTCTGACGCTGCATTAATCTCTGCATTTAGCTACAACCTGTCATATCTTGACACTCCATGGATGCTCTTCTTCGCCGTACTGAATCCCCTCGATCCAGTCCTTCATTCTCTTCGTGACTTTCCCCACTTCCACATCTGCAGGCAGGCCGCAGTCGATTGTGCGGTCGCGCCAAGAGATGCTGCGCACCGGAGAAACGACAGCCGCAGTGCCCGAGCCGAAAATCTCCATCAAGCGACCTTCGTCAGCCGCTTCGGCTACCTCTCGCATGGTGAATTTGCGCTCGCACACTTTCCAGCCTTCGGGGACCAGTCTCTCGCGTGCAAGGGCCAGGATGCTGTCGCGAACAACTCCCTCTAGGATAGTCCCGTCTAGCGGGGCTGTTACAAGCTCCGGCTGCCCATCTTTGCCTTTTATGCAAGCAAACAAGTTCATGGTACCGACTTCGGTGACATAGTCCTCCTGTCTCCCCGTCTTGGGATCAATGTCCTCAAACAGCCAGAGGTTCTGCTGAAGACCTCTTTGAGCAGCCTTCATCTGAGGGACGACGCAGGGTGCGTAGTTGGCACCTAGCTTGGAATTGCCTACACCACCGGGCCACGCTCGGACGGCATACGTCGTGGCTTCTAGTGCAATGGCCTTGAAGCCAGTAGGGTAGTATGGCCCAACCGGCGAGGCAATCATGTAAAGCAAGGCTGAGCCTGGAGGACCAACTCCAAGCGTACGCTGCGTGCCAATAATGTTGGGTCGCAGGTAGAGAGAATAACCCCTCTCCCTAAACCGCTGATTAGTTTGCACTGTAAACAGTCTGACGTGCAACTTACGAAGGGATGAACCTCTCATCCAGGTGACAAAACTTCTTGATCAGCTCAATGAACTTCTCAGACTCAAACGTAGGCAGGGCGATGCGGGCAGCGCTCTTGTTCAGACGCGCCATGTTCTTGTCTGGGCGAAAGAGACGAACGTTGCCCTGCTTGTCCTTGTAAGCCTTTGTGCCTTCAAACGCTTCAAACGCGTAGTGAAGGACACATGTTGCCGGGTCCAGACTGAGGTTCTGGTACGGCTTGATGTGCGGCGCCAGCCAACCGTCCTTGGCGGTCCATTCAAGACTAATCATGTGGTCGGTGAATGTGTGCCCAAACACGAGTTTATGATTAGGAAGGACATCCTTTGGCGTTGTGGTCTTCGTGATTTGCAGCTTGGACAGGTCTATGGCCCGTAGGCGCGGGTCAGCAGCATCGGGAGCCTGGATAGAATACGCCCGGGACGATTTCCACGATACATGGCTACAGACGTTCGCTCGCGGGAGCAGCGAGCGAGGGTTCATTATTATTTTATCCTTTTTTTTTTTTTTTTTGGTGAAAGGATTGTGGGTTGAAACCCCCAGAAATTCGGAGTGGAAGCAAGAGGCCACCATGTTTACCAAGGCGCTGTCGTCTCTGACGTCCAACATCTCGTCAAACTACACTATAAGTCCTCAGCCCAGTAGTCGCTCTGGGCCATGGCGCATTTTTGATGCCAAGCGCAAGCAGACCGGCAAGGCTGTCTCGGTCTTTATTTTTGATCCCAAGACGCTGCACGCGCCGGGACTCTCTCTGGGCGGCCGCAGCGGCGTGTCCAGCCTAAAAAGGACTCATGATGAGGCCGTGGAGCGGTTGCGGCGGGAAGCCAGCTCTCTCGCCAGACTGCGCCATCCGAGCATCCTGGAGCTGCAGGAGCCGGTGGAGGAGACGAGAAACGGCGGCTTGATGTTCGTCACTGAGCCTGTTAGTGCCAGTCTGGCGAGTCTTTTGCATGAAATGGACGATGGAGCCCGCGTCAGTCGATATGTCGTAGACGACAGAGACGGAACCAGGAAGCTGGAAATGGACGAACTCGAGATCCAAAAGGGTCTACTTCAACTGGGCAAAGGTCTAGAGTTTTTGCACGAGAGCGCAGGCCTCGTTCATGCCAATCTGACACCAGATGCCGTGCTCATCAACGCAAAAGGCGACTGGAAGATTGGGGGGTTGGCATTTTGCGGGCCTAGTGATCAAACCTCAACCTCTTCCATGCCCTCTATCAATCTCGGGGAAGTCTTAAACTACGATTCCCTCCTCCCACTGCAACTCGACTATACCAGCCCAGACTTTGTCCTCGACAACAACTACAACCCATCAGCCGACATGTTCTCTCTCGGCTTGTTAATCATATCGTTATACAACCATCCCCATACCTCACCCATCCGCACCAACGGATCCCTTACAGCCTACAAACGCATCTTCACCAACTCCAGCAGCATCCCCACTCAAAGAAACAACTTCTGCCTTCCCACAACCCATCCTTTGCCCCCAACCCTCTCCACCCTCCTCCCCCGCCTCATAACCCGCCGCCCCGCGCAGCGTCTCACGGCGCGTCAATTCCAAGAAAGTCCTTATTTCGACAACATCCTCGTCCGCACGATCCGCTTTCTCGACGCCTTACCAACCAAAACCACCTCCGAGAAAACCACATTCCTCCGGGGCCTACCAACCCTCATCCCCCAATTCCCCGTTTCGGTCCTCTCAAAAAAACTCCTCCCAACCCTCTTAGACGAAACAAAAGACAAATCCCTCCTCGCGCCCCTACTTTCCAACATCTTCGTCATCCTCAAAATCCTCCCGGAGGGAAGAAACAACCCCTTCTCAACCCTCATCCTCCCAAAACTAGTCGAGCTCTTCCCGGGTGGACGACCCCCCGAAGAAACAGCTGCAGCACTAATCCTCCTTTTAGAAAACACCCCAACCATCCTCCCCCACACGAGCGGGAAACAATTCCACGACTCAATCCTGCCAATAATCCTCTCCAGCCTCGACGCGGGAAACCCGCACGGGGTGGTAGACGCGGCGTTAGCAACCCTCCCACACATCCTCCCCGTACTGGATTTCGGGACGGTGAAACTCAGCCTCTTTCCGGCGGTCGCGGGTGTTTTTACAAAGACTTCGTCGATGGGGGTTAAGATTCGGTGTTTGGAGGCTTTCTCGCGTTTGCTGGGGGAGGGAGGAAAGCCAGTGATTTTGGATAGGGGGGTTGTGAAGGGGAGGGTTATTCCCCTTCTGAGGGGGATAAAGACCAAGGAACCGGGGGTTATGATCGCTGCGCTGGGGGTTTTGGAGTTGGTTGTTGAGGTTGTGGATGCGGATGCGGAGGTGCTGGCGTTGGAGGTGATGCCGGTACTGTGGGCGATGGCGTTGGGGCCGTTGTTGGATAAGGCGCAGTTTGAGAAGTTTGTGGGGCTGATAGGGAGGGTTACGGATAAGGTGGTGGGGGAGCAGAGGAGGAGGTTGAGGGGGGAGGAGAGGAATGGGGTTGAGGGGGAGAGTGGGTTTGAAGAGTTGGTTTCGGGGAGGAGGAGGAGGAGGAGGGATGCTTCGCGGGTGGATGATACTTGGGGAGATGAGCAGGCGGGAGGGATAGAGCAGGTTATAACGCCGATTGCGCCGCCGCCGATGCAGTGGGAGTTGCCTGTGCGGAATACGACGACATCTACCATCACGGGTATGGGAGGGACGAACGTGTGGCAGGATGAGAACGAGAGGGACCAGCACGGTAGCCTCATCTAATGTCTTACGCTTTAGTACATACAGCCTATCAATCTTACAACCCCATCATTAAGCATCAAGCCTTGAGTCTCCTCTCCTCACACTTTACGCAAACAACCCCCTCGCCCCTGATAAAAAACCTCTCATCCTCAAACGGGCTCTTACACTCCTACATTGCGTTAGCATCTCTCCCCCTTTCACATCATTCCCACTCACCTCGCAAACAAAACACTCCGAATGCCACTCCGCGCCCAGCGCCTGCACAACCATCTCCGTGACAGGTTTCCTACACCTCCTACACTTGGGCGAGTACCTATTCGTATGACAATTCACACACCACGCGTACCCATCCTTTTCCACAAATGGGGTAGTAGCATCAAAAGGATCGCCGCATTGTGCGCAGAAGAAGTGTCCTTCGTGCCAGTGCGCTCCACAGGCGACGATGGCGTGTTTCTCAATAGGCGTTTTGCAGGATTTGCACCGTGGGGAGAAGAGCTCGTGGTAGTCTAAATGGCAGAAGAACTTGGGAGGGGAAGGGAGGGATGCTTCGTCGTTGGGTTGGGGCTCCGGGTAGAAGGCTACAAGTTCGAGGTTGGTTCCGCATTGGTGGCAGACGAAGCAGGAGGGGTGGAAGCGGTGGTCTGCTGCGCTGAGGATCCGGCCTGCAATGGGTTCGCTGCAGCTTGCGCAGTGGATTGAGGAGGAGGAGGATATCCATGGGGTGGTGTGTGGTGTGGATTTCAGCGCTCCCGTTGTGTGGGCGTGGATGGGACGGGGGCGGGTGGTAGGACCTCCCTTTGGTGGTTGGGGTTCCTCGTCCGGGAGGCAGATGGTTGGGACTGGTGGGCTTGGGTCTGTGGTGATTTGGATGCTTGGGGTGCTGTCATCAACCTGGATGGTTGGGATGGATGGTGGTTCGTCGGGCACGCAGATAATGGGGATAGGCGGACGTTTAGGGGACTCCTCCTTGGGTTTCCAGTCTCGATCGAAACTGACGATTGGCCTGCCAGGTCGATCACTAACCATTGATGGCTGCGGCAAATTTGGACTGCGATCCCTCCGTTGCTTAGATGTCGCATCTCGAATGTCCCGTCCACGCAGCTCCTTGCCGTCTTTGGTTTCCACCTCCAAACTGGGCAGATGACTAGTAGAATTGTATGTATATCCTGCATTTCGTGATTGGCTAGGCGGGTTTCTCTGGATCTCGACCCGGTCAAATCGAGAACTGCCGCTGCTGGCTATAGGCAGCACCGGAGCAGAGGAGGAATGAGGAAGGCGATCGGCCTGCATCCTGGCCCTTGCGAATGGGTTCCTTCTGGCATACGAAGGTGGTTGAACAGGCGTTATGGCTGGCTTCTTGGGTTCTTCCATCGGTGCTTCCTCCACCTTGGGCTTCAATACAATCTCCGCCGGCTCGTCTTCCCATATGCGGTCCTCTGGCTTCATGAACATTTTACTCTTCTCGCCGCTCATGATCCGCTTGTACCCGCTGCTGGACCGTCGAGCGGCAGTGGCAATGTCGTCCTTCACCGCACTTTTCAATGCACCATAGCTTTTCCCGGATGGAGACCTTTTACCGGAGCCGGTGAGTGAAGCCCTCGTGTCCCCAACAATGGAAGCCTTCTTGTTAGCACTCCCGGTAATTGAATCCCTGTCGATTTCACTCAGTGAAGCCCTCTTATATTCACTCATCTTCCGCACCACCGGCAACGATCCATGAAACGTTTTTCGACATTCCTTCTTGCCATT
The DNA here is from genome assembly GCA_010093745.1 of Piedraia hortae CBS 480.64. Lineage (NCBI taxonomy): Eukaryota > Fungi > Ascomycota > Dothideomycetes > Capnodiales > Piedraiaceae > Piedraia > Piedraia hortae. The sequence continues at coordinate 193,379 of MU005964.1, forward strand.
GCCCAGTTCAGGATTAACATACGGCTTTCCAATTTCCATCTCAGCAGCGACCGGGTTTCGATGTTTCCACACCAATTCACTGGCCTCTTCTTGAGCTGCCTCATGAATCCGCCTCTCCTCTTCATCCATATCTTCCAGAGCCAAACGCTCCACACGACGAGTGACGTTTTCCACAGGACTCGACTCCTTCTTTGGTGTTGTATTGGGTGGCATCTCACTCACCGTCCGGGGCGGCATGGGTCGCACCAATGGCCGGCCCGCAAACGGACTCTTGATGCGAGATGGCAGCGCCTCGGGCGTTGCGGGCATGGTGTTTCTTGTTGGCAATGCTGGTCGGGCATTGTCAGATGGTGTCTTGCTGACGGTTTCCACCTGCTTCTGGCTCTGAAATTTGGAAGGAGGCGGCGGTCTTGAGCCTGATGGCCTGGACGGTGTTCTGCTCGATCGCAAATGCTCAAGATAGGAGGATGCAACAGGCGACTCTGAACGAGCCATTGACGGTTGATCTAACCCGTGCTGGGTCCCATAGGGTCCTCTACTGCGCTCGTACATGCCTCTGTTGATGTGGCAGCGCGATCAAAGAAGGATGCGGTTTGGGGTTGGCACGGAATTGAAGCGAGCTGTGGACAAAAAACTACGCGATCCAATACAATTTTTAAATAAGTGAGCGAGTGTATGCGGATGTCCAACGTTGGCTGCCGGATCGGAAAGAAAATCACCTGTTGATGTTTTTCTCAATGCGGAATAGCCGTTTTTGGCCCTAGCAACATATGAGCCTAAATCCCCGCATACGTCATTGGCGTCTGCCATCGGCTGGGGTTCGGACCCTGATGGACGACCGGGATAATCCAAGATGAAGGAGGGGGGTGGGCGGGGGGAGGGGGAGAAGGGGGGTGTGTTCACACTTCAGCTTTCTGTACCCGCAGTAGACAGTACTTGCCATCCGCCCCTACAGGCTCGGCAACGTACCCCCCACGCTGAACCATTCCATTATCGTAAGCAACGTCGGTTTCAAACTCACTCCAAATGGCCGCAACGGTGGCCTTCATGTCCAGCATGGCGAGATTGCTACCAATGCACATCCTACCGCCGCTGCTAAAGGCCCAAAACCATTTATTCATTTCACGTCTGTGCTTTTCATCAGCATTGAGCCAACGCTCCGGACGCCAAGCCTCGGCGTCGGGAAAAACAGATTCGTTGCGGTGCAGTGACCACGCTTGACTCTGCACACGCACCCCGCTAGGAAGTCCTATAAGGGTGCCAAAAGTTGCTCCTGCCGGTGTCACCCGCGGCTGCGGACCTGGGATTGCCGTGTGCAGCCGCAACGTTTCCATTAGCGTTGCGTGCAACACCGGTAGCGCGTCCAGCGCTTTGGCATCGTGCACGTCGACTCCTTGAAGTTCTTCGCAAAGTCGTCGCTGCCAATCTTTGTGATCCGGCTTCGAGATCTGCCAGGCATAAAAAGTTAGTGTTATGCTTGATGTATCGAAGCCGGCCAAGGTATGGTCCAGCAGCTCACTGGCCACTGATAATTGGCGATTGTCTGCTGTCCCATTAACAGAGGCTTTGTCGGCCAGTGCCAGAGCATTGACTAGCTGTGCATAAACAGTTGGATAGTCTTCTGGAGCGCATTCGCTTTCTCTAAGAGTTTCCTGAGCACCAATGCACATTCGCAGCAACGAAGCTTCGAGATCCGCATTAGCTTGGTCAACCCATTGTGGGACGACAAGCCACTTTAGCCCAATCTGATCCAAGCACCACGTGGACCAGGGCATTTCTTGCGGCCAGAAATGGAACCGTTGCCGTGCCTTGTAATCCTCCAGAAAACGGGCCGTTTTGTCAGGATAATCGGTCAAGTTGGTGCCATTTCTCAAGCCAAAGACATATGCTGTCACAAAGTCGTGCATGATGGCCGCGAAAATGTAGTAGAACTCTACAGGCTGGCCGCTGGCAACAACACGGCGTAGCAAAGGCTTCAGCCGGCCATCAAGCAAAGCTGAGCTAATGACCCCCAACGCCTGGTGGTTTTGCAACGAAGACTTTGCATATATATTAGAAAGCATCCGTTTACGACGAGAATGGTTGCCATGGTCCGGCATGGCAAACATGGGCATGAAGCCGTAGTTATTGAATCCATTGACGTACCATGTACCCTTTTCATATCCTCCACCGTATACTGTGCGTATGCCGCCATCAACGGAGTTTACGGAGAGGTCATTGGGACCCAACCGCACGATAGGTCCGTGTTTCTGGTGTGCAGTGTGGGTTACTGGAGTGATGTCCTCCCTCCAGCGATGGTACAAGACCCAGAGGTTGGAAAATGGAACTGACCAGTGTGCATTGGGAGCTTTGGCAAGTGGTGAGAGGAAGGCTGGGTACACTATCAGATGGTAAATGGCGAGGCCGAGGAGACCAAGGACGGCTAGCAATTGGTATTCCATTGTTGAAGTCTCTAGCTGGTCCACCCCGCTTCTACCCCTCCATCAGCTAGATGTTCTACAAAGTCCGGGTTTCCAAAAGAGTCTTTCCGCCACCTAGGAAGTTAAATTGGTGCATTATCATCTTATAACAGATACATACCCTGACAGCAATCGCTATGAAGTGATCGCTGTCAGGGTCCATCGTCATGATGCCTGCGTTTTCGGTGAAACAGACACGCGTACCCGAATCTGCGCATCGATTTCTGGGGAGAGTATCTACCAGGTTTCGAGGATAGGCTTCAGGCTTCAAAATCCACCAGGCGTTTGCCTTGTGTTTGCCAGAGTTTAGAGAACCTCGGTTCTTTGCGCCACAATGACGGTCATTCACCATATGGTGGAAGCAGAAACAAGAGTGATCGCTTTTTTGAAAAACCTGCTGCGCCGTCAAAGCGGCGCATCCCTTGGCTCCCAACTGTAATAAACGTGCATGTTATTGTTGTATGTGCCATGCCGAGTCAGCCACTGAACCTTGGTGCCCCTTCCCGAAGCCCCAGGAATAGATAAATGACAGCGCAGATCCGAGGCTCTTCGCGACAACGGGCGCATGAAGCAACAAGGACAACAACAATAACAGCTGCAGGAACAACAACAATAACAAACAACCGGACCAACGTCGGATAAGTCGCCCGGTTTGCGACGTACGCAAACAAGTTCGGGTAGCATCCCCAGATTTCTTTTTGAAACCGCTGACTCGCCAAGGCCCGACGCGGTCGTTTCGGCAACGGATGCTGGTCGAGGATCATCTTCATGGCGTCGACACTTTGACACTCGCCCCCCATTGCTGTCTTCTCAGGAGACATCGGGGCCACCGGCCGCTCCTTCCCAACTCGTTGCTTCATTACTGCCGCCTTTGCCTTATCCCGAGAAAATATACACTGCATCCAGACTTAATGATGAACAGCAAGTGACGGGCTCCTGTGCGCTTTAATTTTCCAAGAATCAAGGGAAAAAAAAAACAAAAAATCTTCCGTAATGGCATTGCATCGTGGCCTGCAATCGGCCATTTTCTACTATCTGTCTTGTGCCCCATGCGCCGAGGCGCGATATCGTCGCAAAAGGAAGGAGGAAGCGAAAATCGACCGCGCCAATAGAGAGCGACTCGAGGCCGAATACCCAGACTGTTATAGACATCCCAGTCCAAGCAGCACCAACCCTCACTGGGCATCTGAAATCGCGGCCGGTCCGACAGGGGTAACGAGGGGGAAGCGGAAGCCGCCTGGTTCCAACCGTAGAGAGGCGAGCAGCAACGAGAATCGTGCCTGGCCAGGCAATGGAGCAGCTGAGATCATAATGCCCGAGCGGGTGCGCACCCGAGACTCGTATAGACATCCTCCCATCAACGATTGGCATCCGGCCACAGTCACAAAGGTGCATTCGAGAGAAGACGTCGCATGGCTTACAGAGCCCATGCCCACGGCAGATGTCATGAGTGGCAAGACGCCGCCTTCGACAAGAGCCCCAACCAGCGCAAGCAACCGGAGCAAGATGTCGACGGTACCGACATTGAGTCTGACCTTACCAACGATTAGCTTATCCCCATCTCCAGATTTGTCAACCGATGCCGGCCTCCAAGCTCCAAGGAGAAGTTTTGGGGAGGCCATGCAAGAGCGCAAAACACGACGTCAAGCACCAGATCCCGTGAAGCCTGTGCAGGATCCTTATACAAAGACATATGTTGCGACAAAATCACCGACCTTGTATGAAGACAGCGTGACTGGCATCAGCGCAAGTTCCTCGACCAACAACTCCCTCAAAGAAGTGCGACAGATCGCGCGCAAGTCAACAGGCAACTTGAAAGACGACTTGGACCATCATCCCGGCGTGGCCATTGTCACGAGTCTCGTGTCTTGTCGTCGTGCTCTCATGACTCCTCGAACGCCCAAACGACCTAGTCCTAGTCCTCTTCCCAGAGACAGCGATGACGACACCGATTTCCTTTCGCTTGTCGACTCCTGGTATACACCCGATATAGACCTAGACGAGTGGGTTCATGAGTTTACCAAACGAGACGGCATCAGTCACCGATGGTCCATGGACATTTGAACCTGTTGTTCTTTTCTCTTCTTTTCTCTTCTTTTTTTTTCTCTTTTTTTTTTGCATTTGAGAAGTAGTTGAGCGGGTGTCGGGGGCGTTCTTTTTGAATACATTCGTAGCCTGATTTGTATGGTGCAGCGACTATCGAATGAATGAAAAAAAAAAAAGTGATACATCCAAAAGACAGAAGGCTGGGACAGATTGTTTTCCCTTTTCTCCACAAAGCTTACCATGACAGAACGACCTCCATGTTGGAGCGGGCCGGACCTTTTTGAAGATCTCGACTCTTATGTACCCCTCAGGAGGCTGCTAAGCCATGCCTGTTGAGGCATTCCCTTGTCGTTGCAGAAAAGACAAAGGAAGTGTAGATGCCCTATGCAGTGAGCCCAAAACTCTTGGCACACAGCTGCCACCAATATATACAGCGCCACTCGGTAGTTGAACAAAGCCCAGGGTCTCGGTAGTGGTTACAGATGCTCGCTTCAGATTATGCTGTACCGGTGTTGCCTCGCTTATCTCCATCGCAGAGATGCAGCATCACGTGAGGCCCTTCCCCTTTGAGCCGACCCAAAAAAACTCTCGTCGCTCCCTTTCGAGTGAGATCGACGCGAGGCCATGATGGCTACTCGTGCCGCCGCCACGACTATGGTTCGCTCCTTTAACCCTGTCAGATTTCCCCGCCATTTGTATTCTACCAAATCCATTTCTTCCCCTGGCAGAACCCGTCGCTTCATCGTCACTTCGTCCCTTGTTGCTGGTTGTTTCTTGGCTGGTTTCGCCATGGCCGCTTCCCCTGCAGCTCAAACCGTCGATAGCTTCATCCATCCTCCCAGCGATGCCGATACCCTAAAGCTCTACCATCCCGACACGGTCGATGCAGAAGAGATTGATACCAAGATCCGAACCCATCCGCTGGCCGAGCAGCTGCGGGCAAAAGAGGGGATATCAGAATGGAGGCCACATTGTCGGATGCCTGTCTCCATGCGGTCTCATAACCTGACGGCCGGAACGTTGGTGGGGCCGGAGAAGCTTGCAGTCCCGCCGTTGGCATTTTCAGATCGAAATTCAGCTCTGCCAAGCGTTGTGCAGATTGCATTCCTCGGACCTGCCCTGTGCGGCCACCCGGGGATTATCCATGGCGGTCTGCTGGCGACGATGCTGGACGAGGGCCTCGCTTGGGCCTGTTTCCCGGCTCTGCCTCACAAGGTCGGCGTCACGGCCAGCCTCAAGGTCGACTACCTGGCGCCTTGTCCGGCAAATAGCTACGTCGTGCTGCGGGCACGTACAACAAAGGTGGAAGGTCGCAAGGCGTGGGTTGAGGGGTGGATTGAGCTGCTTGGAGAGGGCACGGAGGAAGGAAAGAAATTGGTGCATGCAGAAGCCTTGTATATTGAACCTCGTGGCGCCCAACACATGGCACGCGTCTACGGCACACCGGCTGGGTCTCCCGTCCCTACCACTGCATAAGTTATAGCTCTCCCCCCCCCCCCCCCCCCCCCCCCCCCCCCCCCCCCCCCCCCCTTCCCCACCCTCTTCCCCCAAACGCCTAGGCTATGCACTGTATTTGAAAACTCGTTAAAAGGTGGCGCCTTCGGGCGGCTGCGGCAGTTTCTTGTTGGCAGATGCGGCCATGAAGCGGCGTAGTTCGAGCAGGATCGTCTCCATTGTAAACTCGCGTCTCCAGCTGTGTATTCCCGGCAGTTTCGAGAGGTCCACCTGGACGGTCAGCTTGATTTTTGAAGCTGAGGGAATGGCCTACCTTGCCAGTGCGGGCATCAACGCAGGGAAGGTTGATCCTACTGGTAAATGACACCTGGGGCGGCTTGTCAGGGTACTCTGGTCCGCAGTAGATGATAACCGAGTAGATGCGGTTCTCGTGCACGCTGTGTGGGGGACCCAGGACGGTGCCGGTCCAGTTACTCATCAGGAGGTCATCGCCCTCAGCCAGCCCGTAGGAACATGACTCTGCTCCCAGGCCCTTTTCGCCCTTCTCCAGCTCTTCCAGCAGACGAAAGTTTCGCGGGACCTTTGCCATTCTGTCGGTCGTTGCGGGTGTTGATGGGCGAGGATGACAAAGGCGGGGTCGGCCCGATGTGGGGTCTTTTTTATCTGATGGGCAGATCTGATTGTGGCGTCAGCCGCACCGCGATGCGAACAATGAGGGAAGCGGAAAATGTTTGACGCTCTACCCGGATCGGTACTGGTTGTCCATGTGCTGCCGTATCCGCTATCTACCAAAGAAGTCATCCGTGATCCACCCTCTCGACGTCACCTCTTCTTCGGTATGCTTGGCAATTCAGCTACAGTCATACACTGACCAACTTCAGACGAAAAGATCGAAGTAACCGTCGTATGGAAGATATCCGCAAAGCAGGCCGACATCGAAACCCTCCTCCGATTTCTAGAACTAACCCTCTCTGCGCACGCGACGGATGCCGCTCCTCAAGGCCCCTCATCCGCCGGCGCGGCCACCAACCACGACATCTTCGTCCAAACCCAACCCGCCCACAAATCCACCGAAATCCTAACCCTCGACACCCACGTCTACACCCTCTGGCGAATCACAGTCCACCTCAAATGTCCCCTCGCCCGCCGACTTCTCCGACCGGCAATCTACTTCACAGCGACCCTAACCCCCTCCACCACCCACAAACCCTCCGTCTCCAAAGAACTAACTCCCTTCGAACCCCTCCCCGCCAACATCCTTGCACCCCTAAACCGAACCCTCGACTTCTCCAACGCACCCATCTACCTCGGCGAGGATAAACTCAACAAACTCAGCCCCCCCCAATCATCCACACATGGTACCCCAATAAGAGGCGCAACCCGCCGCGCCTTCCCCGCTCTTCAGGCGCTGGGAACAACAATACGCTACGTCCCAACCTCCGAAAGATCCCTCCTCCTGCTCGCCCTGCGACTCGAAACTTCGCAGCATGTGGCCGGCACATTCACCCTGAAAAGGGTCGACGCCCGCGTCCCAGAAGCGCAGATTTACTCTCTCCAAGCTGCTGCCGCGGAGGCGGATCAGGCTGTTCGTGAGGGACGTGTCGCGGCCTCCTCGCCCGAGTCCCACCCTACCCTTGAACCGTTGAACGGCATCTCACTACCATTGGCTTTGGCAGCGGGGGATGTGATCGTGTGGGTTTATGGGCTTGATGCTCACCCGTCGGGTGTACTGGTTGAGATGGAGGTGAGTATTGCGCTGGAGACGGGGACGAAGGTGGAGATTCGAACGGAGGGGGTGCACGAGGGGTTTGCGAGCCTGGTGAAGGAGGGGGTTGGGTTGGGGATTGTGGAGGGGAGGGGGAGGGATTTTTGAGGTGAGGGAGGGGGTTGAGGTTGGAATACTCGAGTGGGGGAGGGGGTGGGCATAGCAAATGGGAGTTGTGGGTTTACCTTCGTGATGGAAGTATTATAAGAGGGTGGGGTAAGTTTGGTTTGTGAGGGCTTGTTTGTAGTTCCCAGGCGAGTTGGAATTTCGGGAGAGTGTAGTTTTTGATGCGGTTGGGCTGGGATAGCTATGGGGGGGTGGGAGACTGGCATGTGTAGGGAATGAGGGTGTCGTCCTCCCGGGTGGGGTGGTCGGTTGGTATTCTGATATTTCTGGGGCGGTAGCATGGGACCTCAAGATCCTTGAATTCTGCGAGATATTGTGCGAGTGAGATTTAGATGTGGTCAGCACGGTGTAACGGAGCGACAACTTTTGCGAGAGGTGGGTTTACTTTGCCTACACTTATGGAGACATCTATCCCATCCCACGGCAGCCCAATTCCTATCAAATTCCCCTTCAAAATAGTCGATCTTCCAGTTACCTGATCGTCTGAAACATTACCCATATAACCCTCCATCCATCACCAACCCTGGCACATCACCCGCCTAATTTTGTGAAATATACTTCCCAACATCATCCCCCTCACCAGCAACACCACCAGAATATTCAAACTGGACATTAGCCTCCTCGAGTTCTAGACCTGCACAGCGCGCCATTGTCTTTGCGTCGTTTACGGAGTTTAGAGCTGGCGGGGGAACGAATTCCTAGCCAGTTAGCGTATGCGGAAGAAGGAGAAGAGGTTACATGCAAGTGAAGGTTGCTGAGCCTTGACGTTGTTGGTTTGTTTGGGGGGTTGGGTGGAAGGGTTGGTTGGCATGTTGACTGTTGCTACCTTCTGTTGACTGTTGATGACTTTTGCTGAGTTGCGTCGTGTTTTGTTGTGGAAATTTTGAGGTTTGTGGTGTGTTGAGGATCTTTTGCGGAGAGAAATTCAGGTGTAGGTAGATGTGGGTCCGGAGAGGCTTGGCAGGACAAGACTGCTATACCACCTTGGAATTTTCGAGTGAGAGTAGGTGTACCTTTTTATTTATACCATTAAAATGATCAGATAATGGCAGACGTACTACTATCAAACAACCCCCTCCCCCCCCTCCAATCAAGATCATCAAGATCCCCATTTTCCCGACCCAATCCTCGAAATATCATCCTCAATTCCACGCCTCGATTCACTTAACTGCAACGCTTAGGACAGATACTTCTTGATGTCATCCCCATCCGGTTTGGCAACAGGAATAGAGAAGCTGGGCTGGACATTGACCTTTTCGATTGCTAGATCTGCGCAGCACGCCATTGCTTTGACATCATTTGCTGAGCTTAGGGCTGGTGATGGGACAAATTCCTAAGTGGTTGGTTATCCTGGGGAAGGGGAAAAGACGGGGTGCATAGGAAAGATGTAGTTTCGTCCTCTTGAACAGCGGGGGTGGGAGGGTTGGTTGGCATGTTGACATTTGTTGGTATCGTGTGTTGTGTGTTGTGGGAATTTTTGAGGTTTGTGGTGCGTTGAGGAAGTTTTGTGAAGGGGTGAATTTAAGTGTGGCTAGATGTGGGTCCGGGAAGGCTTGGCAGATCGACACAGTCATACCATTATGGGAAATTTTCAAGCAAAGTGAAATTTTTACATATATCATATCTCCAAGCTTACTGGGGGATGTGCTGGCCCTATCTGCTGATCGACCACTACGAAGTATTCCCCAATTGTCAGCGAAGAAAAAAAAAATCCATGACCGCTCGCGATTGGGAAGGGAAATTTGATCATTTAGTTGATGACAAACCGCCTGTTCGTCAAGTATCGGTCTAGCAGTTTTGCTGACACGCCCTTGATTGGAAATTTGCCATTGAGGAAGGGAAATTGATAACTGTAACAATTTTATCTCTAGCCCACACAACACTGGACGTTTGGAAAGGCTTCTCTCTTTGGTTTCGTCCGACACGCCGGAGTGTGATACTGATATAGAAGAAAATTCCAAACTCTGCTAGCCCGACAATATTTGACCTCCTTCCATTCCATACCCGAATCGGAGAAGACATAGGTATACATGCGCCTAATGCCATTAAAAAGTCGGCCAGACTTCTTTTTCGTCCATTCTATATAGGTATCTATGGCTGTTGTAAAACTCTTTGGACGAAAAGAAGAGGACTCGAGTATGGGAAGGGATAATGCTATTCCCCATCATATTGTGCTTTATCCTCACATTCTGCTACATGGTCTATGGCCCTTGATTTCGTTTGGGCGTCAATATGCAATGTTTTTGCTGCCATTTCCCCCGCGAGTATATGGCTGAAAAGATATTATACTCACCACAGCCGAGGGGATGAGCTAGATACAGTCAAATCAGGATGTATCGGGCACTCAACAAGTCCACCTTTTTAGCGGACTGTTAGCATCCCAAATTTAGCATCTGCACACCCGTAGGTAGCTGGACACGGCATATTTTCGATGTACTGGACCAGCTTTTCTTCCTGACTCGAGACGAACGATGACTTTGATAGCATGAACACGTGCACGAGAAAAAGGACGAAGAAAAAAAAAGAAGGGTATACTCGAGTATATACAACACATTCAAACACATCAACCATCCCTCCTTGGTGCCAAAGTCTCAGGCTGAAGAAACGATCTGGCCTGGGATATTCTAGATTGAATATCTTCAATGCCATCTGTCTCGAGGTTCTGCATGAGCTCGACCTGCTGCGACTCGTCGATGCCTTCGCCGTAGACCTCAAAGAACGCCATCGGCCACGGGCCGTCTGAAGGTGCGTATGACGAGTACGACGTTGGCTGCTGTGTTTGCCACATGGGCTCGCCGGCTGTGAGGTTTGTTGATGGATCCACCGAGGGATATGAAGTATACATTGTTTGCCAGTCTGGTAAGGGGTTCAAATAGCCGTGCGGGTCAAAGGGCATGTTGTCGAGGCTGTGGAGCGAATCTTGAGGGGAGGCTGACGTGAGAGAGGCCATGCCGCCGCTCACGTTGGCGAGACCGTCCGTTATCCCAGATAGATTAGCCATTGTGTCCATGCTGTGGTGTTCGGGCGCTGGATTGGATCCAGAAGCCAATGCTGCCGCGTTATTCACTGGGCTTGTTGTGTGAGACCGTCCTCCCGAACCGGTGTCAGAAGGCGTGCTGGTGAATGGAACGTCGCCTTCGCGGTCATACACCTTCAAGATGGCAGAAATGAGGTTTTCGTACAATTTCACGGCAGACTCGACCCCCGGCCAGCGGAGGGAAGCGAATTGGATGGTGGAAATAGCTACTTTAAGATGCTCCTCCACTGATGGGCGTGGATTTTTCCTTCGGACCTCGTCATAGCTCAAAGACCACAACATGGTGTTGATGGCCATAAAGATGGCTTGCGTGAAGATCCAAGTTACGTCGATGACACCGGACTCCATCTGCTTCTGCTGCAGGTATATATTGTGGCGGCAGGCTTCAAAGCATTTCAAGGCCGCCTCGACTGACGGACGAGGCACCTGAGGCGATGGCCGGTACAACAGCACGACTATGGTATTGTACCGTCCAATGAACCACGACTTAGGTATGCCTTGGTCCGCCGAAGAGTCAGGAGTGTCATCCCGCCACAGAATCAGCTTTTGTTCCATGGCATGAAACCAAGGATCCTGATCATCTTTAGGCTCTGGACGCTTACGTTGATATAGCTTCCTACGAATCTCCAGCTGCAACAGACGCATCTTGAAAAAGTGAATAGCCACCCACTTCTTCAAAGTCGGCGGCGCCGTAGGGTCGATGCCCTCTGGTCGGATGTACTCGTCATCACACGTGGCGAACCAGTCAACATTGATGTGCTCGTGGCTGGTGGCGAGGATTGACGGTCGACCGAGCGAGTGAGCCAGCCCCAGCTCCATTACGAGCGTGCACCAAAAGAGGCGACGGCGCATATCGACTTCTCTCGCATTCGTGCGACCCTCGGCCAGACCCCGAGTGATGGTAGCCTCCTCATGGTAACCGAGGGACTGCGAGAGGCGGACGGCAATGCCGACTACAAAGTAAATGGCCGTTCGCGTCGGCGTCAACAGGGAATACTCTGCCATAAGTACAAAACATTGCAGCGTCTGCAGATCCATTGACCGCACCACAGGCTTAAGATAGGTCAAGGCAGCCAGATAGTAGCTGTCAGCCAGTCCGGCCCATTGAGAGCCAATCTTCTGCATGCTGATGGCAAACACCATGCGACAGACAAAGTTCTGAAAGGGAGTGGCTTCGACATTGAAGTCATACACGGCATCAATGTCGCTGTCCAGTGTAGGCTCGTGCAGGGCCGGATACATGGGCTGCACCCGGAGCTTGTACAGCTCGACCAGGAAATTAGCCAACGACCGCGTTGGCATCTGCTCGGCGGCCACGTTGCTATTGAGCATGTTGACCTTGGATAACGGCTTAGCATGTTCCTGATTGAAGGCCTCCCTGATCTGATGCGCACGCTGATCGGGCACAATGTCCCTAATGCTGGCCGCGCCCGTGAATTGCTTCGCGGCCGCCATGACTAGCCGCGTGATGGCAATGCCACTTGACGGACCCAGGTATTTGGAGTCTTTGGCCTCATGAAGGCGCACGGTGGCTGCACTCATCATGGCCTCTTCGTCCTCGCCCTCATCGACATCTGCACGCTGTAGTTCCTCTTCAAGCTTGCGCACCTTCTTTTGGAGGTCGACGACATAGGCACGATTGATAATCTTGCCCGTGTTCGCGTCAAAGTACTCGCACGTCGAGCCTGCCCGCTTGCATGGGTTGCAGCGGGGGAGGTCGGCGTCACATCTCGTTTTGCGCTGCCACGGACAATGAGCGAGAGAATGCGTCGGAGGGGGGGGGGTGGGGGGTTACTACCTTTCGACAACGCTTGCAAGCTGCGAGGGTGAAGGCGACCGACGTGCGCGTCTTGTCTGGTTCCGAGCTTAAGTGAAACGGCGCCGAAGGAGTCATGGTCGGGCGGGGGCGTTCGAGCGAACTTGGATGGTGGGGCTGAACGGCTGGTCAAGGCATTAGTGGGGTAGCATCTAGGCATTTTCGGCCTAGCGTCGGGTGCCCGAGAGCATATCTACTCTAATTGGATCGCAGATGAACGTCTACCGCCTGCACCGGTCTAGTAGGTTGGTTTGGCTACCGCGTGGACCCGAGTTTTGAAGACATTTGACATGATCGGCAAGCGTCAAACACGCGGTCCTCACCAAAAGTCTAGCCCGCTCAATTAATATCGGTTCATCACCAGGTGCAAGGACGGGTGACAGTTGTGCGTTCCCGATATGGCATGTGCATCGATTGCGGAAAAGCACCTTGGGTTGTGCAGTTCATGTCATCTAATGCTTCGTGCCACAGATTTAAATGACGTACAAGCGCCAGCGCGTGGACGCGAGAGTGGCGGCTAATTCCCCCGCATCCCAGTCGTCCCGACATTCCGGCTCCGCCAAAACATGACCCCATTAATTGTCCCATGACGAATCCTTGGTTCTCTGTAGGCACTGGGCCTCTGCTGCTCGACCGCGTTGACCTCTTCTATCTGACGTAGCCTTGACATGGCCGGCTCGCCCGTCCCTCTTCACTCTGTTCAGCTAAAAGTATCCCGCCCCGTGGCAGCCTGTACGCGTTGTCGTAATGCCAAAATCAAGTGTGATGGCAAGCTACCAGTATTGCTTCCCCTATGCTCGCCACTGCAGATTACTGACTTGTAGGTATGTTCGTCGTGCGAAAAGAACGGCAGAGCAGCCGAGTGCATAAGCCCTAACGACCTTTACCCGCGAGGGAAGGAGCGTAGTTATGTTGCTACGCTTGAGTCTCGCCTCAAATTTTTGGAAGCGAAATTAGCAGAAATCCGTAAAACCAAGGCTGACCATGTTGCCACCGAGGAAAAGAAGACGGGCACGCAGCTGACTCGAGCGCAAAAGCTCAAAGAAGCTACCATAATCGACGACCTTGTCTCCGACTTTGGCTTTTTATCTGTTAATGCCACGAGTCGAGATTTCTATGGCTTCACTTCGGCCATGTCGTATGACCGCCTGATTCTCTGGTCCTGTAGCAGGGAGCCCTTGCCCTCCTCTCGGCCGGTCGAGTTGCCTCCGCGACATGAGGCCACGGTGCTACTCAACCATTATTTTAAAATCGTCTTTTCTCTATTACCCGTATTGGATGAAACTGCATTTTATCGCTCGGTCGACAACCTTTACGGAGGCCGTCATGCCGAACCAAATGATCACTGGGTCGTGCGAATGGCTCTGGCTATATCCTGTGCCTCCAAGTCAACGCACAAAGGCGACTGCTACCATAGACAAGGTCTCGGTCACGTTTGTGAGGCTCTCAAATATGCTAGAGAGGTCCTACATCCAGGATCCATCTCCAGCGTACAGGCGTTGGTATTGCTTGCAGAGTACTCTGCGCTGGAAACAAGCTACTTTGACACTTGGGAACTTGTCGGTGCTGCATCGCGGGCCATGATAGATCTGGGACTGCACCAAGACCCTCCAACTCGGGCAATATCAAAATATGAGCTCGAGCTGCGAAGGCGTGTTTTCTACTGCGTCTACTCCCTGGACAGAGCAACGTCGATTGTACAGGCACGAGCCTTTTCGTTTTCGGATGACAGCACGAAGGTCAAAGTGCCCTATATCCAACGTGAGGGTGTGCAACAAGCAGTACAGCTCTCATCTCGTGGACAATTCCACGGGTCGGCCTTGAATCTCATACGGATGCGTCAGATCCAGTCAAAGTGGTATACTGACCTGTATCAATCAGGCCGTCGACCGTGGGACGACGGATATGGCTACATTTGGATACAATGTGACACGATGGCGCAGTGGTTCAACAACTTAGAAAGCACAACGTCACCGACTCTACGCAACTACTTTGAACTGGATCTGCTGCAGTCATATGTCTATGTTCTCTCACCTTCGCCAAGGGTGCCGGTGATGCAGCCATTCGCAGCAAAACTCATCTTTGAGTACGTCATTCGCTACGCCAGTATCATGCATAGCCTCATTTGCGTCTCGCGAACGGATGGACAGACTGAGCTACCGTTCCTGACGTTTCACGATGCGATGCGGGTCAACATGATGGCTCAGAGGTTCCTAGACGTTCTACGAAGAGACACTGAAAGTTTGCTGAGTGGATACATACCGCCACCGCCAGCCGTAGACGAGAATCAAACCAACCCGCCGACTATCCCTACCGTGGCTTACCCGCGTGGCGAGAGGCCGGCCAAGTTCAACGCTTCGCGGAGCGTCAATTGTATTAAGCAGCTGACCGAATGCCTAAAACGCTTCGGTGCGAGATGGGCACAACCGCTGCAGGAGCGGTTCGAGAAAGAATCAGCCCCACTGCTGAACGAGCTGGAGCAGCAGGCATATAGCTACTACCCGTTTACGTTTCAATGAAATCGAGTTTACAAGTGTGGTCATGAAAATGTCTGCATAACTATGAACGTACAGCAACCTTGGAAGGTAAGTTCATCAGCGCTAGAACGCTCTACAATGCAAAATACACCACTCCGAAAGCTTATCGGACACGAGCTAGACCTCCAGTCTTGTGACGTTTGGCATCTCCTGCCGTGGTGTAACCGCCTTCGTCATCGATGAAGCCGTCGGCATAGCCGCTGTAGGATGACTCGTCGTATCGACGTTTCTTGTTCACGCGGTTCGGACGCGCAATGGGCCCACGTGGAGAGACGGGGGCAGAGGCGCGCTGCTTTACACAGGTGAAGGGTTTGATGGTGAGGTGACGCTCGGGTCCTAGTTGATCTGCCCAGTGCTTGTGTTCTTTAGCTGGCAGCTGGCCCTTGACCATTCCGCCCAGAGCGCTTCCCAGCTTGTCCAGCAGCGCCGACGAGCCCTCCAGGTCCATCGAGGGATACTGGCTAAGCTTCTGCTCCTGCCACAGGGTCTTGTCACCCGAGGGAGCTGTGTCCCATGCAGGATCGATCAGACCGACAAGTTCCCATGCCTCCTTCTTCGGTTCAAACTTGCCTGAAATGTCTAGATCCTTCACCTTGCCCGCATATGTCTTGCGCAAACGATTGATCTTGTTACCATCGGCATCAAAGCGCGCGACGGACGCTTGGATGCTGCGTAGGCCGTAAAGCTCCAACACGTCCTGCTGCGGCAGACAATGGAACGACGACAGGGTGGGAGCTACATATTAGTCTGCTTAGCATGGAGCTGCCTCTCAGGGCAGCTTACTTACGTTCAGGACGCAGCCTATACAGCCGCGGCACGTCAGACTTACTATCGTCGTCGTCGTCGCCGTCTCCATGCGGCTGCACGAGCGTCGCATCAGTCATCGTCACATCTCCGTTGTTCACATTGCTATGGACCGAGCCATTAAGCTGGCCGGCAAAACCAGATGTACTGGGCGGCGTAGGAAAGCTTGCGCTGTTCTCATTGTGCGCCTGCCATGACATGTATACGCTTTGAGACGGGCTCTGGTGCTTTGTCTCTGGCGACGACTGCGGCGTGAACGTGTGCAGACGCTGACGCTTCGCCAACGGCCCCTCGTCGCGTTCTGCGTCGTCGCGCAAACAGCGCTTAGCCGTCGTCACGCTGGCGGCCGGAGCGTTCATGTGCAGCCTTTTTTCGGTGTGACGTGCGCCGTGCGTGACTCCTCTGGCGGTGCGGAGGGCCGAAATGTACTCTACAGCGATCGGGAATCTGGGAATTGGGCCTTCTAATGGGTGTTTCTGCACGTTTGCCGCTGTGGTGGGGGTGGTTGACTGCGGTGGTTGTGGTTGAAACGGTGTGGGCTGGGGGAGTGCGGAAAGCAAAGTGCGGGTCAAAGGGATTCGGCTGCGCTAGTGGAAGCAAACTGTATTGGGGCTAGCGTATTGTCCAAATCTGGAATCTTCTCCACCTCCACACTTGAACTTCACTTGCGAGTCACAACTTGTGACTTCAAGGCAAACAGAACCATTGTGACAATGGCAGTGCAACCCGTAGTGCAGCCAAAGCCTCAGGCATTGGCCCGGCCAGCTCTTGCTAACATCATCGTATCTCCTCGTCAAAAGGGAAATCCCGTACTGAACAATATAAAATCCGTGGCTTGGGAGTATGGTGAGACCCCCGCCGATTACGTCCTGGGCGTTACTACGTGTGCGCTATTCCTGTCTCTCAAGTATCATAGGCTGCATCCGGAGTATATTTATACTCGAATTCGAGGTCTGCAAGGCAAATATGCCCTGCGCATCATCCTAGTTATGGTTGACATTGACAACCATGAGGCCAGCCTCAAAGAGCTGAGCAAGACAAGTCTCATCAACAATGTCACATTAATACTCTGCTGGTCGGCAGCCGAAGGCGGCCGCTACCTGGAGCAGTTTAAGGCGTTTGAAAACTCGCATCCCACGGGCATACAGCAGCACCAGAGCGATGCATATCCCGACCGTATGGTCGATTTTGTCACCACCCCACGCAGCATCAATAAAACCGATGCCGTAACTCTGATGGCCGTCTTCGGCAGCGTCCGTACCGCAGTCAACGCTAGAAGCGAAGAGGTCTCAGAGATTACCGGCTGGGGCAACAAAAAGGTTCAGCAATGGTGTAATGCAGTGCGCGAGCCTTTCCGGATGAGACATGCTGCCACTCGCAAAAATCTTGCCCCGGCTGCAGGTGGCAGCGTTGCAGCTACACAGCCGGTGAACAATGTCGGCATGGGACCTACACAGAGGCCTGTTGTTCCTGTCATAAAACCTTCAGAAAAGGATAAGCCAGAGGTTGCCCCTCAACCACCAAAGAGAAAACTTGATGAGACTGATGATATAAACGAAGGCGTTTTGGCTGCTCTGTCCAAGTTGAGAGAGCAATGAGTAGGCCCTGAGCGGCCGGTAATTGTAGTGTACTTTTATGCATAACCGTCTATGTACGATATGATGCGTAATGATCAAGACATTTTGAGCTCGGCGAACCATCTGATTGCCGCATTTCGTCAGATAGACCCAATCTCATCTAGGCAAAGTGCGAATCTGCCAAGCAATCCATGGCGGGGGCGGGCGGATATCGCAGCGGATCTTCCCGTTGAAACTTTTGGGGAAAAAAAAAAATTACGAACCTTTAAGATCTTCAGAACAAGATGGCCGGGCTCAAGCGCAAAGCGACAACTGCAAAAAGCGAAGCTATTGACAACGAATACGAAATTGCGTCAGATTTGCAGCTCGACTTATCCAGCGATGGAGAGTCTCACGGCGAGTCGCAAGCGGACTCTTGGGACGGCATTGAATCCGACTCGGACGAGTATACCATAACTGAAGACGCGAACGGCAACGTACGCTACATCTACCCTGAGATCGACCCTGTCTACGACTCGGACGACACAGATGCCGCCGAAGGGGAGAATACAGTAGGCAACATTCCCCTCTCATACTACGATGCGTATCCGCATATAGGGTACGATATCAACGGGAAGCGGATCGCAAGGCCGGCGAAAGGCGAAGCGCTAGATTCTCTGCTGGACAGCATTGACCTGCCAGAGGGATGGACGGGATTAACAGACCCAGCAACGGGAAAGCCATTACGATTAAGCAACCAAGAGCTGGATATGCTGAAGCAGCTAACGAAGAACGAGATTGTCAATGGAGAGGGCTTCGACCCCTATCCCGACTACGTAGACTGGTTCACTCATAAGGAGGAAATCATGCCCCTATCAGCAGCACCGGAGCCAAAGCGCCGCTTCGTACCCTCTATGCACGAGCACAAGCGAGTAATGAAGATGGTAAAAGCCATCAAGGAAGGTCGCATCAAGCCATGGCGAGAAATCACCGACGAGGAGCGGGAAAAAGCCGAAGAAGAGGAAGATATCAAACGCTACGATGTCTGGGCTGATGAAAAACCCGTACCCGATCACGTTATGAACATCCCAGCACCCAAACTCCCCCCTCCAGGCTTCGCCGAAAGCTACCGCCCCCCCCGGGAATATCTCCCCGACGAAAACGAAAAGAAAGCCTGGCAAACGGCCGATCCCGAGGAGCGAGAACGAGACTTCCTCCCCCAAGAATTCTCCTCCGTCCGCCTTGTCCCCGGCTACGAAAAATTCGTCGAAGAAAGACTAAACCGTTGTCTAGACCTCTACCTTGCACCCCGCGTGCGGAGAAGTAAATTGAACATCGACCCGGAGGACCTCCTCCCCCAACTTCCCGACCCTGAAAGCCTGAAGCCCTTCCCCAGCACATGCACGACAACCTGCCGCGGGCACAAAGGCCGCGTGCGCAGCGTCAGTTTCGACCCTAGCGGGACGTACATGGCGAGTGGTGGGGACGATGGCACGGTCAGGATTTGGGAGCCGCTGACGGGTCGTCAGCTCTGGCATACGGAGTTTTCTGAAGCAGTCAACTGCGTAGCTTGGAGACCGGGCGAAGCATGCCTAATCCTAGCGGCTTGTAGTGGGGATGAAGTGCACTTTATAATTCCCACCGCGCTGTGCACGCCTGCGATGGAGGCGGCGGGGAAGGAGATTTTATCCACGGGGTTCAACTCCGAGAAGTCTACGAATGAGAAAGCGAAATGGATACTCTCCAAACAAAAGGATAGAATATCCCTCTCTTTAGGCCGCACGGTGAAGGTGTTGAACTTCCACCGAAAGGGCGATTACTTCACGACCGTGAGTCCCTCATCTTCGGCACCTACCTCTTCCGTCGCGATACATATTTTATCCCAACATACGACCTCCTGGCCGTTTAAGAAGGTCAAGGGGCTTCCGCAGACGGCGACGTTCCATCCTACGAAACCGCACTTTGTGCTCGTTACGCAGCGGATTGTCAAGATCTATGATCTTGCGCGTCAGGAGCTCGTTACGACGCTACATCCTGGTGCGAGGTGGGTTTCGTCGGTTTCGATGCACCCCGCGGGGACGAATTTGGTGTTGGCGACGTATGATAGGAAGTTGTTGTGGCATGATCTTCAGCTGGGGAACAAGCCTTATAAGACGCTGAGGTTTCATGAGAGTGCGATTCGGGTGGCGAGGTTTCATGACAAGCTCCCGCTTTTTGCGGATGCGAGTGACGATGGGACTTGTCAGGTTTTTCATGGGGGAGTGGTTAGGGATGGGTTGGAGAATGCTACTATTGTGCCGTTGAAGGTTCTGAGGGGGCATAGGGTCATGGGACAGCTGGGTGTTCTGGACCTGAACTGGCATCCGAGAGAGGCTTGGCTTGTTTCTGCGGGTAGCGATGGCACGGTCAGGGTTTGGACTTGATACATAGCGGTCTCTTTCTACACGACTTGTCTCACTTTTCCAGTCTCGACTTCGTAAACCCAGCCAGACACTTTTGACTTATCAACGAGGGCTTTGCAGTTTTTGATCATTTTAACATCCGCTTTGACGCCCTCATCAAGGTCTTTGAATGGTTGAAAGTCGTAGTCGTCTGCAACGGCATCGTTGCCGCATGCTTCGCAGACGAGTTTACGAGCATCCGGGTTTTCAAACGTCAACATGCCGCACTTGGTGTGCTTGATGAGCATGACCTCTCGAGTGCCGAGCATATTTTGCGAGATGATCAGTGACCGCAACGCATCCTGCGCATTTCCGCCGGCGTTGCGAATAACATGTGCGTCGCCCAACTCGATGCCAAATGCAGCCGCAGGATCGAGACGGGCATCCATGCATGTTACTTGGTCGGAATTAGTATCCTCCTTGGCTTAGCTTGGGGGTCTTCTACCGATAGCGTATTTCTTCGCCGGAGCCCCAGCGAGTGAGCCTTGGCTGAATGAGGAGGCATATTTTTCGTTGCGTGTTTGCACATTCTTCACGTTTTCAGACGCCATTTTCTCTCCAGTCAAGGGTGATGCGGGGGGTTCAAATACCCTATCTGTGGGGCTGCTTACACCTGTCAGCCTCATGGCTCCATGCGGGAAGCTAAAATAAGTCTGACATGCTCAGACTTGCCTTTGTAATTCATCAAGCCTTCTCCGCTTCAACCACCTATGCATGGGGCTGAGCCGAGGGACTCCTTCAAAAGTATCTGAAGGATGACTGGATGCCATCCCATAATCATTGCGTAAAGGAGAAGAACAAGAAAAGACTTACTTCAAATCGATTGGGTACCTTTCACTTTTCCCTCCATCTTTGCCGTTCGCGCCCCAAACTGTATCTGGTCGAATATCAGTATCGAACCCAACCATCTGTTTGAGAAACTCACCGCCCTCTTCTTCTCCGAAGCCACTTTTCTCATACCCAGCTTCCACGCGAGACATCGCAGAACCTTCTTATCCGGTGTCAGCATTCCACAGGATTCTTGCTCCCCAAAGCCACATTTATGTGCAACCGGCTCCTTCAGTGACCAAGAAACGAGCTCCTCGTCCAGAAAGGGGAACCTCACTTCCTTCCCCCAGTGGCTCAGAACGCGATCGTCCCTCCCCAAGTTGCGTTTCCCCAAGCGGGAAAAGTCCAATTCGAGCTCATCTAGCAAACCTACCGTGCCGTGATACCTGTACGCCGTGGCGTGGCGCTGATAACCCCCAAAGAGCTCATCTGCGCCTAGACCTGAAAGAAGAACACGTGCAGGCGTGGAATACTGCTTGCCATCTTCAACATTGCCGATACCACGAGAAGCAAAATAAAGGGCGCAAGCAATGGATAAGTCCATCTCAGTGTTGTGTGGTCGCATTAGTTGAATGATAGTGGGCCGATGCTGTAATGTCTCAGAGTAAGGAACGTCTATAGCGACAAAGTTCCACTTTCGACCAAGACAGACTTGTTTTAATTCTTCAAGCGAGGCTTGACCGGTAATGCGATCTGGACAGGTTTCGTACCTGGACTTGACGTAAGGATTCTCGAAGGCAACGTTTAGGAGGTCAATTGGCTCATTCGAAAGGACAAGATCGTGGCATATTCGTGCAATGAGGGTGCAGTCCAACCCACCAGAGAATAAGATGGCCAACCGAGGAGCCACAGACGGAGTCGCTACTCGTGGTTGTAGCGAACTGCGTAAGATCTCTTCTAGACAGATAACAGGCGCCGAGTTGGGAGACAGCTGGAAAGAACCAGAAGAAAGAGACTTGTTGAGAGAGACCTACCGTTCATGAGCCCTTAAACTCATGGTATTGTGGCGAGACCTACTGGATGGTGTTGATAAGGGATCCTGTGTGGTTCAAGAGATGCATCTCCCAATGATAGGCAGTAGATCCCATCAGCATCGACCTCTTTCCAGTCTGGAAGCATAGGATCAGAAATACTGCACAATGCAGCCCCTCCCTCAGATGTACGACTGATCATCAACGATCTTCGTCCGAGAGGGTCCCTGCCAAAATACAGCAGATTGTTGACCCCTTCATGGTAAATGAATGCATACGGCCCAGAGATGCTGGCCATAAGAGCTGCAAAGTGAGTCGGAGACTCTACCTGTTTTAGCAAGTTGAAGACGACCTCAGTGTCATTCTCCCGAACAAGCGAGTTATCAATACTCCAAGCTTCTCCATTCCAACATAATGTTCTTTGGTCGTTACGTAGCGGTTGTGACACGGTTTCGTTCCCTCGAAGGGACAAAACCGTCGAAACAAGCGTGAGATGGCTGTTGTTATTGAGGGCAACGTGTCGAGTGGATTGGTAGTCTGGTCCACGATTCTGTAAAAGTTGGAGACATTGACTAGAGGGCCACAAGGGCTGATGATTGCAAACAGCGCAGAATATGCCGCACATTAAACGCGGTGTGCAACCCTAAGTTGCGTGCTGTGATGGTGCGGAATTCTCCGGCAGGTGCACGTCACGTTTAACCTCACGTCAACCACAGTCCACGGCACTTCAAGGAAGCACCTTCTTCGAACATGTCCAACGCAACGTCGACTCCCGCAAACGCGGCGACTGAAAAGCAAAAGGATAATAAACCTAAGCCGACGCTGGAGGAGGATGATGAATTCGAAGACTTTCCGGTAGAAGGTAGCAGAATGCGACGATTCCTTTTGCTAAAAGTGAACTAACAGCAGCAGATTGGCCCGACGATCAGGATGCTATTCCCAGCTCGCAGGCATCTACGGCAGGAGAAAACGAAACTAAGACGAAGCCAACGACTCACCTGTGGGAGGAAAGCTGGGATGACGATGACGCTACCGAGGACTTTGGCGTGCAGCTCAAGTAAGTCTTATGAACATTTAAAGCTCCCTACTAACGACCACAGGGAGGAATTGAAGCACATGGGCAAGCGAGGGTAGCTTTATTTGCTAGACAAAGCCGTCACGCCGGGCAACTCTTTTCCTTCCAAGAGCTCCAGGCTCGCGCCGCCACCTGTCGAGACGTGGCTCAGTTTGTCCTCGACACCGTATTTGGCAGCCACGGTGGCAGTATCTCCACCACCGATGATGACGATCTTGCCCTTTTGCGCCGCCTCCACAACTGCGTCCATGGTGGCTTTCGTTCCCTTGGCAAATGCATCCATCTCGAAAACACCTGGCGGGCCGTTCCATAGGATAGTCTTGGCCTTGTCAATAGCTTCCTTGTACAGCTTGATGCTCTTTTCACCGCAATCGAGACCCATCCAGCCGTCGGGTATGCCGTCCTTGTCCTCGGCGTAGCCAGTCTTGGCATCGGCAGCAAACTTGTCGGCCGTGATGTAGTCACAGGGAAGCGTGACCTCGACGTTGTTCTTCTTGGCCTTTTCCATCAAGCTCGCTACTTTCTTGCTGCCATCCTCGTCAAAGAGTGAGTTGCCAATCTTGACATTCTCCAACGTCTTCTTGAACGTGAAGGCCATTCCACCGCAGATGACGAGAGAATTGACCTTGTCCAGCAGATTCTCAATCAGCTGAATCTTGTCGCTAACCTTGGCACCTCCGAGGATGGCTAGGAACGGACGCTGGGGTTTCTCCAAGGCCTGGGCGAAGTAGTCCAGTTCCTTCTTCATCAAGAAGCCACTGGCCTTTTGTGGGAGGTCAATACCGACCATCGAACTGTGACCACGATGAGCGGTGCCAAAGGCATCGTTGATATAAACGTCTCCCAGCTTGGTCAGGTTCTGTCGGAATTCCTTGACCTTGGCCGGGTCCGCCTTGACCTTATTTCCACTGGCGTCTTTGCTGGAGCCTTCCTCTTCGGGATGGAATCGCAAGTTCTCTAGAAGAACAACACCGCCACCTTGGACAGCTTTCTCGGCTTCGGGACCCACGCAATCGTTGCAAAAGGTCACATCACGTCCGAGCAGCTTCTTCAGCTCTTCGGCAACTGGCTTGAGGCTGTACTTTGGGTTGGGCTTGCCATCAGGGCGACCGAGGTGGGACATTAGCACCACGGCCTTGGCGCCATGATCAATGGCATATTTGATGGTCGGCAAGGCCCCTACAATACGCTGGTTGTTGGTGATCTTGGAGTTGGTCTCCTTGTCTAGCGGGACATTGAAGTCCACCTTACTCATCAGCATAAGTCAAACGTCAAATACTCCACCGTACCCTGATCAGGACACGCTTGTCCTTGAGGTCCACGTCCTCGATTGACAGCTTGTTCGAGAGAGACATGATGAAGTGACTGAAAAACGGAAGGAAACGGCTTCGTATGCCCCGCCATACCCCTCTATCCCTCGGTGAAAGCACGTGATGTTGATACGATGATAGGACAGTTTTATATAGGAAGCTAAGGTGACGTAAGTAATTCGTCTTCAGCTGAATTGGTGAGAGATAGATAAGCAGTCCAGGCGATTCCGACGGTTGAAACAAAGGGCTGTTGATGTTAATAGACCATGACTGCAAGGGAAAAGTTACTCACGATCTGGAACTGGATGGGCATGACGCGGAAGTTGAGCATCTGAACCATGGGCCAGAGGATGTAGTTGGCCTTGAGTGCAGGTATATAAACATCCTGGAACTTTCTCACCACCGCCCGCTTGCCACCGCCCTCAGCCACCGTCATAAATGCGAAGAATGCCGCCAACCCGCAGGGCGCAAAGATGAGCTGATCAAAGGCCACGCGCCGCATGGCATTGGTGGTTGCCTTGCCGCCGCTAAGAGGAAAGGTCTTCTCCAGGAAGCTGAACCAACGGTGCTGAAGCGGCGCCATGATGAATCCATAAGCCATGAAGCGCACCAGGCGCTCAAAATCAAAGGGCGGCGGTGCCAGCTTGCCTCGAGAGCTGTCCGGCCACGGAACTTTGCGGTCCAGCTCCTGTATCTCCACGGAGAAGAAGTCGTCCTTTGGGTTGAAGGCTTCCGGATCCGAATTTCGTTGGCGTTGGCGCTGGCGCTGACGTCGTTTGAAGGCTGTCAGCGTCTGTGCGACAGTGTCTGCAATGCCACCAAGCACCTAATGGTTAGCCGGGGCGAAAACGACCGCATGATCAACTTACCGCATTGGTGACCATGGTCGTAAAGACCGGTCGGGCGGCGTACGAGGCATTGAACCGTCGCATAAGAAAGCCGACCATTATGATCTGAACGAAGGCGACAATGGCGTGGAGGAGAGGCTGTTCGAGGAAACTCAGCACGGGCCCTTGGAAGAATGGACAAAAACCTACATATCGCCCATAGACGTAGCGACTGTTTAGTTGGGACAGCATGTGTCGAGGGCTGTCACCGTTGAACATTGTAATTGCAACTTCAGGGTCTGCCGGATGCGGTCATGCAACACGCACAAGACACGCGAAGTGGGGGTTACACGTTATCGATGCGTAGACACTTGGGTTTCCGAGAAGATGTCTCAAGTTCAGGTTCGGGGGCACAGCCGCCGAGGCTATGGTTTTAAACGCTTGCAACGGGCGCAATGGAACAGGGAAATTGGATACAAAAACTATTGTGTCTGTTCTAATGATGGATGACCACACTGATTTCGCTATGTCAAGCTGTGACTGCAATTTGGTTACAGACCGCTGTCAATTGAACACCCCCCCTGTCGTTTTGCTGACAAAACTTTGACACGTGCCATATATGACGTAAGGTGAGCGGATCGGACCGCCCCGCTAGTGAAGACTGGGGAAACGTCAACTTCAACGCTGACGTCTTCACAGCCGCGTAACGACGAGATAGATTTTAAAAGATGACTCCACCTCCACCCCCGCCTCCACCCCCCCCGCCAATGCCTGGAACTGCTGGAGGTATTTGGATTGAACCCATTTCGAGCCTTGCTAAAGGAACAGGTCCTCCGCCTCCACCACCACTACCGGCCATGTCAAAGGGACAAGAAAAAGGAAGGGCAAGTGTCCGCAGCAAATTTATGGTCTTGTACTGATGAGTAGTCTGCATTGCTGGGAGATATTCAAAAAGGAAGGAAGCTCAAGAGTACTGTGACCAACGATCGATCTGCACCGATGGTGGGGTCAGCAAAAGCTGGCAGTGGCCCACCGCCAGGAGGAGCGCCGCCTGTGCCTGGCCTGCAGCTACCTGTTAAACGGCAACACGCTTCAACAAATCCAGAGAGTACCAGTACACAGGAAAGTGCTGTGGCATCCGCACCACAGTTGGGAGGCATATTCGCCGGGGGCATGCCCAAACTGCGATCAAAAGCAGGTGGGGTCAACATTTATGAAGATGCGAATGGAGATTCGACCTCCACAAAGGCTCCGCCAGTGCCGGCGCCAGCCCCTCCATCCAGAACAAAATCATCTGCACCACAGCCGCCGAATGCCGCGGCGCTGGTAGGGAAATTGCGGCCAACGCCGGTCAGTGTGGATTCAGCGCCAGCCATAAGTAAATCAAAGCCACCCCCACCCATTGGGAAAAAGCCGCCGATAGCTCCACCAAGAAAGCCATCGTCCAACACGCCGTCCGCGCCTCCTATTCCACCTTCATCAGGTCCTCCAGCCCCTCCTGGAAGTCGACCGCCGCCTCCGCCGCCTTCATCCCGAACCTCGACTTTACGGCCACCTCCCGCACCGCCATCAGTCCCTCCTTCTGCACCGCCAGCAGCTCCTCCCTCTGCACCTCCCTCTGCGCCACCTTCAGCACCACCGTCCGCACCACCCTCAGTGCCCCCATCAGCTCCTTTGTCTCGTCCGCAGAGCGGTCTTCCGCCATCACCACTGCGAAACGCATCAGCCACATATACGCTCACCAATGGAAGGGCGCGAGGTGAAAGCTTGGCGGGCAACACATTAGTCATTGTAGATCCACGGTGGAAGTTTCAGCCAGACCATGAATTACCCCAACCGCGGCCTTGTACAGGGGGGCCAAAGCGGTACCGGGCCGGCCTCGTGTCCAGCGTTCCGTTGGATTTGAACGCACTGTTTTAGCTGTAAAATAGAAATTTAGAGATGAATTCCTTCGTCACCTTCTCCGTTTACCGATTCCTTCTCGGTCCACTTGAGACCTCTTTTCTCCACTTCACTCTGCAACAAGTTAAGTCTCTTCTTGAGAGTCTTAATCAACTCTTCGTTTTCCTTGACCGCCAATCTGCATTCGTCATCGTCTTCTTGTGCGAGTATCTCATTCGACTGGACGAGGTGAAGTAGCGAGTTATCGATTTCGGCGGCTTTGGCAAAAAGGTTCCCACTTGTTAGTGAGGTAATTGCTTCGCCGAAGGCCTGGAGAGAGATGGGCGCGGTGGACATTGTTATTCCGATCTTGACAGAACTCAGTGCGGTTGTGGCTCGCTCCTAACCCTAAAGTATACCCTAGCGTCATACTCGACCTCAGCGATTGGAATTGAACAATGCGCCATTCAACGCCTGTCAGAAGACTTTTAGCGAATACCCGACCGAGTTTCCGACACTGCTTTACTCCGTTATCAAGAGATATCGTTTCTAAAAACCTCTACAATTACTCAACCCAAGCTCCTCCTCCAGCAAAGCCCTACCGCGCCCGCCAACCAGATTCCTACCCAAGAGTCGAAGCAGGGCCCGCATCAGCCTCCTACCCTGCACCAGACGAGCTCACATGGCGCGACTACGATCCCATAGGCGGGATGCCTTTCGCCGTGGCAGACCTCTCCTCCTCCGAAATAAGCAACGTCTTCGACACCAACATGCCTGCTGAAAAAGGGAACTACATCCTAAAAGTCCTCCACTGGCGCCGCATGTCCGGCGCTCTAATCGACGTTGGGTTAGACTTTCCCCCCGAACAGCACGTCTCGCGGGACGATGCCCTCAAGGGCCTAACCTACCTACGCAACTTAGACCCCACCTTCGATGAAGAAGCCGCAGCGCAAGTCTGGGTCGAGGAAGAAAGCCTCCGTCTAACCGACCGAATCGCGAAACGCGCACAAGAATTAGGATTATACCAAAAGGAAGGTCCAGCCCCCGCGGTAGCGGGCGAAGCAGAGCAAACATCCATCTACGGCGAAAGCGCACTCACAAGACTAGTTGCCGCCAACCGTGCAAAAGCAGAATTCGAAGAATCGCTCCGCGAAGCGAAACGCCTGGCAGACGAAACATCCGCACTGCACGCAGCACGAGGACCGCTCCACCTCCTCGGCGGGGTTCAGCCTAGCATATCCCTTTCACGGGGATTACTCGGCGGGTTAACGATCCGCGAAGCACCACAATCGGGTTCTCTAATCCCAAGCACGAAACCTAAGTGGATAGAGAAATACGAAACCTCATCTCAGACGATCAAAGAGGGGGATGCTATCCCCGAAACTTCATCACTAAAACGCCTCGCGCCAGCGTTCTTACTCACCCTCGCGGTCGTCTATGCGGCCACGAGTCTAGCGGAGGGATATACCCCTCCCCCCTCCAGCGCGCGGGTATGGCCGGATACAGACCCTGCGAAAGCGACTCTACTCACCTTATCCTCCGCGCTAGGCGGAGCGTTTATCCTATCCCGTCTCCCGCCGGTGTGGGGGATGGTGAATAGGTATTTCACCATCGTGCCCGCGAAGCCGTATGCTGTTTCTCTCCTCGGCGCGTGCGTGAGGCATGATACGCTCTCGCATGTGGCGACGAATGTTGCGGCGTTGTGGCTTGTTGGTTTGCCGCTGCATGAGGAGGTGGGGAGAGGTGCGTTTGTTGCGGTTTTTGCGGCGTCCGCGTGTGTGGGCGGGTTTGTTTCGCTTGCGGCGCTGGTGTTGAGGCGGCAGTGGGCGAGTTATGTCTTTGGGTCGAGTGGTGCTATTTTGGGACTCGCAGGGGCGAGTGTGGGAATACATCCCGAGGGGAGGATGAGGGCGTTTGGGTGGGAGTGTCCGGTTCCGAATTGGGGGGTTTTGCTTGCGTTTGGGGGATTGGAGGGCCTTGCTGCCGCGGGGTTGGGTGGGAGGTTGCTTGCTAGTAGAGTGGGGATTGATCATGTTGGGCATTTGGGTGGGTTAATTGCTGGGTTTGGGTTGGTGAGATATCTCACTCTAAAGAGAGAGAATGGAGAGAGGTGAAAGTGTATACATAGCTGTGAATGCAGAACTTTTCAAAATCGACAAAGCCAGCAGATGAATGTGTCAAACAAATTAAAGTACAATAGGTATCTCGCAAGCACCGCAAACAATTATCCATTATGAACACCATCCTAAGCCGAAGCCGTCACCGTAGGTTGAGTCTTGACTTCATTTTGAACTTCTGGTTGAGCAGATACACCTCCCTCAGTAGGGCGTGGGGCTTCTGTGAGCTGAGCGGTCTCCGTAGGAGCAGCATCCTTGACAGGCGCGCTGTCCGTAGCAGCAGCTTCCGCCGGGCGAACCGCTTCAGATGTCGTCTCAGCTGTGCCAGAGACAGGCTGAGCCACGGCAGGCTCAACCGGCTTCGTCTCCTTGGCCTCGTTTTGCGGCTGAAAGTTCCTAAACGCCTTGCTAGCACGACGTCCCAAACCGCCAAACATGCTCTGCCGCCTGTCTTCCTCGTCTGGCTTAACGTCGCCCGAGGCTGTACGCTTGTTAATGAACGGGAGGCCTGCGAAGAAGCCCTTGGGCTCAGGCTTTGTCTGGGCATCAGCTACCGGAGTGGTTTCCTTGAGGTCCGGCGTCTCCAGGGCACTGGGCGAGTCAACAGTATTCGTAGCCTCAGCAGGAGAAGCCTCTGACTCCACTGGCTTTGTTTCGACAGGGTTCGCTTCGATCGGCTTCGTCTCTGGCATCTTGAGTTCAGCCTCCTTAATGTCCTTTTCCCTCGCAGGGCTCTTGAATCCGGAACCAAGACGACCAAAGAAAGATGTCCGCTTGGCAGCCTTGCTCGTCTTGCCCTCAATGGGCGTCTTGGGCTCAATAGGGGTGACGACTTCTGGAGTGTCCGCGGCCGCGGGTGATTTGGAGTCGGCGACCTTGGGGATTTCAGACGTCGTTGGGGCATCCACTACGGGAGCAGCAGCAACACGCTCAGCTGTTAACGTTAGACATGTTCCATCGAACGATGAATTGACTCACCAGTGCTGGCAGGATCGAACGCCGGCTCCATCGCCGCAGGCTCAGCGACCTCGGCCTCCTTTTTGGCCTCCTCATCTTTCTTGTTGCGGAAACGATCAAGAACACCACCGCGCGAAGCTGAGCGGCTCTTGTGCCGCCTCTCATCGTTCTTGACACGGCCCGGGCCGCCAGACGTTAAAGCAGCGCCGACAGCGCCACCCGCTGCAACAGCTTCACCGACGTGAGACTTCTCAGTAGGGTTCAGCTTCTTCAACTCGCTTTGGTATCCTTCAGAGTTGAGCACCGTGTCTTTGTCCAAGCGCGCCTGCTCCATGGCACGCTCCAGCGACATGAACCAACCATCACGCTCGACATCGTTGGCTGCCTTGAGAACGTGCTTGTGACCTGCGATCTCCATAATGATCTCGTGCGGCGCTCCCTTCCGAATCTCGGTGGCATCGTACAGAGGCATCACTCCATGGGGCATCGACTTGTCAACATCGTCCTTCTTGTTGAAGAACAGGAGACCACGACCTGTTTGGCTCGCCCAAGCTGCAATAGGGCCTGAGACATCTGGCTTCTCGCCTCGCATGTAGAGGTGGAGGTTTTGTGTAGCCACAGCATCATTACTGAGCCAGAAATGGCGCTTTGGGGGAATCAAAGATCTGTTCGTTAGCAAAATCCTGCGGGATCTTCGCACCCGACTTACTTGAGCACACCCACACCGGGGCCTTTGTATGCCAAAAGTCCTTCAGTGATAGGCTCCGCTGCGACAACCTTGGCTGGCTCTGCGGCGGCGGTTTCTGGCTTCACTTCGGGCTTTTCCTCTACAGGCTGCTCGGAGGAAGCGCCGTTGGTAGGGTTGAGGTTATCTGCCGCCGTGGCGGAAGTGGTAGCATTGGCTGTCGTCTCCGCCGGTGTGGCCATGGTCTCGGCCGTCTGCTCTGCAACTGGCTCGCTAGCGGAAGCGGTTGTGGTAGGCGGAAGATCAGCCATTGCGGGATTAGAGGTGTGCAGAGGAAAAACTGGAAACAGAGAAGAAGTTGTGGAAGAAAAAAAAAGTTGTGAGACGTGGAGCGAAAGGGGAGGGGGCTTGAGCGCAGAGGCCACCGACCGCCTTTTTCCCTTTTTCCAATTTGTCGTCGGGGAAATTACGCGAGCCGGGATTGGTCTGAGCTGCTCGTGGAGGTATAGTGAAGTACAGAAATAACCAAAAAGCGCAAGGGACACTGAGAATATCCCCCCCCTTCAACGAAATTCAGACAGCTTGGACCCTGACATGGGGTTGACTGATAGACATTGGCTAAAATTACACAACCGTTCATCAATCAACGTCCACTAATCGCCGACTTAGTGCAGGGTCCTGGCCCGCCTGACACCCTAGCGTGACTGGTGCAAGCCACGTGTAACCTCACATGAACCTATTTCGCAAAACGTTGATTGCTATAAGCGATTCTCACAGAAAGCTTGTAGCCTCGGACACCCTCTGGTTGCAGCAGGCGACGTGTGATATGAGCAGTGTCAGACGGCTATCCACCTCAGAGTCTGAACCATGTCCTCGGACAATATCGAAACGGAAAAAGGTAAAGAATTTTTTGACGCACGGGAGCGGCCCGCATCTCCGTGTCGTCGCCTTGTCACCCCACCACACCAAAACCGTTTAGAAGCATGTGCAGGATGCAATATCGCAATGTTCACATAGACAAAGAAGTATACATTATGTGCATTTAACCGAGATGACTGGTTTTGGAATATTCGCTCACCATGCCCCGAAGACTCTCTATTCTCTCACCCGCCGCTCTCAGACCCAGCTTCATAATCTCTGCAGCGAGATCAGCGTCTCCGGTTCTAATCTCATCCCACTTCATAGGTGTCAGTTCCCAGGCGATGCTTTCACGTTCTGCAAGAAGCGTTTCCCCCTGTTCAGTGCCCGAAAGGAGTGCAGTTTCACCACAAGATGTCCCCGCCATGACGCTTTCATGATGTTGCTCTCCCGATTCCTCGTAGTCTGCTTGTAAAACACCCGACTGAATGATGAAGAGGCTTCCTTGTTCACCTTTGCGGTATACAACCTCGCCGGGGTTCAATTGACGACGACGTAGATATGGCACGGCCCGAGCCCAAAACTCGGCATTTCGTTCACTGGTGCGGCCAAAGGCTTGAGTTAGAGCTGCCAACGGCTGTATGTCCGGTTCGAGGTCTCTTGTTTCTGCAATGGCCGTCGTGGCAGCTTGCTGAAGCAGCTGTTGTCGCAGAGATGCAGCCATAGCTGGAGTGGATGATCTTCGGCGCTTGATTGGGACTGCTTTGGATTGGGGTAGTTGCCGCTCCATTAGAACTCGTAAAAGCTCGTTCTCGCACGCTTCCAATGCCCCATTGAGATCTTCAAATACCCCGGGGGGCGGAATCTCTCCATCCTCGAATAATCCAACCATGACCAAGCTACGGCCCACATCGCCCTCTAGCCGCACGCTGGAGAGAAGCATACGCACATCTCTTCGGTGGAGGATGCGGTTCATCCGATTAAACGCTTCGGCCGCCGAGAAATCAATGCCCGTAACTAGTCCAAAGTCCAGAATCAAGAACCTTATTGGCTCAGCAGCAAAGGCCTCAGCGTCAATGAGTGCACGCACTTGTTTCTCGACGGCCACAATGGATCCGAAAAACAGGTAGCCACCCAGCTTCAAAACGCGTGTTTGCGCCCCTGCCCGCCGGAGGTAGTGTCGCTGCCGTGCCTGCCTACGGACCGCGGACGCTGCACCCGCGCCGGAAAACTGTGCTCGAACAACGCTTGTTCGCGATGTCTGAACGACGTAGACCAAGCATGCCAAGCCGATGCCAACTCCAATGCCGACGACGAAGTCGTACATTCCCATTACCACCGCGATGATCACAAGGGTGCCGTACTCAAGATTGTCCAATTTGCCATACGTGCCGACCAAGGCCTCCACCGCGAGATCAATACCCAGATAGTAAATCAGCGTCCCAACCACCATGACAGGCACGAATCCAATGACCCGTGGCCCCGCCACCCACAGCCCGGCCGTGGCAGCCGCAAGTAAGACCCCTGCGGCGCGGCTGTTTCCACCCGTTTCCATGAACAGTGCACTGTTCACGAAGACGAGATAGTTTTGGATACTTCCAAGTGCACCCGACAAGGTGTTGGACACGCCATGCACGATCAATTCCCGATTGATGCTCACGTTATCTTCCTGTACCACCAAGGCCAAGTTTGGCACATTGATTGGCACATGCAGGATACCGAAAAAGGTCAGCGCCAGCTGCGATGGAATCGTAGTCCAAATCGCGCCCCAATCAACCAGCGAGAAGTTGTAGAGCGTGTAAAAATGGTAAAAGGGCACGCCAGCAGCTGGTGCTTCAAACACCCAACCCGATGCGCGCAGCTTGTCCATGGTAATAGCTGGTACAGCAGTGGTGATGATGTAGAAGATTACGGTGATGGCAATGTAGTACGCCGGTACAAGCCACGGACGATCGTAGCGTCGCTTGACCGCCCACAGCAAGACAGCCAAGGCAAATGGAGGGATCCATAACGGTATGGTGTCTGGCGCAAGCAAGCGTCGGAGAGTCGGCTCTGTAAACTCCAATCCTTTATCGAGACGAGCAGAAACTTCTATCCCGGTAACGAAGAGGAATATTCCAACCCCGCCTATACAGCCCGTCAATATGCTATGGGGGAAAAAATTGACTAGCGTGCCAAGACGTGCACTGCCAAGAATGAGGAATATGAGGCCGGTCATGATCGAGCTCATGGCGTAGGATGCGATGGTGGTGGCTCGCAATGCATCTGGTCTGTCGGTGCCCATACGGGCCATGATCAAATAGGTCATCTTGTGGAAAAAAGGCACAACTTCGATCATCTCGGATCCAACACCACCTCGAAAAATGCTGCCCGCAGAGCAGGTTAGTTGTGCAATTATGCAACT
Source organism: Piedraia hortae CBS 480.64 (assembly GCA_010093745.1). Taxonomy (NCBI): domain Eukaryota; kingdom Fungi; phylum Ascomycota; class Dothideomycetes; order Capnodiales; family Piedraiaceae; genus Piedraia; species Piedraia hortae. The sequence continues at coordinate 227,334 of MU005964.1, forward strand.
GACATAGAACATTGACACCCCATCTGGTCCAAGGTCTGCAAAGGCTTCTTCGCCTAGGGGGAAAAGAATGATCCCATAGGACAATGCATCGAGCAAGTTGAGCAGAACTCCCAGAAACACGGCTGGAAACATGCCGATCGTGCGTATGATTATGGCCCAACCTTTGATTCGCAACGACTGTAGTTCAGGTCTGCGCCAGGTTGGTTGTCGCTCAACAGAAGAGATTGAGTCGTAGGTTGACTGAGCAAGCCTGTCATTTCGCTGGGCCCTAGGGGGGGGATAGTGTGCATGATTCTGGCTGTGGATAGACGGCCGTCGGGCACGGGGCAGTAGCGGAGAAGCCTCTGTATCTTCATCCTCTACGGCTTCCACTATGGAATCTGGCGGGAGCTGTGGCGATTCCGGGCACGCAGTCGGTGTATCGCTTCCAGCGAGCTCCCTTGTCATGAATGAGGACGAGATCTCTGCAGATTGCTCTCGCACGCCAGTAGAGGCATATTGAACCATTTCTGATTGCGTCAGTGCAGTAACACTCATTCACGCAGAATCCATACCGGGTCCACGATTTCCCGCGTGAATGTACGATCTGCTTGGTAAAGTGTAGGAAGTCGAGAGTCCATGACTTGTGGATGTCGCTCTCGCTCTTGGCATGGGCACACTGCGGATTGATGCCTCAGCATCAGCGTCGTTGTATCTTCCTTGCCGCCGCAGCGACTGCCGGTTTAGTTTCCTCGACATCGCCTCTATTTTTCTATCCCATGACAACCACAACCGAAATTCGAAGTCTTTAACGTCGCGCTGGGCTTGCTCGGCGCGGCCCGCACCTGTAGGCAACGCATTTTTACCGGGGGAGCACCGCAGATTGACCCCTGCAGCTGTCATGTTGCACAATGCGGGGTAGCTTGGGACCGCAATCCATTACCGGTAACTACTATGCAGCTCTGCCGCGAAGTTGATAGTTAGCCATAACAGACGTTCACAGAGCAATCCGACAGGTGGCACCTGATGCGAGACCAGAACACTGGCCAGCTAGTCTACAGCTACACTATGTTAATGCCCTCTTCTGCAGCAGTACGAACAATGTAATCACGAACATTTTTGTCCGGTGCAAGGTCCAGAGCCAGAGTGTCCTGGTTATCCTCCTTGTCAAACTCCGCACCTGCCTTTAACAAAGCCACAGCTGTTGTTCCATGGCCCTCGGCAATGGCATGGTGCAGTGCTGTACAACCATCAACATCGGTGGCGTTGATAGGACTCGTGTGCTCTAAAAGCAACTTCACAATCGGCAAGCAACCAACAGCTGCTGCACGATGCAGGGCAAGTTGGCCACGTTTATCTTTCACCCGGGCTGAAGCTCCATGCTCAATCAGTTTCCAGGCAATATCAGAGTTTGATTTCGAAGAGGTAAAGTGCAGTGCTGTTTGCCCGTTGTTGGTTTTAGTGGTAGCATCAGCACCCCGATTGAGTAGCAGGTCCACCATCTTCTCACCATCCTTTAAACTCGCTGCCATCATTAGACAGGTCCACCCAATTCCGTCCTGAGCATCCACATCGAACCCTTTTTGGTCCGCTAAGAGCTCGATAATGTCTAATCGATTGTTTGACGCCGCCCAATGCTGTGGTAAGCGGTCATCATCATCGCGAACGTTGAGCAAGCCTGGATTGGCGATCAAAAGAGATTCTACTACTTTGACTGAATTTGCATAAGCCCAGTCTCAAAGATTATGAGTTCAGTCTTACTTTGACCATCGCGGGCCGCCGTGTGGATAGCGTATTTGTCGTCCATTTCATGTCTTTTGCATCATACAGCTTCCCTGCGCGACTTGACGTCACCCTCTTCACGTGATGTGATCCGCACACCCAGCGAGTTTTTCTCGTCTAGGAACACTCCAGGGCCTCCTGGGTGTACCCTCAGTTGCTTTTGGTAGTAACTGTCCACAACCTGAAGCTGTGGCCAGATGATTGCCACCTCGCTGTGCAGCATAAGTCGGTATTCAACGCACAAACGACTTAATGGTGAAAGACTCAGTGCCCGGAACTTAGGTCCACCAAATGCAAAATCATCGTTTGCTTCCATAGTCAAGGCAAAGGTGAGGAAGTGCATCGACAAGTTCTCCAAATGATAACGAAGTACAACCAATCCACCTGGTTGCATGTCGGCAAGGGTGCAGAGCACTCGGGGCTCTGAGCTAGGGAGGCTGAGACGTGGAACAGGGAAACGGGTTACCACCATTTTGTCTTCTTCATTTCGGGACCATGCAACATCGACAGATAAGCCCAGGTTGTTGGACTTTCTGTCATCCAGGGATTTCTTTCGTGTAATAAATTCCAGTTCTGCATCCACGGCTTCTCCAATCTGCAACCTTTGTTTGTCAAAATGTATAGTGACGGGCTCGTAGAGGCTGCCCTCGCCCACAGTCTCAGCAACTATTGTTGCGTCATGTAGTATAAGGTCTTCTTGTGCGGTTGAAGCAAAGTGGCAGGCTAATCGCCACTGTTGCTTGATGCCATCTGCTTCTGCGTCTATGCTGAAATAGTTGGGCCAGTCTTCTGAGTGCAACAGTGGTCCAATGGTATATGTGGGTGCAAAGGGCAGAACGAATCCCAGTGCTAGCGTCACGGTCTTGATAAGTGGCGTATCGGGATCCGATTCGAGCGTGTATCTGGCTTCAAGCTTGAGCGTGATAGTAGTTGCTGCACGCGACGCCATAAGAGCGATTGTGCCTTGATATTCGCTATCAGCTGCAAGGTCGAGAGCCAAACCATTATCGTTCACGCCAACCCACTGGGCAGAAGGAGGATCCGGAAGTGGCGAGGAAAGAGAAATTTTGGCATGTCCAGCAATCGGCTCCGCTTCCCCATTGACAAAGTCAACCGTTATGCAAACACGCTCGTCTGTGTAATACTCTTGATGAACATTGGTGGAGATTTCAAGTTTTGGAGGTTTGGGCAGCACAAAAATGGCCGCAGTTTCCACACGTTGTAGTGCTCGAGGCACAAATACACCATTTTTTTCAGTGTAAACAAAGGGCGAGCTCATCAACTTCTCATCTGTGAGAGTATGTACCAGACAAAATTTGTCATTATCGTACACCACTCGAGCACTCTGCAGTTTCACCACTGCGGACTCTTTGAACGTCCTCTGGAAGGTAATGATACGCATTTGGTCAGGTCGGAGCACCAGGTCCGCCTGTATTGTATCTTGGTGTTCGATGCCCTTTTCCTGACTAATAGCTATGTGCTGGTCGCCAAGCGTAAGGTCAATCTGTTTGATACTGATCGGCACCGAGCCCTGGGCGGCGTGAGATTTGATGATCAGCTGGCACTCAAGGGGCTCGGATACATGAGCCTCATCGTCTACGAACGCGAACAGCACCTCGATTGAGCTTAGACGGCGCTTGTTCACGATCTCGGCAGAGATTTTCTGAGACGCCAGATTCTCACTCGAGAGAAATTTGGCCAGATCCTTTACGGGTGGAGATGGCAGAGATAGGTACTCCCAAGCCGCAAGAAAAGCCGTGTCTGACTTTCCAGTCTTGATGGCACATTGCATCAGAATGGTAAGGAGCCGGGCGAACAGTTTATTCCAGCCATCATTCCGCCACGAGCATGTATCCCAAACTGGATGAAGGACTTCCATAGCGTGGGCATATTGGCCCAGTAGGGCAAGCTGAGCAGCCAAGGCAAGCCTCCCTTGTTCAACGAATCGTACCTGGTTGCGAGCAGCAAACTCATTGCACGCCCCAACAGCCAATTTTTCGAAGTGTGAAGCATGATCGTAGCCATTGCCGGGAAACTCTTCATGCGGTTCTGGCACTAAATATGTGTCGTAAGTTCGCGCTCGCTGTGCTACAACAGAGGCAGATGACTGTGCTGGCGGTATCTGATCCTCCTCTGGTATCGCCAAAGCTTTTTCCAGGCGGGTCTGAGCAGTCAGGAAAGCTAATCGAAGCCAGTAGCCAGCGTGATGAAGCAGATGGAAGGGCTGCTGGCGATCCGATGGCGTTTCGGATGGAGCATATACCTGTAATCGATCCGAGCCGTCTGTTACGGACTGCAGCGTAGAAAGAGCAGCGCGTTGTATTAGCTGTGCCATGATCTGATCCCACCGAGACTCCCAGGCATACCATCCGTACTGTTGCGATCCTTTACCGCGGCGATCAATCAAGTCCCTCATACGAATCTGGTACTGCTCGTGATATACGGCTGCAACTGTCGTGAGTCTAGCCCACAGAAAACAACGAATGGCACGCAATGCCATACAGTCACACAGCAGTCGGGCCTCGCTCCAGCGAGGCGACCAGCTAGCCGTTGTTTCGAAGACGGCTTCTGAGCCAAACATGTCATTGACGGCAGTGGAATAGTGGCGTCCAGCAACGTCCATTTCCTGTCGAAATTCGGCAAAGACAGCACGCTTGATCTCGTATCTGATGTTCCAGTCGGGTGAGACGCCCTGTGTTTTCTTCCTCTTTGCATGCTTGCTAAGGTCACGATAGTAGTCCAGCACAAGCGGCTGTAGTGTGGAGAGCATGCTCTCGATGAACGTCGCTCTCTCGTTATGCGACGACATTGGAGGCATGAAGAAGAAACCCGTTTTGTGGTCCAGTCCCGTGTTCCTTCGAATGTCAGAAAGCTGGTCTTCGATCTCAGGTGCATGTAAGATGCCAGTGTCGCTCAGCAGCACCGCGGCAAATCGAGTTTTGTAACCTGAGCGAGCTATAGCCGATTTTAACGACATTATATCGGTCTGAATTTGGTCATTGGGCGAGCTATCAACTTGGAAAAAGGCGAGAATCAGCGCAGGAACCTGTTGCTGATGCTTGGAGAACCAAAGCGGCGTCATGAGTCCATCGTGATAGATTGGCGAGCCGGGTGAAAGAGGAGATAGGGGAGAATGCAAGTCGGTGCCCTTGGGCTGGCCTACAGGCGGGCTGGAAAAGGCCTCAATCGAAGGCGCTTGGGGTAGCGGAGCCGCCTTCCGGGGCGGGAGCACATAAGTCTAGCCAAATCAGAGACGAGCTACATAGGTTACCTCGCTGCCGTACCTACCCTCCCGATTGCCTTCATATGAAAGGCCAAATGACGAGGCGGCGGCGGTAATGAAGCCTGATTCCACGACCGATCACGCCCGTCAAATGCCATGAAATGCTCGAGCAGCTGACGAGCGCGGTCGCCGCGGCATTCCTCGGAATATGAGACTAGCTTGGTGCCGTTCTCGTTCGTGGGTGAGGTCGGCCCATGTGGTTCACCGAGACCTGAGAGCAGGACCAGTGGAAGATCGTGGTCGACATACTGAGGGGGGTAGGTCTCCATCTTGGTCGTCTTGGTTAAGGATTCATGTCATGATTGCTCCCACCGCTGTCTGTTGAGGTGATGTTCTGTGGGTCCGAGCGCGGCCACAACGACGCGATCGCGGGGCTGGATATCTAGAAATCCGAGACGCCAATAATATTGCTCTCGTAAAGCGCATTCAACCGCAAGAACAAAAACTGTTTAGCAGCGAAATCCGTTTAGACCACTTGTCCCATCCGCCAAAGCCTGGACAGATTGTCGAGCGGCTGTCAATCGGAAATGTCAACAAAGCTTCCCGATGATGTTAAACGAGCTGCCGCAAGAGAGACGATTGATATTCTCTACGAAATCAGCACACTTTTGGTATATCAATCGAACCCAAGAATCATCCGATCGTCTAACAATCAAACAGAACACCCAACTCGACCGCAAGAGCCTCTCATATTGCGTCAGCCTGATAGAGAATGGAGTTGACCCTGAAGCGCTCGCAGTAAGTCTACCAGCAAGTCTGTAGCTTCACATTAACCCGAAGCAGCATGTAATCCTAACTTTGCGGCAACGACATCCCGAGATGGCCATGGGCTGATACACGTCAATGAATGACAATAGAAGATACCCATTACGAATTCCCAATTTCAATGTCCATCAACCCGCCTCCCTCGTTCTCCCCATCATCCTCATCCTTTTCCACATCTTCAAACGTCAAGTCATCCCCGTAAGAAACACATAACTCCTCACCCTTCTCAATATCCCTCAATGCAGTATACGTTATAGTTTGTTTCTCTAAATTACGCATCCACCCGACATTCTGATTCCTTCTCGAATGGTTGAACAGCGAGCCCAGACCAAAGACCACCGCTTGGCATATAGTGGCAGGGTCTGACCCAGGCCAGTGATAGGTATAGTGCCATAGTTGTGTTTTCCGGATGAATTCCTCTTCAGAGGAGGGGAGTACAAGTACCGGACAGGTATCGATTATTGTACCAGAGGGGATGGGTTCGTTGGCGTATATTGCGCGACCTTTTTGGAAAGTAGAAATGGTTGGTCTTTGTGCGATCATTTAAGCGTAGGGCGTTCTATTTACCTTTGGGTGTGTCTGAAACGAGATGAATGTTGCTGCTGCGCTGGAGAACTGTACAGTTTGTGTTGCTTGTCATTGTGTTGGGCGGCTCCTGGTGTAAGATGCTTTCGAATACCATGAAGACACTGTGGGAAGCTATCCCGACGGTATCTGTATTTACAGTTATGGTATCTCTACAGCGCACGACATTGGTCAAGATGTGGAGGGGCACGGTAACAGTGGCAAATATCTGTGTGGGGAAAATCCGGGGTTTGGTTTAAAGTCTTGGCAGCCACCACAGCGAACTACTCAAGCTCCTCGAAGCGGTCCTCATCCCTAATGGCAGGCTGCGATGCAGTGAATCTGGCACGACCAGATCATACGTCTTCGTTCCCCATGTGCAAACCAGTCAGGTACTTGTACATCATCAGCATGTCCTCGGTATCGTTGCATACGAGCGAGGGACCCCGCTTTTTCTTATCAATGTTAACTTCAAGACGCAGCGGTACATCAGTATGAAGACTCACAGATGTGTGTGCGGCGTCTTCGCATACGAACGAGGGGGCCTCCTTCGAATACTGATGTTAACTTCAGGACGCATTGGTTCATTGGTATGAAGACTTACAGGTGCGTGTACTTCTCCTCCGTCAGAGGAGTAAATGATTTTTTTTGGCGGTGGCAGCTACTTTAAATTTGGCTTCCGCTTCAGCTTTGGCTGCGGCTTCAGCAGTGGCTGCTTCACGGCGCTGTCGTTTACGCTAGCCTCCTGCCCTGCGATTGTTCCTCTTCTTGGACTTTTGGGCAGGCTAAATGTCTTCCGCCTCAATAGGCGTGATTGCCTCCGATTCATCGCTCAGCTGTACGACGGGCGAGCGGTCCTTAGCAGCCTTCTCCGTTACTGGCTCACTCGTGTGCTGCATGATTGCGCAAATCTATGAGTTAAGTGTGTGTGTGTGTGTGTGCGCGTGTGCATGTGTGTATGGGTATGTGTATGAGGTGCATGGGTGGGTGTCTTGTGTGTGTGTATGCGCGTGTGTGCAGATGTTTGTGTGTGCGTGTGTATGCGAAAAAGTGTGCAATCGTGACAGAACACCGTTCAAATATTCACTAATGAGTCACGAGAAAAATTTGACAGATTGGTAAGAGTTATTTTGCTTGCCTTTACCGGGAGGTCGAATTAGTTCATTGTTGTTAGCCAATCGTTGAACCTATCACATCCCGTAGGGGAAAACCAGAGCAGTCACCGTAGGCGCATTTGTCTTGCTGCCCGAACAGATGTGGAATTTCAGTTGATCCTTCTTGTATGATTGGAGGCGGAGGCGGAGGTCTTCAAGGCCCATCCAGCTTGAGTCCAGGGCGCGAGGATCCGCTAGCGCTTGCTCTTCTCCATTGTGATCAACATTACCCCCTTGCTGCCTGTTGGCAAACGAGTAGTTTGACACAACCTTGATGTGGACCTTGTCGTCTTCTTCACCGGTCGGGGTCACCGAGATACTTGTGCACTTGAAGGGCTGACGGATTATATCCCGCCCATGCTCCTTCTGGAGTTCAAGCATTGTGTGTTCGACCATAATGCGACGGTCGTCGCTGCAATACTTGTGGGTTTCTTCATAAGCCTTCTGCTGCTCATCAAGGCTGTTCCTGACCAGCCTTTTGATTGGCTCGTTCACGCTCATGTCGAGGGGCTGGAGGCTGGACATGCAGCCGGCGGCATTCATGCCGATGGTGGCCTTCAGCTCCTTGCAGGTTTCCTTTCTCGTCGGTTTTGTGGAAGCTGGCGTGATTACACACCAGCAACCATTCTTCGCTGTTTGGCGCGAATTTTGGTGCAATGTCCCTATGCAATTGGCCAATCACGAGATCACCATTGTTCCAGGCCTTGTCATTGAAGGCAGTATCAACTCAAGGGTGGTGTTTACCCCTTTCCTCCTGCGTGGTGTTGCCTTGGCCGTGAAAGATTAGAAGGACATTCAAAAGCTCTCCGTCAGCGGCTATCCAGACGACGGCAGTTGCCTTCCGGTGGTCCCAATATCCTCAGGAAGATACTCGTCCCACCAAGCACGGCACTACGGCAGGTAACGCCAGACCACCGGGCCGCGGATTGCTCCATGACGCTGGCATGTCTATCAGCAGAGAATTTCACCGGCTTCTGGTAATAGCGGCGCGGCGGATGCCGTATGACCCTCATCGCTGCAAACAGATTGGCTATTCTGCACCGCCATATAAAGAAATCGTATGTCCATGTTGCGGTGACTTTGGCCATTTGCAGCGTGACTTGACTAGGCCAGGAATTTTGGTCGTCCTCCAGATGGCGGACGACAGAGAGGAGGATTCGCTCGTTGGCAGCGACTTGAGGTCGCCCTTGAAGCCTGACAGGATTCCCTGGCGGATCCTTGTCAGGCTGTCGACGACGCGATTGTGAGAATCGGCTGGTCTTGTTATAATTGCACTTGGGGCAATTGACATGGTTGACAAGCTCAGGGATCTGAGTGTCGGCACAAAAACCGCACAGCCCAATGAGCAACTCTTGTGATGTAAATCAGTTGGCAGGTCATGTTTTCGCTGGACACTGCCTACTTCGTGGCATTGTTATCGGCCCATTCCGCCGGCTGCCATGGTTGCCAACGGATACGATTCCACAGGAACGGGTAGCCGGCCTGGAAAATATAGATGTTTGATGCCTGGAGATAGAGAGCAACGACCTGATCAAACTCGCTTTGGCAATCTACGCCTCTCCTTCCTGTGGCGACTCAATCGCGTCCAGCCGCTGCTCAACATCGTCGAGCTTGTTGCTAGCATAGATGATTCGTACCTGCCGGCATATCGGAGTATTACTGATACTCGAAATCTTTACACATGCAAGCCGCTAATTGCGGGGCTTTTAAGGTGAAATGAGAGCCGGTGAAAAGATTCGCTTGGTTTCATGAGGGGAAACCCCTCACCAGCCACTGTTTCGCGAATGACAACATGCTTTGGGTTGGGATTTTATTGTTAATGGTCTGCTTGCTTTCGTTGTGGATCTTCAGGCTTGGCGTCAGGCATCCAGGTTAAGGACTGTAAACCCCACTCTCCAACAGCTCGGTCGGTTCGCCTTCTTCGTTCCACCTGGAGACCGGTGGGGGATGAAACACAATCGACTAGTAATCGATGAATGCTCGAATGAGACCACTGGAACGCAGATGTTGCAAGAATGACGAACTGCCATTTTCCCTCCATTAGTCTACCGCTACGTCTAAGGCGGTTTCAGTCGTGCTGGGAACATATTGCTTTGGGTCTTGTTGTTATTAGTCTCACGCCGCATTGGGCTGATCTGACACATTTTGTGACTCTGCTCAACATCAGGCGCTCCGAAGCGTATCCCATCATGCGGGGTGCTATGTAGATGAGGCTCGACCGGGCAAATAAACCGCCAGAGCTAGGCGACTTTTGAACACAAGCTTAACAGCCTGACTACTTGTAGCGTAGCATAGCCATTATCGATGGATAATGTCTCCTAGCGTGACCACCTACCACGGATTAGGAAGGAAGGACCAAAAAAACTTTTTTTGTGAGGTTGCAGGCATCCCCCCACGCCGAGAAGATGGCGAAAAAGAAAGCGGCGGCGGCGGCGGATAACTCGCAGCCAGCGGCGTACTTGACCATTTGCCGGAGCAAGTGCGTAGGCGACTTTCTACCGTAATTGCATATACTGACGGCACCCCAAAGACACTGGCGATACATCTCATCCTTTCACGGGCCATGGCTGCAGCTACCGACGGAGATCTTGGAGTCGCTGGCGCACCAGAACTATGTGATGCCGGCGCCGCGCTTGGTCGATGCGAGCGTCTTCTACGACGTTGTGCGCATCCGCAAGTACATTGACGAGGCCGCCCACGACTCTGTGCGAGCATCTACAGGCATCAACAACCCGCTGTCATCGTCGAACGGCCGCGGCGAGTACTTCGGGAGCTCGACGGGCATGTCGGCGCCTCAACTCAGTCGTGAACGCATATACAAGGTGCGCCAGAAGGCGGCCAAGCTGCTCAGCAAGGCCTTTATGCTAGACGAGGTCGCTGCCAGCGTCGCAACCATGCAGGCTACAAGCACCGTTGAAGACGTTGGCCTTCACGTCCTTAAGCGAGATCCGCATAACCTCGAAGCAAAATACGTGCATTATTTCCTAGAAAAGATTCCGTCGCGAGCCATGGATCTGTATACGCCCCTCGAGCCGCTGGACGAAATTATTGCCGGCTTGCCAATGGAACTTCAGCCTGCCGCCCTGAGGACTCGCGCGTTGGTGAAGATCTTCCAGAAGAGCTACCAGAGTGCTGCTGTCGATCTAACCTCGGCCCTGGCCATTTTGGAGGAGCAGAAGAAAGTGCATGGTCAGCGCATGCAGCAGATTGAATTGAAGAGCAGGATGCCCACGAAGGGCAAATTCGATTGGCGAACGATTCCGTACCTGAAAGAGGAGGAGCAGCCGCGCGGCTTGGAGCAGCAGCTATATTTTAACCGGGCAGGGGTATATCTTACAATGGCTTGCTTGGCTGTTGAAGAAGCATTGGGGCCGAAAGAATCGGAGAGCGAGGCTGTAGATGGGGAAAACGAGAAAGAAGGAAAGGAAAACTGGTCCAAGAAGAACGGGAAGCAAACCAATGGCGCAAAGAAGCCCATCGACCCAAAAGAGGCAGAAAATGCTCGTGAGGAAGCTAAGAAACGCGTCAAGATAAATGCCAAGCGTGCTCTCAAGAATTATCTCTTGTTTCTATCCCATCTCGACTATTCGCCCGGCCTGCCAAGGGATGCCACTAGGAAATTAGTTAGGGACATATGGTTCTCAGCGCGGGAGAAGGATAGCAGGAATAAAGAGGCTAATGACGATTTGCGCAAAGACCTCCACGGCAAAGCCCTTGCGATACGCACTCCGCCTCGAGCATCGTCTCCGGACGTAGGGGATATTGACTGGCCGCGCCCGAGGACTTACCCAGCAAGTGAGCTGTTTTCTGCCAAGCCGCCTCCCGATCTGCCTCCCTTTCCCTGGGAAGCTGAGAGTCCCCAAGAACCCACGGGGCCCTACGACGTGCACGCAGAATCCATCAGCAGGGAAGCCGTCACGTACCACCCGTTGTTGACCGATGCCCTTCACTCTCTTTTGCTGACTCACGCCTTGCTACAAACCAGCCCCAAGGAACTCCAGCGCCACGCCTACAATGCAGCCCGCTTGGCGAAAGTTGCGGACGGCTATCCCATTTTCCAAGCCGCTCGTTCTCCTTCGCGAGCCGACTGGATGGACATTCTCCGGCGCGTAGGGCCTGATTGGCTGAACCTCGATGCGAGCTGGCAGAGCCTTTGTTCGCCGCAGCAGACGTTCCACCCCTCGGGTACCACAGGGAACGGAACGCATCTAAACGAGGTTGATGCGGATGGGGAAGTGCACAACGGGGCCAGAGAGGACGACGTCGCGCTGGCCGGTGCCTTGGCAGCCTCGGCGATTGGCTCGCGGAAGCCTCTGGTCAAGTCTGAAAGCCCCGAGGAGAAGAGAGAGCGAATCAAACGGGAGTGTATACTCGAAGCGCTCTCCGACGACCGTGTCGTTGACCATGAGAGCTTTCAACGTGCTGTTGAGGCTCACGAGGAGAGGGCATTTGCTGATGATAGGCTTACTACCTCCAGCCATGGTGCGAATTCAAAGGCTATTGCTGAAAAGGGACCTCATCATCATACCGCTTGGCCTCTCCCGTTGCCTACGTTGAGGGACAAGAAAGTCTTGCTGAATCCTAAGAGGTTTGAAGAAAAGGAATACCCCATCACGACTGAGAGAGCCGAAGCTGTTACTCGTTGGGTCAAAGCTGCGCCCGTGGTGACGGTGAAGGGAGCAACTAAAAGGAAGAAAAAGGCAAAGGGTGGTGAGCAGCCGTTGAACACTCAAGTCGGCTTGGACAGTCATTAGGATAGCATTAATGCCTATCGATTGCAAAGCCGCTTTGGAGCTCCCTTGCATCACACGGTCAGTGCAGATGGTTCGTTTGTTCTGTGCCGGGAAGATCTGAGATCAGTACTGCCTAACTAATCGTCGTCCCGGGGTAAAAGATTCCCTGTTATGCTAAACAGCTTCGTCTCCGCCACTGCTCCGAAACCGTCAATCTGGCGAGCATATTGGTCCACCTGTCGCCCAATGAGCATCGTCTCGAAACGGCTTGGCTCAGTGGGAAGCTTGAAGAGTTTCGTCCACTCGTCCTCGGGCAAAAGTGGCTGCTTTTGCTGTGCACGCAGCGCATTCTCGCTCTTTCGCTTTTGTTGCCATGCCGCGATCTTGGCCTCTTCACGGGCGCGGGATCGCTGGTAGTATTGTGTGTTGTTCTGCTCCGTCTGATGAGCGTCGACTGCCTCGGAGATAAGCTCACTCGTCTTCTCGAGAAAGGGATCGATGGAGAGCTCAAGATTGTCAAAGTTGGGGTAAAGCGTGCTTGAGGAAATCCGGCCGCGCAAGATCTCCGCTACCGAAGCCGGCAAGTGCACTGAGTCCTCGGGAGGCGGTGAAGGTAGTTGGTGCAGGTAACAGGTCAGAAGATGTGAGTTGTACACCGACACGGGGTATTCTATGACGATGTCCTGGAAGCGGAGACCCGACTTCTGCAAACTAGATCAGTCAGCGTTATTGTAAAAACATGCCGGTGGGTTCCTACCTCTCACTGGTGAACTTCTTCTCCTGGTATGCCGCCAGAAACTGCGGGCTCAGGCGGTATGCCTTAAGGTGTAAACTGCCTTGCGAGCTCCGAGAGACATCAAAGACCAATGCAACGCTCTGGTCGCCTTCACGGCTCTGGTAAAAGGCAAGGTTCTCGATAAATGCCGGAGTGACGAAGCTCCCCATTGAGCAGCTCATGTACCATCCCACTGACTGTGCATCTACATTGACCTCCCGCAGCATATTGATCATTTCCGTCTCGTATTTTTGCGCCAATTTCGTGCGGGGTGCAGCAAGAGCGTGTGCGGCCTGGTCGGCTTGATGGTAAGGGTCTGCGGAATTAAAGTGGCCAGAGGGTTGTTCTACGGGAAAAGGAAAGGCATTTGTGACCTGAAGCTGGGAATCGACGTCCATGCCAAGAATGCATCCTGTAGCGGGTGCAGGAAAGGCAGATGTGCTGTGTTTGATGATACGCATCACGGCCAAGGCGGTGACCTGGACTTCTTGAATCGAGGCCATGGTGGAGGAGGTATTGGCGCACAACCTTTAGCTTCAGGGCGAGTGTGCGGTCGATAATCGATATCACGTGATGCCAAGAGTTTGCAAACCGTACGGTAATAGACGTTATGATAAACGGCCGCGTCATCACGCGCAGCGGCCTGTCAGTGACATCAGAAGACCCTGCGCTGCCCGCTGCCCCCCACATGGTTGCCATGTTCGCCCGCACGGGACCGAGATGGCGGCAGTGGATCAGGCAAGGACCCGGGAAACCGGTTGGTAACCCTCGGACCCTGATTTGGTTTGCGAGATTTGGTGGCCCTAAATTGATTGATTTGGCCAATTAAGGGTAGCCATGTGGTAGAGCAACCTTGAGAGATGTACCCCAGGCTAAACCCCATTAGGGATTGGCGGTGACGCGGGCCAATGGCAGGCGGCGATAAAACTGGCCAATGGAAGATGTGGCGCAGAAGCAGGGCCCGCCAAGCCAGACGAGGGCGGATCTGCAATCACCGATCTGAGGGCGACGCGGTTTACGGCGACAGGGAGCCCCGACGTTGTCACAACCTACTCATGGTAGCTGCGCGATATAGTGGGCCCCCCGTCAGGGAGAAGGACGGGTAGATGACAGGTGAGGCAGGCACACAGACCTGGGGTCACAGACAACAGACAACGGGGGGAAGCGGCCGGGGAGTGGTGGTGGACCTTAATTCAATACCAACGCCACTAGCCTGAATCTCCGAGGCTTCCAGATGGGCCACGCGGGAACCTGGCTCCGGCAACAGCCCGGTGGATAGCCGGTGTGTATATGTAGACGAGATGCCTTCAGCGTCTCCGGCGTCTGGTTTCTGCGTTTCTGCGCCGCTGCTCTCCCAGTCCCTCTGTCTCTAACTCCCTTTTCTTTACCCAATGGACGGCAGGAACTCGTCTGGCAAAATCGTATCGCTGCTCAACAGTGACGTAGCCGCACCCGCCCCGCCACTCCTCCCCTTTGCCCTGCCACCGCTGCTGCTGCGAACGCCCTCAACTCGCGCATCTACACCGTCGCCCCACACACCCTCGCTCGCGTGCAGTGACAGTTGCGATTCTCCCTTTTCGCCGCAGACGCCGCGCGACTCCATAATGGACCCTCGTGATTATTACTATCACCAGCAGCCGCAGCAGCCGCAGCCGCAGTCGCAGCCGCAGCAGCCGACGTACCAGCCGCCGCACTATCCGCCTCACGCCCACCCCGCGTATGCGCCGCCGCCCGTCGCCATCCCCGCGCCGCCGTCGGGTTCAGCCAAGCCGGCGCGCAAGAGCCATTACCCATGTCCCATGGCGAAGCAGTTTGGCTGCACCGACTTCTTCACCACGTCGGGTCACGCCGCGCGCCACGCGAAGAAGCATACCGGTAAAAAGGATGCTTTCTGCCCTGAATGTAGCAAGGCGTTCACGCGCAAGGACAACATGGAGCAGCACCGGCGCACGCACCAGACGGGCCGCGCCAGTTCGCGTCCAGCCGAGAGCCGCGTAGCCAAGAGCAAGAAGCCCGCCAAGAAGCCGGGGACCAAGCCCGACGAGATCGTCATCAACCCGCCCGTGGCCAGCTCACCCTACTATGCGCCGGGCTCGTCGATGGATCCGGGCCCGGTTCCACCCTTGCCCATGGCGGCCATGGACCCTAAGCATCCGCAGTCCCACCACCGCGGCTACCAACAGCATGTTCCTCTGCCGCCCCCTCATGGCGTTGACTTTTCAAATCCGCCATCTCAGCTGCTTCAAGGAGACCCCGCGTTGCACTACCCTTACCCTTCACCGGGTCAATCAGCCGGTCTAGATAACCTGGCCCGGGCCGCTAGTCAGCACCGCCATCTCGAGTCCGCCTCAGTCTCACCGTGAAGGCAAAAGAATGTTTGATTTTTTCACTCGAGTGTTGTTTCCGAATCAATGTTTAGATACCCTATGTAATCTTTTTTTTTTCATGTTTACTCTGAAAGTATTCTGACCCCGCAGGCGGGGGATGGTGGGGGTTTGGAAGAGGGGTTCGATACGTGGTGCATTGCATTTGCATGCCCGTTATATATGTTGCGCGTGGTCTGCCGCAAACCGGGTTTCTGCATCTGCATATCTCCGTCTGCAGCTGCAACATGTATCTGAGTTTAAACAACCGCGTCTGCAGGTTCAAAACCTGTTCTTCTATCAAATGTTTTTTTTCCTTTTTCTTTCTTTTTGCTGATGAAACCATATGTGAATCTTCCGCCAACTTTTTCCCTTTGAACTCGAAAAAGAAAAAACGGAAGTGAAGTCTGTGATATCAGCCATCCTGGGGCTGCAACGAAGCCAATTTACGAATTCTACAGCCCTGTCAAAGAACAAAACAAATCAAACCATTTGAACATACCGAATTGTGTACCTGACAATACCTCTCCAAGATTCCCCCCCCCTCTCTTGTTTGCCTACAAACAACATCCTGTGCAACAGTGCATGCCGTAACTATCTCCAAACAAACAGTGACGAACTCCAAATCACCCCTCCACACAAACAGTGCCGTCTTGTCCTGCCTCCCAATTCGCTCTTGACGCAAACGTTTGATTCTAATATGTAGGGCGTGGAATCTGAGCGTACTCCCTCCTCTTCCATTTCCCTCCCACTTGACTGAACTGCTTGCTTACTGATATATACCCCGTCCAAAACCATGAGTCCATCCTCAAGTCAAAAGTCGCGTAGCAGCTACGTCTGGGTCCGATCTGGATGGAACGGCGGAAGCGACTCTGAGTCTGGCAATGAGACGACGCCATCGGACAGTTCCTCTGGTACGGACAGCAGCTCCGAGGGCGAGACGGCAGACAGCGATTTCGATAGCTGGTCCGAGGGTTATGAGACTGGAAGTGACAGGACCGACAGTGTGTCTGGGGATAGCGAGGGGTATGAGACGGGGAGTGATCGAACGGATAGCGTTTCGTCTGGATCCGATTTTGGGAGTGGTTATGAAGCGTGGGAGAGGGAGTATTCTTATCACTCGTCTCGGAACACGGAGGAGCATGTTTACTATGAAGGGGGTTACGAAACGGGAAGCGAGTCTAGCGATTCGGATGTCGGGTCAGGATCTGAGAGTGATAGTTCAGATTGAAGAATGGCTAGATCGCTGTTTGAAGCATCATCGTCATCGTAACGGTTAAAGGCATCCAGTGAAATTGTAACATACCAAATCAATCTTCCCAAATAGCTTTCTTCGCCTTCTCCGCCTCTTCCCTATCCTTTTTGGCCTTCTCCCGCCTCTTTAATTCATGCTCCCGCATCGCGGAATCATAACTCCTCTGCTCCGCAGTCCTTTTGGGTAACTTAGCTCCTATCCCCGCCGCGATCAGCCGCGAGGCTGTCGTGAAAGATTTATCAGGTCGTCTCTCTGGTACTATCTTGGCAGTAGTAGAGGGCGAAGACCATTCGTCAGTCCATGCATCTGCACCTTCTGAAGTGGTAGTTTTTTCGTTCTTGTGCTTTATGGGTTGCTGCGCATCTCGCTCCTCGGCTTCTTCCCATGATTCGGGAACTTGGTCTGTATCATCGTCCCAGGATTCGGGTGTGGTCTTGGAATGTGGCATTGTGCGAATAGATAGTTGGGGGAACAACGTGGGTTTGGTGGAGGTGAACCAATTTTAGCCTGTCAGGCAGGGATCCTACATGACCCCGCATTCTTCACGACACCTCAGTTGCAACATGTCGACTCGAGTTGGCCTGGTTGCGTGCTCGTGGGGTTTAGGAATTCCTAAACTAGATTTTCTGGTTGACGGATGCATGTCAGCTATCGGTATAGATAAGAACTGATAGGCTCCCAAGTGTGGCTGAACTACTATGCATACGAGGTTGAACAACATCACTTCAGAGGAGATTTTCCTGACCGCCAAAGGAACTGGAAGGAGCGCACACTGTTGAAACGTCTGCTTTGATTAAATGCTTGTTTGCGTTGGTTCCCCACCATTTGATGGTCCACTCCATGGCACTTCTAACGCGACCGCCGCCGGACGAATTGGGTTAATTAATATTGTTGCATTCTGGCAAGCCTATCTCGCTAGTCTCGCTTGTATATTTTCATCAAGACATTGTGCAACCTTTGGAAGTTTCCTCAGAATAGAGCAACAGTCATCAGAGTGTACTCTTGCTGTTCACGGTTCAAGCAAAGCAAACGGAACGAAACAGGTTGGTCCAATTCAGCCCCAGCAAGACCGTATCAGAGTAGAAAAATGGGCGTAAAGACATTGACGGGTGAAGCGATCATGCCCTCTAAACGATCTTTTCAGCTGGAACGCAGACAAAATAGTACTACATTAGACACCGCCCATGTATCGCCTCCGCATAGAAATCGTGCATGCATTCGTTCTCGTCTTTATGCCGCGCCTCCGATCTGCTCCTGATGAACCTCCAGCACGTCTCCATCCGCCATGTCAAGCTATCGCCAATTAGTCAGCAATCTAACTCACCTATATCGACGCAACACTCACACTCGCAGGGTTATCCGTAGGATTGACACGCTGCCCATCAAACAGGAAACGACAGCTTCGAATGTCCTTCCCGGAGCGATCGCAGAAGGCATCCATCAGTTTCTTCAGCTGAGTCGTTCGCTTGATCTTGAAGAAGACCTCGTTGTTGCTGTCTGTAACTTTGATGTTCAGGTGCTCACCGCCGGAGCCGGCGGCGGCGGCGGCAGCGGCTGCTACAGCCTTGGAGCTGCTGCCTTCAACTTTTTCGGGAGCTGCTGAGGGAGAGTGCTTTTCGGTCATTTGGAAATCGGTCGACTGGGTTTGTGCGGAGAGAGATATTGCGGGTAGACGAATGTGCGGGAGCGGGCGGGTTGGCAAGCGTCAAACGCACAGACCAATCAGCGCACAGACCAACGAAACCGTCACCATTTTCACTTTTGTGCCTGTCCGTGAGTAGCAATCATGGTTGGTAGAGCTGGGGAAGCAAAAGACGGGACTGACTCTTTAGTTGCCAGAAGAAGATGTGGGAAACGATCCGCCTTGTCATGCCCACGCTTGTGCTATTCAGGGTATGTTTTTGCATCTCAGCGGCAAATCTGATTGAGTAGCCTGCATACAAAAGAACAATTACAACGAGAATGCGTGCCAGAAACAGGTATACCACTCTATAAAACGGTTGTACAACGACTGACCAGTAGATTGACGCCCTGTATGAATGCTGCAATCTCTTCTATCAGCGTAATGGGGAGGACGCTTCGACGGTGTCTTGTCCAAAAGCCAGCTTGCTCAAGCTGAAGATGAAGCAGAGGGCCAACGATGCTAAGTAGTAGAGTCCACATGGATCCAGAGCCATGTCACGCCGTCTCATCCCTCACTCCCACTCGGTTAGCGAGTTACAGTTAAAAGCGTATCGATCTTAGACCACCGGAGCACGCAAAGGGGCCTTTCAGACCCGTACAAACATTGACTGTTCGCACCGAGACTCTAAAGGTGGCCTGTGACATTGTTGAAGAAGGAAGAAAATTTGTGCGGAGAATTTGTGCTGAGGTGTGTTTGTCAAAAGTCGTTGTTGAAGCAAAAGTCGCGGCCTGTCAACCGCTCTGCAGCATCACACACTTGTTTGCTGCTACGCTGTGCTGTTAAACAAACACTACAGACAACGGAATCTCAAAAATGGGATCCTGCAGCACGGATACTAAGGTCACAATGATGTACCAGGTTCATAGTCACTGCAAAGATGTTGCATTGAACCCCACGTGTTCGTAGAACATCCTTAACTGGAGCGTGCATATCTATTATTGGAGGCCTTTATATTTCAACCTCCTTCCCTTACAGAAACATCACCATGGCTCCTCGAAAGATAATAATCGACACTGATCCCGTAAGTCTATCATCTTGTCAAAAATATGTCTGAGAATACTAGGGCGTAGATGATATCCTGGCTATGCTCCTGGCCTTTTCAGCAAAACCGGAAGAGCTTGAAGTGCTACTGCTATCTGTGACATACGGCAACATTGACGTTTGCAGCTGTCTACATAATGTAGTTTCTCTATTCCACCAAATCGAAAAAGAGCTTGCATGGAGAAAAGCGAGTAATCGCCCACTGGGCTTTGAGACCCTGCGGGCGACCAAACCTTTGGTTGCAGTTGGTCCGGAGCATCCCCTCGCTGACGATATGCTCATGGTAAGCCTTTGCCGTTATCCAACTAGAATATACTTACCTAGCATAGGCTGATTATTTCCGTAAGCCAGCAAGTATAGAACGATCCATTTGATCTAACTGTAATCAGACGGTCGAGATGGCTTAGGTGGTATCCACGAAAGCGTCAGTCTTCCCCATGCAACACCAACCATGCTCACTAACTAGCACCCACACCTCTCACCCACAGAAACCTGGAACACGATTCTCGACTCACCCAATTCAACCAAAGAATACCTCTTCACCCCATCCAAAGCCCCCGCCCACAAAGCCATCCTCGACCTCCTACGCAGCAACGAACCAGATACAATCACCATCGTCGCAATCGGGCCTCTCACAAATCTCGCCCTAGCCGCAGCAGAGGACCCTGAGACCCTCCTCCGCGCCCACGAAGTAGTCATCATGGGCGGCAACATCTCCACGCCAGGAAACATCACCCCCGTCGCGGAATTCAACACCTTTGCAGACCCTATGGCCGCCGCACGAGTCTATGCCCTAACCTCCCCCAGACCAAACACAACAATGCCACCTGACGTCCCCCCAATCCAAACCTCCAACGCCCCAACCCATCTAGGAAAATACCCCGACTCCCTCCCCTCCCGCCTCAAAATAACCCTCTTCCCGCTAGACATAACAAACACCCATCTCCTGACGCGAAGCGCCTATACCGACGCGATAGCATCCCACCCATCCTCGCCCCTAGCGGAATGGACAAACGCCTTCCTCACCTCAACCTTCACCAAGGTCGCGAGTCTCCTCACGGACGTCACGCCCGAGACCGCTGCGCTGCAAATGCACGACCCGATGTGTATCTGGTACTGTCTCTCTAGCCGGGCGAGGGCGGAGTGGGGGTGGGTTAGGGATGAGGATTTACGGGTCGAGACGGCGGGACAGTGGACTAGAGGGATGTGTGTTGTTGATAGACGGGGGAGGAGGAAAAAGGCTCCAGGTGAGGGGGAGGGTGGGGATGATTGTGGGTTGTGGTTGAGAGAGGAGGCGGGAAATAGAATTACGAGGTGCGTTTCTACGCCGGGACAGGAGGTTTTGGAACGGGAGATGATGAGGAGGATTTTTGGGGAGGTGTAGTTCAAATGGGGATGATATTTCTCGTCAGGTCGTTTACTGGGATGTGATGGGTTCAGTGTGGCCATTGGTATCAGCACCATGTCCATTGACCCCATTGGCATGTCCATCGCCATTAGCACAACACTCCCCATTCGTCATTCCGCCTTTATACAACTGACTAACCCCATCCTTTGACGCAGGAACATCAAGAGCAGGGTTGCTCTCAAAAAAATCCGCCGGTCTGAGAGAAACAGTATGAATCTCAACCGGCATAACGGGCCAATCTTCAGTTCTGGGGTTATGCGTCAAGCCAAAGACGGCCCACACCACCACGTCTTTATCCCTCAGCGCCTCCCCGCGACGGACCATATCCGCCACCCCGCCGCTTTCTTGCCGACTTTGCATCGTGAACCTACCTGCGGCGTATAGCTCGTTGTCATGGTAAGGCGTGAACCACATGTGGTGCTGCGCAAATGCAGCGCGACGGGCTTGGATTGAATCCCGATCCGCGAGGAGGAGCTGCGTTGGTGGAGAGATTAACTTGTAGCCTACGTTGCGGCCGCTTATGGGGTTTGTTTTGTTTTCATTGATGATTTTGAAGATTCGGTTGGTTTGGGGGGATAGGTCTGCTGAGCAGGATTGTTCGATGGGGGTTGAGACGACTTTGTAGGCGTTTCCCTTGGGGTTAGTTATATCGTTCATGGGTATGGTGAGCGATTCTTCCTGGGTTATGGTGTTGTTCTGGCCGTCAACGGCTGGGTCGATGCGGAGGGCAAAGATGTGTTGGTGGTTCTGAGCAAGAACGCCTGGGTTCAGCACGTTGCCGTAATCGCTGGTCTTACCGGGGTCAATGTGCACGGCACTGACGATTCCTGTGGCTCTGGTCTCGATATCGATGCCGCCCGCTTGGTCGAACTTGTAGGCAAAGATATACTCGTAGTTAGCGAGTGTGATTATGAATTGAACTACGAGTTCCCGTCGACGGGTTACGACCGCCCGTCCTGTGCGCCAGTTGGTGTGCTTCCACAGGATCCCGTTGTCTTGCTCGTGAAGGCAGACAACGTTGGGATGATCCTGGACTTTGCCGTCGGAATCAACACTAACGGCATCAAAGTACTGCCACTTTAGCTTCATCTCGGACAAAATGGAAATAGCCTACCTTTATCACACCCAAGCAGTCACAACCAAGGGCAAGGTTGTTTGCACAGTTCCCAGCACCACCGTCACCGAAATCAAACGCCTGTTTTCGATGATACGGTGGACGGGCATCGCCATATGGGACCGTCATCTCACTGATTGACAGTCGATAGAGGACACTCCTTCCTGCGAAGCGAACGTCATGCAAAACGGCTCCTTCACGGGCGTTGAACGACACACGGAAGCTCCAATTCTGCCATTCAACCAGGGAATCTTCATCGATATCAAACGACGGACCCTCGGGCTGAACGACATGAAGAGGCTTCAAAGTCTTCCTCGTGCCTCCAGGAACTAACTCGGGAACGTATTCTGCAGGCTTGCAGTGCTCCAATACTTTCCGATCGTAAGTCTTGTCATAGAGGCCATCCTTTTTGCCGCCTGTGGCCAGACGATCGATGCGGATAATCTCCCGCTTGTGTGCATCCATGATTGGAATCAGCGGCAGCGGGAAGGCATAGAAGTTTGAGTCTGGATTGCCGGAGCTAGAGTCTTGGGCAAAGATGAGGCCTTGAAAGTACCGAAGATTTTCATCGGTGTTATCAAGTCCACCATAGGGCCAAGGCTCTATGATGATTTCGAAATTGTCAGGCAAATCGAATTCTGCAATGGCATCTTTAAACAGCTTGGAGGATTGGCACACTTCAACTAGGGTACGCAACTCGGATCTGGGAAGTCAGTTCTGTTCGTAGGTTAGATTGTGTGCCAAGACGAACACTGTGAGGGAGGCATGGTGTTCCGTTCCCACGACTTCATGATGAACGCGTTCCTTGGTGTTCAAATCGACAAACGCTTCGTTATAAGCGGGAACCTTGTCCTTTCCGATAACATCGTACTGGCACTTTGCCAGCCTTGCCGGCGGCTTGGACGAGGAAGTTAGTTTGCCAGAGTGTTCTAGCTCTAGAAAGGCTAGAACTTCTGATTTTGGTGGTTCTTGAAGGTATATTTCACGAAAAACGATAACTTCATCGGGATGAAGATTCAGGATAACCTCGCGGGCGGTTTCAACCTCGCTACGAGAGAGTGACTTGAATGGATGAATCATTGTTGCTGCGAAGAATCAGACGGACTGGAAGGGCGGGGTCATATCCTGCACGAGTTACTCATGTGCAAAGTCAAAATAGGCGATAGGCTGCAGTTATCGGAGATAAGTGAACGTCGACAACCTATTTCTGTCCATCTGGCATCGTTCACTTGGAATCGCCAAAATGCCGTTTGAACCAAAAGTGAAACCGAAGCTGGACCCGCCCAAGGACGATCCAATCAGCAAGGAGTATCTCGCAAAATGCAATGGTATGTTGAGGTATTGTTAACCACCAACCTAACACTG
Organism: Piedraia hortae CBS 480.64; assembly: GCA_010093745.1. Taxonomy (NCBI): domain Eukaryota; kingdom Fungi; phylum Ascomycota; class Dothideomycetes; order Capnodiales; family Piedraiaceae; genus Piedraia; species Piedraia hortae. The sequence continues at coordinate 250,599 of MU005964.1, forward strand.
ATGAAACACCAGGCCAGAACGAAGGATATCCGACCTACGTAGCGATCAAGGTATCGTCATCTGTGAATCATTGCCCAAACACTAACCAATAATCAGGGAACGGTTTTCGACGTCTCTGCGAACCCAGCATATGGACCCCAAGGATCGTACAAAGGTACAGATTTTTCCTTATCTACTCGCATTCGACTGACATGACGCAGTCTTCGCAGGCCGAGATCCATCCCGCGCATTGGCTCAGTCTTCGTTGAAAGAGGAAGACTGCACCCCCGATTGGGAAGACCTCTCGCCGGACCTCATCAAAGTACTGAACGATTGGTTTACATACTTTGAAAAGCGGTATAACATTGTCGGGAGGGTTGAAGGGTGAATTGATTAACTCTTTCTGGCCTTTCTCATCGCTCTCTTCCTTCCTATGATCCTATTCCTCAGAACAGTCTTTTCGTCGACTGTTTTCCTTTCCTTTTTCTTCTTTGGCTCTTCCTCTTCCTCTTCCTCTTTCGCTTCCGCTTCCCTCTTCCTCTTCCTCTCATTTCTCACGCCTTTGCTGACCCTAAGCCTCTCCCTCTCCTCACGTCTACTAAGAACAGTCTTATTCTCAATCGCAAACTCAACAATAAGCCGCTTCTTCCTCTCCTCTTTGCCCTTGTCCACTTTGTATTCGACGGCATGTCCATTCAACCATCTCAGTCCCATGAGTGCCGCACGGTGGGTATGGTATTCAATGAACCCATAGCCTCTACTCCTTCCACCCTCCATCTCCTTGATCCTACTACCACCAGCACTCTCAAATACGACTTTCGCCTGCTTCACAACACCCTTTGCCGCCTTCTTTCGCGCAATTTCAGCGGCTTGCATCTCCTCTCCGCCCCTCGCCAGCTCCTCTTTAGAGAGTCTCCCTCTCTTGCCGGCTTTGACGTCCTTTGCAAACCCCACAATCGCCTCGCGTGCGAGTGCTTTGAGTGCCCTGCTATCTACGCTGCGGGGCAGGTTCCTGATGCTCAGCCTTGTAAGGCTCAAGTGCAATGCAGGGTTCGATTCGATCAGTTTCTTCCTCTGTCGTGCTGATGCTTCACGCATCGTCCTCTCCGACTGCGGCAGCTTTTCCCAGAGGGCGGATTTGGGGGATATCGTGCCTTCGGAAAGCAGATAGAGGTGGCGTTTGTCCTCGCTGCGTTTCCTGCGGGAGGCAATGCCCTCTGCTGCGAGGCGGGTGGCTTCGCTTTGAGACACAGCTCGCGAGAGTTGAAGCACACGGCCGGAAAGGGTGTAGTCACCGCTTGGGTCGGTGGAGTCGTTTTGGAGGACTGACCGCGGGTTGGATTCGTCCACAGTGGGACGTCGTGGTGCGTTGCGGAGACACTTGTCCGCATCTTCTTTGGAGTAGAAGCTCACGAACCCGGTGCCTTTGGACCGTTCGGTGATGGGATCCAATACTACGCGGGCGTAGCGGACGCCTCCAAATGAGGCGAAATGGTCCTCAAGGTCTTCGTCGGTGCAGCTAAAAGGAAGGTTGCGGATGAAGAGGGTGCTGGATTTGTCTTCTGTTGGATATTTGTCGATTGGGGCATCATCGTCTTCCCCGTCTTCCCCGTCTTCCCTGTCTTTCTCGTCTTCTGGAATTTTCTCTTCATCTCCATCCTCTTCCCCGTCCTCATCACTATCTTCATCCGCCTCATCCCCCTCAGACTCACTTCCCCCCTCTCTAGCCTCCGTCTCATCCACACCCCCCTCAACCTGTCTACTCTGCAACTCCTCAAAAACCTCCTTCTCAACCGCCCAATCCACCGCCAACGTCCTTCCATCCACGACCTTCCCATTAACCCCCTCAATCGCCTTCTCAGCATTCTTCCTCCCTCTCATAACCACAAACCCAAACCCCGCCATAAGCCCCTTCCCCTTCGACGGAACATACGCCTTCCTAACCTTCCCATAGCTCAGGAAAAGCCTCTCAAGCTGATTCGGTCCTTTGATCGACCACGGGAGATTTCTAATAATGAGTTTTGTCGTGAGCAGCGGCTTGGACGTATCCGTACCGGATTTGGCAGAATCGCGCTGTCTCGGTTCGGCGATTTCCACGCATAGTTTGCGGTCTTGAAAGGTGCGGCCGTTGAATTCGGTCCGTGCGCGCTGGGCGTCGTCATGGTCGGTCAAGGTCACGAAGCCGTAGCCTTTGCAGGTTTTGCTTTCTTTGTCGGTTACTGCGACGGAGTGGACGACCGGGAAGGATTCAGAGATGAGGTCGGAGAGGGAGTCTGAGGTAGTTGAAGGGGGAAGGCCGCGGATGAAGATTGTGCGGCTTTTGGTGGGTTTTTCTTCGGGGTTGGGTTGGTTTGCTGCTTCGAGTGTGGGTTCTTGGGGTTTAAGTTTCTCTTCTGTGGCGCCATTGAGCTTCTGCTTCTTTGGGGGGTGGGCCATTTTGTCTGTGGTGTACAGTTGCGACTTTTTTTTGAAGTTTGCGCCGGGGCGGGCCGTGCGGATTGAACGTCACTTCAAGACGTCACTCTACCACCAACACGACTTAAGGTCTACGTAGACTCAGCTCCAGTATCACACGCCTCTACATAGGTTTTATGTAGATTCAGTTTCAGTAGTACACATCCCCAATATATCATCGAGAATTTTCTTTGGTTGATCCACGATATCAACCTCCAGAAATGCCCTCGCAATGGCCTCCTACACCCATCGTCAGCCTCATCCCAAAAACCGAAACTCACTCACAGCTTCAGTAATCTCCTCCAATTCATTCACAGGTAGTTCTGCACAAATCTCCCGCAGGTTCTCCCCGCGAGCCATGAGCAGAATCAGCTCTTCGGCACGATCCACAATCGCCATGTCAATACCGTTCATTGCGGCGCAATAAGTGCCCAAGCTGGAGCTGCTGCGGCCCTGGCGGATATTATAAAGGTACGTTACCTGGCCTTCCACGTCTGTAGCCTCCTGGTCAATCCGCACCTCCATATGAGTAAACACCAGAGATCGACGCGGGGTGAGAAAGCCGGCTTCGAAGATCTCGTGAAAGTGCGTCGCCGCCAAAACCTTGGGACACTCCGTTCCACGCTGGAGTAGATGCTCAAACACTCCGGCTGCGAGCCCGGCACCATCGTTAGATTCGGTGCCTTTTCCAAACTCGTCAATGATTAGTAGGGAGCGTCGCGTTGCCAGATTCAACGCCATGGAAACCTGTTGCAGGTCAATGGCAAACGCACTTTGAAAACGAGAAACGCTCTCTCGAGTAGAGATTCGTGTGAGCAGTTTGTCAGTCAATCCAATCGTTGCCGCTGCTGCCGGTACGAAGCTGCCCACATGTGCCATGAAAACGATGATGGCAACTTGCTTTAGGTAAACACTTTTTCCAGAATAGTTCGGGCCCGTCATGAGAACCATGCGAGGCCCGCCATCTGCACTGCTTTCCGTATTGTTAGTTTGCTCGCCCTCTCCACCTGCAATGTCAGAATCGTTCGCCACATAGGACGACACCGTTAGCTCCTGCAAAGGATGCCGCCCACCCTTTACCTGCACAACATTGTCACTGGTCATAATCGGACGGCAGAAATTGTGCAAACTAGCACCTCTGGCAAGGGCCACAAAGCTGTCGAGCTCGCCGCAAACGTCTGAGACGGTATTGAGCAAGTCTTCATGCTCTAGCACTCGCATTGCGAGTTCTTGTACAATCTCAATCTCCTTGTCACAGATACGACCGTAGATGTCGCCAAAGTATTGGTCCATCTCGGCCATTTGGGTGTTCTTATAGTAGGCATTCTGCTCAGTAACAAACATCTTCTCCCATACATCCTCTGCTGTGCCTTCATATACACCTCTTCCCAGATCTTTTGCAAGCTGGGTAGAGATGAGAAAGCCGATCTGCGGGAAGAATATGACATTGATCCTGGTATCGAGCTCGGCAGGAACGGTTTCAGCAATTTGACGGGCAACTTGGGACAACAAGTCCTCAATGCCGTCGTAGGTACGCTTTGCTTCATCCAGTTCATCGTCGACTCCCGGCAGCACCACAGTCCGCCGTTGGTCACGAGACGACTCAAAGTCGACAACGCTGCTGATGAGATGGCCAACTGCCACCAATTCCTGCTTGTCAAAGGTTTCAATAATTTTTGTCATCAGCCCAAGGCCTTCGCCACCATTCAGCTCCTCAATTGAGTCTCTGATTCCAAGGGCAAAATAGATAAAATTTCGTAAGCTGGGCCAAACAGAGCTACTCACCCCACGGTTCTTGTCCAGCCCACCACTGTTTCCCCTGCGAAGGTTCACGACGGCAAGACGTATGTTCTTGATCTTCGCCAGAGAATCCACTATATGACCCAAACAAGACGTGTTTTCAGGCCGAAGGAACGCCTCTATGGTATGCAGTCGCTCGTTGATGATTTCAATATTCAGGCTTGGGCGAAGGAAATACTGCCGCAACAATGCACGTCCCTGTGTAGTTTTGGCTTGTTGATGAAACAAGCCATAGACCGAGAGACCTTCTTTAGAGCCACTGGCCCATCCTCCGCTGGGTGGCTTAATGTTTGGATGAGATTCCGTCGACATGATCTGTAACGAATGCAAGGTATCGGAATTGATAAACATTGATCCGACCAGGCTGAACATTTCAACTGTGTTGATGAGGAACATTGAAGCTGATGCTTCATGGCCAGGAACGCACGAGGTCGCCCGGCGTCGTTGAAGGTAGGATAAAACAGCACCGGCACATCCAACCGTGGTACGGCTTTCAAGGTTGATCCAACTTGAAAGTCGTAACAGTCGTTCTTGGCTTCCTGCAAAGGGCGTTTCATAACTGCCATCGTTCCAGTGGTCAGGAACGACATCACCAGGCACGACAAACGTCACCCTAGGGCCTCCATCTTCGCCTATGCGAAGTTTGATTAATTTGTTCTTGGCAGATTCGTAGCCAAACTCCACAGCCGGACGATTTTCTATCAGATAAGGCAAATCTGCTCGCCCGGCGCGTCTATCACCGTCAGATGAGCCAGGGGTTGGATTGCCTTCCAGCCGAGCAGCGGCGTCTTCGTCACACTTGGTCGAGACCAACACAACGGTTGGCTCAATGAATAGCTTCACTGTCTCTAGTCAGTCGATGCACCTACAGCATGTAATCAACGCACAGGCTTCAACAATGTCAGCACTGCCTTGTTTGGCATCTTCCATGAAACACAACTTCTCTTCCCAGGCAACATAATAGGCGCAGCCTATGGTGCCGCGTTCAGTCATGTTGACAGCCATGACCACCTCAGCCAAGGTGTCGACATCGGCTGCAAACTCCGTATCCTGTTGCTCTGTCAGCTGATCAAAGTAGTCCCTCCGTGCGGTAGTCCTTGGCTGAGCAGAGTGACTGCATGAAACTGTGGAAGGTGTAGCATTACGCTCTTGTGATGTGCTTCTAGGCGTTCTACTGGCTATGCGGCTATAAGGAGTGAGCGACCGTGGGGTGCCCCGTGAATCACAGGATGTTTCTCGAGCTGCTCTGCGTTTTGAGAAAGCAGTTTGGCCGCAGCCCCGCCATCTGCCTCGATGTGGAGCCATTCGAGTACGGTTGGGCGAGGGAAAAGGTTGAAAGAAGAATTAGAGAAAGACGTTGGGGAGCACACCGTCAGCTTCCCTGTTCATCACGTGTTCCCTTGCTCGAATGTTCAGTCTTTAGTTTATCGTTCCATCAGGTGGGGGACCCCGCCGGAACGTATTTGACACAACAGATGAGAAACTGCAGTCAGCAGGACCACAGAGTCTATCGAAAATTGCTGTCAAGTGTTTATTGGCCTTTTTTCTCCTTCTTTCCTTCTGCCCATGCTTGATACTCCTGACGTTGTGCTCTAATGTCCCTGTATCCAGGTCGAATGTCGAGGCTTACGTATGGGTTTCCACCGACACCGACATCTTGCATCTTGCGAGCTGCCTTACTGCGCTCCAACATCCCCGCCCAAACTCTCCATTGAATGGGTTCCAGCTTTGGACTGCTCAGGACAACGCCCAGACACAACAACAGGACAGAAACTATCGTTTCAAGCACAATATCGAGAGGTAGATTTATCTTCGGATCAAGAAGTGCCGGAATAGCTTTGATTACTGGTGGACTTGGAGTGTTTGGCAGAAGCGAAAATTCGTAGGCGCTGTAGACTCTGTAAACTGTGTTAGTACGTGTTCAAAGCCTGAGGTATTGATGATCATGACGTACGCATGCGACAGGAGAATGACGCCGACCAGATTGATTACCGCAGCTACTAGTTCCATGATCGCAACTGCCCGCAGTGGTGGTGAAGCTGATCGAATGTAGTCGCGATCGGGGCTTGGCAAAACGTCACTGTCAACGGCTTGCCAAACCACGTGAACGCAGGCAAGGCATGACAAGCAATGGGTACATATAGATCGGGTCAGTCATAAAACATCTACGCAACCGCTATGGAACGAGTCTACAACTTTTGCATGGCGACGACATCGCTGGACTGCACATGGTCCTCAATCTCCGCAATCTCTTCCTGAAGTTCATCTAGAGAGACCTTCTCGTCCTCGACAACGAGATTGATCTGGAGTTTGTTGATACCAAAGCCAACGGGCACGCGCTTAGACGCACCCCAGACAAGTCCGTCCTTTTCGATGGCGCGCACAGCCTTCTCAAGGGCCTCCATGTCTGTCTCGTCGTCTAGGGTAGCTGTTAGCTAGGAAGCACTTGAACCATAGACAGGAACGTACCCCATGGTTTGACGTCGAGCGTCACAATAGACTTGGCGGCAGGCTTGGCTTTGCCGGCCTTCTTCTTTGCGTATTCCGCAAGACGCTCCTCGCGGATGCGGACAGTCTCCGGATCCTCCTCTTCCTCATCGCTACCAAACATGTCCATATCGTCTTCGTCTTCGTCATCAGCTGCGGCTGCGGCCTTTGGTTTTTCATCCTTGGAGTTAGGGGCCTTGGCCGGGTGGGTGGCGAGCTCGCTCGATTCAGGGCCGTAGGCAGTATACGCCTTTGACGGGTCACCAGGCAAGGAAGAGAATTCTGACTTGTAGGATGCAATGTGCTTGTACCAGCGGTGGGCATGAGGGTACTTTTCAGCAGACGGCTGCTCCTTCAAGACCTCGAAGCATTTCACATCGGCCTGCGTAGGGGCATAACTATGAAAGGTCAGCATGAGAACATTTTGCAGAGAGCTGTAGCTAAGGCAAAGCGAGGGATCAGAGATGCAACTAGTGCTTTGTCTTGTAGTCATTCGACGGGGTCTTAAGCCGCCTCATCAACACGGACCAAATTGCTTTCATCACGGCAAATTTAAAGAGAGACGCGCACTTACCCAACGATGTAGCTGCGGGTCTTGACCCAGCTATCAAGCACTGAAACAGTCAGCTTCTGCCGAGTTCCTCTAGGGGTGACACCTACTCTTCAATCCCGCGTCGGTAAGAAGATCGGCGAAACCCATGATGACAAGTTGTTACAGAGTGTCAAAGCGTGCTTGCAAAGGTGTCGACGCAGTCGTGTCAAAAAGTTGCACAGGGAAGGGCTTGGCATTGCGGCACGGTGCGAGCCGAGGCAGCGGCTCGCCCCGATCCACCTGAGCTAACGTCCAACGGGCATATGCGCCGACGTTTCCAGAATGTGGGAGCACAGTCCAGTCGGTTCCGTTGCCATCGCCGTATATAAAGCTCTTTAGACTCGATGTCAAACAACTGAATCATCTGCCTACGTCAGATCGTGATAATACCAAAAATGCTGCCAGTAGGACGAAATGCTGCCAGGCGCGTGGCAGGTGTCAGGTATTCCCTGCCTCGAACAGTACTCAAGCGTAGTCCTTTTGCCGTAGCGAACCATGCAGGCATTATTTCTGCAGCCCTACCGAATCTGCAGCATCAGTATCGACACTATGCGAACGGCCGTCCTCATCCTCCTGGGGGCACTCACCGCATGAATATGGGCAATGGCGAAGAGGAAAAAGCAGCCCTTGATCAATTTGGAATCGACCTCACAGCCAGGGCACGAGAAGGAAAGCTAGATCCAGTTATTGGCCGAGACAGTGAGATTCATCGGACAATTCAGATCCTTTCTCGTCGCACAAAATGTAATCCGGTGCTCATAGGCTCAGCTGGAACAGGAAAGACGGCTATCCTAGAAGGATTGGCTCAGAGAATTGTACAAGGCGACGTTCCTGAAAGCATCAAAGATAAGCGTGTTATTGCGCTTGATTTGGGGAGTTTAATCGCCGGTGCCAAGTTCCGCGGTGATTTTGAAGAGCGGCTGAAGAAGGTGCTGAAGGAAGTAAAAGAGGCTGAAGGCAAGGTTATCTTGTTCATTGACGAGCTGCACACTCTCCTTGGGCTTGGGAAGGCTGAAGGCAGTATCGATGCTTCTAACTTGCTCAAACCAGCCTTGGCTCGTGGAGAGTTGCAATGCTGCGGCGCTACTACTCTGAACGAATACCGTCAGATTGAAAAGGATGTGGCGCTGGCACGGCGATTCCAACCCATCTTGGTCGAGGAACCATCTGTCCAAGACACAATCTCCATTCTCCGAGGTATCAAGGATCGCTACGAGGTTCACCATGGTGTGCGAATCTCAGATGGAGCCTTAGTAGCTGCAGCAGCATACAGTAATCGATACATTACCGATCGCTTTTTGCCTGACAAAGCCATCGATCTCGTCGACGAGGCAGCGTCAGCTCTCCGTCTCCAGCAGGAGAGTAAACCTGACGCAGTGCAGGAGCTTGATCGGCAGATCCTGACCATTCAAATCGAGCTTGAGAGTCTGCGCAAAGAGAATGATGTTGCGTCCAAGGAGCGTAGAGAGAAACTCGAAGAGACATTGAAGACAAAACAGGCGGAGGCCAAAGTGTTGACTGAGAGATGGGAGAAAGAGCGCAAGGAAATCGACGAAATTAAGCATATCAAGGAAGAGCTGGACAAGGCACGCACAGAGCTCGAGAATGTCCGCCGAGAAGGTGATCTTGCCCGAGCATCTGAACTGCTCTACTCTAAAATCCCTGCCCTACAGAAGAAACTTCCTGCCGAGGAAGGCGGTGAGGGTGCTAATTTACCGTCGTCTGAGACTCTTATCCATGATTTTGTTACAGCTGACGACATTGCGGCTGTGACAAGCAAAACTACCGGGATTCCCGTCACAAAGCTCATGGCCGGGGAGGTCGAGAAGCTCGTTCACATGGAAGATAGCTTGAGACAGCACGTAAGGGGACAAGACGAAGCCTTGACGGCCGTCTCCAACGCGGTGCGCATGCAGAGGGCTGGCCTCAATGGCGAGAACCGGCCTTTGGCTTCGTTCATGTTCCTCGGTCCAACTGGTGTGGGCAAGACTGAACTCTGCAAGCAAATAGCCTCATTTATATTCAGCACCGAAACTGCCGTGGTGCGGTTTGATATGTCTGAGTTCCAGGAGAAGCACACTGTGTCTCGGCTCATAGGTTCTCCGGCGGGCTATGTGGGCTATGAAGATGCAGGACAGCTCACCGAAGCCGTCCGTCGCAAGCCATATGCCGTTCTACTCTTTGACGAATTTGAAAAAGCCCACCGCGACATATCCACTCTACTTCTTCAGGTCCTGGATGAGGGCTACTTGACCGATGCCCAAGGACACAAGGTCGACTTTAGGAATACCATCATAGTACTAACCTCTAATCTGGGCGCCGAAGCTCTACTCGCAGACTCTGGAGATTCCTCTGGTGAGATCTCTGACAAGACAAAAGAAAGGGTCATGTCTGTGGTCGAAACATCGTACCCACCAGAGTTCCTTAACCGCATCGACGAGTTCATAATCTTCAAGCGGCTCTCCAAGTCTGCGCTCAAGGATATTGTCGATATCAGGCTGAAGGAGCTGCAAAGCCGTCTCGACGAGCGAAGGATCAAGCTAGATGTCGATGAGATGACCAAGAATTGGCTCACCGACCATGGCTACGATCCACGCTACGGTGCCAGACCGCTGAACAGACTCATTGCCAAGGAAGTGGGCAATTCCCTTGCGGACAAGATTATCCGTGGCCAAGTCAAAACCGGCGACGTGGCCAAAGTTACCATCAAGGAAGGAAGAGAACACTTGGATGTTGTCCCTGCTTAGATAAATTAAGAGACTTGACCACGAGAACGACATGCACAAAGGCTGTAAGATAATAGTACACTCCACGCTGTGGATTAATTGATTACTTCTTCTCCACCGTTCTCTTGACTCCATTAATAAAAACCTCAATAGCCTCTGCTCCACCAAGAGCCATGCTGCTTCCACGCACCATCCCACCGTTCTCCACCTTCAGCCCCAGCGCCTCGGCCACCATGGGTAAACCCCCATCACGCAAAGCAATGGTGAAGCTGACAACGCTCTGATGGAACTGCGGACTTCTCAGCGCACGCTTGACAATATCCTTCTTCTGCTCGGTGCTAAGTTGTGGCTGATCAACCTCCATATCGCCCTCGTGCGGCTGTACAAACAGCTCAGGCGGCAAAAAGGAGCACAGGTGGTCAATCTGGGAAGCATCTGCAGAGTCAATATAAGGGATCGTGGTTGCTGGTGTGAGGAGTTCGGGGAGGTTGACGATTGCTTCTTTGGGAGTAGATGAAGGGTTGGTTCTGATGGAATTGAGAAAGTTTTGAACGAGTTGGTTGGCATCTTGTTGTGAGGGTCTAGAGAACAAAAAAAAGTCAGCTTACCTTTCTGACCATAAGCTGCGTGCGGTTTATTGGAAAGAAATATGCCGTTGCTATGCACCATGGAAAAAGGGAAACTCGCTAACACCAACTTACGCTCTGGCCCCATCACTCCCGCCCTCTCGGCTCAGTTCTCCCTCCTGCCTTGGATCGCCACCTGTAGCATCCTGGCCCGCGCCTCCAGTCTCCATGTCCTCGGTCTCATCAATGTCCATGTGATCGTCATCGTCGTTGTTAGGCCTACGTCCCGAATTTTCAGCTTCTTGCGTCTCACTAAGTTGCTCGCCCTGAAGCAGAGAGTTCACTATTTCCCCAAGCTTTTGGTCGCGAGAACTGAACCAGTTGAGTTTGCCTCCCGGGTGTTGCGTCTTGCTCTGCATCCAGAAGTACTTCTTGTCGGGACTACCTTCGAAGGTGAGGACGAAGATGCGGCCCGTCGTAGGGCTTTCGACACTGCCATCCTCTGAAGTTCCCCTGGTATAAGGCTTGAAGGTGCACTCCCCTGGAACGAGGAAAAGCTCGAGCTCGGGATCGCTAACGGGAGCGTTGCGTGGGCGCCAGCAGAAGTGGAAGAGTTCTTCGTCTCGCCATAGATAGAGGTAGCCAGGATCGCGCACGCATTTAACAGTTGTACCCTCTTGGTTGCATTTGCCTGCCTTGAAAGTTATGGCCGGAGTGCTGGTCATTGTTAAGTTGTCGGTCTGTTGAGGTTTCGAGCTTCGCTTCAGAGAGAAGGAAAGTTAGCCGAGCAGCGCGGAACTGATTCCTCGCGCACAACACCACGTCTTGGCGTTTTGGCCGGCCAATTTCCAGTCACAACAAGCACCTCTGTAACCTGGACCGGTACGTCCAAAATTTTGCGCACAATCTCGCCATAACTGACGCTCGCAAAAGCCATGTCTGCCACCACCGCGAAACCGCAGACCAAGAAGTTCCAGAAGGGTGAGAGGACTGTCCCTCACCACTCGGAGAAGGCGAGTAAGCATTACTTGGCCCACGATGTTGCGCAACGCAAGAAGGTATGGAAGCCTTAAACAGCTAGATGCAACGCTGATCCTGACATAATCAGGCCCGCAAGTCGATCCGCCCGTACAAGCCCCGCGCGTCGCTCCAGCCCGGCGCTGTCCTGATCATCCTTGCCGGTCGCTTCCGCGGCAAGCGTGTTGTCCTCCTCAAGGTCCTCGACCAGGGCATTCTACTTGTCACGGGCCCTTTCAAGGTCAACGGAGTCCCGCTGCGCCGTGTCAATGCGCGCTACGTAATCGCCACTTCTACTACGGTTCCCTTGACCGGGCTCGACTCCAAGGTCATCGAGAAAGCTGGCGGCCCAGACTACTTCAAGAGAGACAAGAAGGCGGACAAGAAGGGATCGGAAGAGGCCTTTTTCAAGCACGCCAAGGGCGAGAAGGGGTCAAAGAAGGAAATCAGCACTGAGCGCGCCGAAGATCAGAAAAAGGTGGACGATGCCGTCATCAAAGCCATCAAGAAGGAGGCCATGCTCCACCAATACATGAAGACGTCATTTTGCCTGCGTAACGGAGATCGGCCGCACGCAATGGTCTTTTAAGCGGAGTGTGGTCAATTCTATAGCAAAGATGACGAATCCTGTGCCAATCCTTTGTGTCAATCGTGCATTTGCTATCGCAGCAGTCATCATCAAACAGGATATTTGCGGGGATAGATTATACACCTTGCCAGAAGGTGGGGGACAGTAATATGAGACGGACAGTGATAGAACAGGGCCCAGTCCCCCGGACTCGTTGGCTGGGTATGGACCTCGAGTGATATCACTGCTGCCCCATCTCCGAGTAGAGATTGGGAACCTCTTCCCACGAATAACATCTCAAGAAGTCGTCGTCTATCAAAGGCTCATCTGGAATGCAAACCCTAAAGATATCGACGTGGTGGAGTGGCGGTCTGTGCACCCGCCACCTTGGCACACGGTTTTATTCCGCCCGCGGAACAACATCCACCCCAATCATGGCAAACAACGATATAGAGTCCTATCATCAATTAGCGCCTCTGACAGCCACCTCGCAACAAAATGGCTATCCGCCGCCCGGAGTGCACGCGCATCCCGGCGAAGCGGTCGCGCCTGCGGACGAGCACACTAATGGCACCAAGCGCAAGAATGACCACGTCCCGCAGCAACGCGCGAAGCGCAACCGCTACATCACCATCGCGTGCAACGTAAGCTCCTCCTGCCATGACAATTTCGCGCAACACTGACACTTCCAGGAATGTAAGCGTCGCAAGATCCGCTGCAACGGCAACACACCTTGTCAGCGTTGCAACAACCTGAACCTCGAGTGCGTGTACGCACCGAACTGCTGCACGGGATTTAAAGACTCCCCAGAGTACAAGATGATGACTGAACAAATGGACTCGCTTCAGCAACAGGTTAACCTTCTCTACAGCGATCTGACGAGCCTGCGCACCCAGCTGAACCATCCGTCGCCGCACATGGGTCAGCACATGCAGGCCCAGCTGCAGGCCCAAATGCAGCCCGCAGCGCATGCCGTCCCTACTTCGCACGCTGCTGACCAGATTGTGTATCAATCGACTGCCATTGACCCATCGCTGCAGGCAGAGCGCTTCGCCGTGACACAGGCGCCAAGCAGCGTAGCAGGTGCTATGTCCCCGACCGCAGCCAGGCCGAAGAATGAGCACGAACAGTATGGCAATGGGCTCGGCATGGAGACACAAGGCGAAAGACCTACAGGCACCAATGGAACGGATGAGAACGAACGCTGGGGCAGCAACGCTAGGGAAGGACGCACGCACACCACGAGCAAGGAACAACGCACGGGATATCCGACATAGATACCAATTGTAGATAGTAGCGTCGGTTGCTCTAGGGTAGCCGTACCATGACTGTACAAGGGAGACGGGATGGCCGTCAGAGTTTTCGCGGTAGGAAGGTGACGTTTGCCCCACAAGGGGTGACACCGAACTACAAAGTTCCAAGCGAGACGCGCGCGGCACGCGATTTCGCGACACGCGATCGTCACCCACGCGTAGCAGAATAGAACAAAGCAGATCGGATCAGACCAGTCCCCCACCCCCCCTCCCGCCTAGCCCCTCCCGTAGCCCCGCCCCCGCTGGGCGCAGCAATGTCTTCCACCTCGCAGGCTCCCGAGAGCTGGATCACGGCATTTTGCAGCTTAGTGGGCCATGAGTACTTTGCCGAAGTCAGCGAAGACTTTATCGAAGATGACTTCAATCTGACGGGTCTATCCAGCCAGGTGCCCATGTACAAGGAGGCGCTGGAGATGATCCTGGACGTTGAGCCAGAGGACGTTAGCGACGTCTCGTCTGAGGAAGAAGACGACGACCAGGACGAGGAACTTTCGCTGTCCGATGATTCGTTGCAGCAACACGGCCAGCGATACAGACGTGTGACGGCGCAGGAACGGCGGCACCTGCGCATGACAAGCGACATCAGCATGATCGAGTCGGCGGCCGAGATGCTGTACGGCCTCATCCACCAAAGATTCATTACGTCTCGCCAAGGTATTCAACAGATGGCGGAGAAGTACGATCTCGGCCATTTTGGCCATTGTCCGCGCGTCAACTGCAATGCTGCCAAGGTGCTGCCTGTCGGATGCTCTGACGTTCCGGGTCAGGAAACGGTGAAGCTGTTCTGTCCCTCGTGTCTAGACGTTTACACGCCCCCCAACTCTCGCTTTCAAGCCGTAGACGGCGCCTTTTTCGGCACCACATTTGGCTGTCTCTTTCTCATGACCTTTCCGGAGATAGAGGTTGGCGGCAGACTCGCTTCACAGACAGAGGGCAAGAAAGAAACACTCGCCCTTCCGCCTATTCCTGCAAAGCAGCAGCAGAAGCAGCAGCAGTCATCATCATCATCAGCAGCAGCAGCAGCAGCCTCAACAACGGTCAACGGGTTAAACAGTAAGAACCTCGCACCTGGGCTTGGCGAGGGACACATTTACGAGCCGCGCATCTACGGCTTTAGGATCTCAGAACTGGCCAAGACGGGCCCCCGCATGAGATGGTTACGTTCCAAGCCAAAGGACGTAAGCGAGCTGGACGAAACGACTCATTATGAAGAAAGCAAGGAGAGCAGTGGGATGAATGGAGTATCACCGACATGACACATCGTTTTCTCACTTCCCTATTGTCATCTGTTTCCGTACCCTTTCATGCATAATTGTGAGTATGATGATCAATGCCTCCACCATTCCTACAATTGTCAATCACCGTCCAAGTGTGTAGTAGGGAATGGAAACAACTAACCCGAACATCGCCAACAGCAGCATTCGCAGCATCAGCCCCGAGTGTGCCTGCAAATCCCCACAAAGCAGCTTGCATTGCCTTTTTCCCACCTGTCACTACCCCACACTCCTTGACGTTTGACAAAATCAACTTACCTGACCACCGTACATCCTCACGTAGTGATGACACTGATGTCTGCCGGCTTCCTGGTGGAAGATTCCCCGATCCTGCTGCATTGGAGTCTTTTCATCGCTGGGCGGCGTCTGGAAGTATTGGTTCTGGACAGACATGATTCTTGGTTCTTCTCCTGTAGAGAGTATAGGGTAAGGAGAGGGTGTGGTGGTTGTAGGTGGGTTGAAAAGGATGACGCTAATTATATAAGGGCCTGGCCGGTACCCCACCTTACCAGGAAAACCTGCCTGCAGCTTGACGGGTCGGGTTAGTGGATGTGCAGAGGGGTGACTTCGATGGGTGTTCCTTCTTCTATCAGTGAGATCCCCTAGCCCCGAGTTTAGGGCAGGGTACTCGACTGGGCAGCCGTTCCACCAAGGTGCAGGTACCCAGAGCTAGACCGAGCACATGATTCCACAAGAGAAGCTCCTTCTTTTGCACTTTATGTTGTTACTTTGTAGAAGGGAGTTTGCATGTTTTTTGTGTGCTTCGGAAACTGGACGCTATCTTGTCATTGCCGAGTCTTCTGCTTCGGTAGTCAACAGGGCTTGATACTCTCGATGCTGAACACCTGTCCGATGGCTGAACAGCTGTTCGTCCGGATAGGTGTTATGATCAGACCTCGTCTAAACAGTTTGTACCTTGAAGGTTTAACGATTGCTGTAAGCCTCAACGCCACATTCATCCCACTCCTTCATTTTTCATTGCGTGTTCTGTTCTGCCAGCATTTTCTGACGCAATACCTCCTCCACGGCCCGGAGATTATTTGCTTTTCCATTAACGACGACCCCGAGGTCCTTTATGTTCTTGCCCAATTCCTCAATCTTTGCCGAGTAAAACTTCTGTGCGTCGTCGGTAGATTTCTCGACGTAATATCCCGTTCCTATGTCTACCAGGACATTCTTCGTGTCGCTGAGTCTGCCGGGGACGTAGAGCGAAGACGTCAAGGGGACAAGAAGCGGCTTATCTGTTTTTGGGTCGAGTCAGAACTTGATGTAACGCAAAGATATACGAGTATGGAACGTGCCTTTCACACTTCCAGCTACGCCATCTTTTATGCTTTTTATACAGTCCCGGAACTTTTGCTGCGCCATTTGGAGGCTTTCATAGGAACGGGTGAGATGTTGGACCTCATCGTCAAGCTGTTTTTTGACCTGTGCTAACTGCTGGGCAGAGAGACTTGTCAAGTCGACTTTGGACATGTTAGGATTTTATCAAGAGATGCTACCGAGTCTACATACCTTGGCGGTCCTTTTCGCCTGTGCTCGTGTTCATTTTTGGCGTGTGTTGCGAGCGGAATTATGCCGCGTAGCGTGGAGGGCGTTGAAGATCTGATTGGAGTGGGGCTAGAGGTTAGCATTTTGAATTTTGGAGTTTGCCGTCTCGCTCGGAATCACTTCCGCCTACTTACCAAAATGAGTATTATCGTGTCGCTGT
Organism: Piedraia hortae CBS 480.64; assembly: GCA_010093745.1. Lineage (NCBI taxonomy): Eukaryota > Fungi > Ascomycota > Dothideomycetes > Capnodiales > Piedraiaceae > Piedraia > Piedraia hortae. The sequence continues at coordinate 267,086 of MU005964.1, forward strand.
GTCATAAATCACGCAGTGAGATGCCGAAAGAAGCAACATTATTGATAACTAATGCCGAAATGGGATCATTTGTGAACGGAATTAATTCCGATGAAGACGGCAAGCTCCGAAATTCGAAATGCTATCCTCTGTGGTGGCTATGCAGGCGATCAAAACCTTCGGGGATCCGTTGCAAGGGCTACTGTGACCGGATTGAAAATTGGGAAGCTGGAGGCTTCTCTAGAAGTATATAGCTATCAGATGATTTTGACAAGATTGTCTATGTTTTTGATATTCAAGCAGATCCTCAATGGGATCGTGAAGAGTGGCGTAAGGCAAAAGAGGCGAAGCTAGCCTGGTGGGGCAAGGAGTGAGTCATTGACCTGATAAATCGAATTTTGTGGCCTCACACTTCTTCTTTCTTTCACCTTCGTTTATTGCAAAAGTTGACCACATTGAACGCATCTTCAGCGCCTAGACCTGGGCGCACATAGGTAACAGGTACCCTATTAGCAACCCTGTCAATCCCACCCCAGTCCGACGCCACGGCGCCCCTTCGGCAGCAATGTGCTCATCAAGCTTCTTTAGAGGTGCCGCTCATGTCGCTGCACGCGATGAGGCCTTTGATCTTGAACGATGGTCAGGCTGTCTGCAACACTAGGCACTTGGATATCAGTGCTGCGTATGAACAGTCTTCACAACAGCTCCATGGATCCACTCTTCTGAATAACTCTTTGAATATGGATATCAGTCAACCGTCAACTCCTTTGGATACGAGCCTCGTTGCACAAGGTCTTGCTGTTCCTTGGGATTTGAACTTGGATCCACAAGACGGTGATGGTTACGAGTATACTCACGGTCGAGTGTCGGACTGGCAACTGTTCGGCACCAGCTCCCTTGGGGTACTGGGTGCTTCAAATGTGGCCAACACCCTCCGCCCGGCTGAAGTTTCCTTCTCGTCTGCTCCCCCAATGTACACTCCTGAGTCGTCGGTCATGCTCACGCCTGACGATGTGGCAACGTTTCCATCTGACACTTCACTCAATATGCCTTCTCTCTTTACCCCCTCCGAGGCAACCGGCAGCACTCCTATGACCCGCACTGGATCCAGCACGTCTAATCTGGTTGAAATCCACCCTGGCGGGGTGTCTGATGTCCCAAAAACGCCTGGTCGCAATCGTCAAGCCCATTCAAGGATCCTCCGTCCTCTGGTTGCAGATCCCAATGACAGGAAGGAGTTCAAGAAGGCAAAGAACACGGCGGCTGCCAGGAAAAGCCGAGCCAAAAAGAAGGAGCACTTGGAGCGTCAGGAGCAACGCATTGAAGAGCTTGAGGCGGAATTGGAAAATGCACGTGAGGTTGCAGCTAAATGGAAGGCTCTTGTGCCGGAGGAGATTCGACGTCGGGCTGAACTTGAATTGAACTCCCTCGTTGGATGAATTAGGAAGACGGCGCTAAAAGTTTTTACTTTAGTGGGAGGAAGATAGCAGTAAAAGTCTTTGGTTTACTGTACTGCCCTCTACCTTTTCAATGTGTTTTTGAATAGATTTCTCATGCGGCCGAGGAAGACGGTGAGATCTCTGGTCTCGTTTAGTTGGTCCTGCGCCTCGTCTAGGCTGTCCCTTTCTATTGTCGGCTTGGTATCGACAATCTCGTACAGCCGGCCGCCCATGTCCAGGTCGAAGCTGCATTCCTTCCACCTGTCGGTTCTGTCGACCTTCCAGAAGACGAATCGGAGGCGGTTCTCTATACCTGTCGCTTCCATGCGTAGAGCGAGACTCTGTTCCCAGAAGCTCAACTCCGGTCCATTGTGCTTTGCTTGAGCGTCCAAGGCCCTCTGCTGCGCCTGCCGCATCTCCTTTTGCGTCTTTACCTGCGCCTGCAGCTGCGCGATGTTGTTCCTCAGCTGCTCATTCTGCCGCTGGAGCTTCTCCTTGCGCTGTTGCAGGCTGCGAATAGCGCTATGCATCTCCTCCGTCTCGGCCGTTTCGCGCGCCACGGTCGCCGCATGCGCGCTGCTCTGCGACTCGAGCTGGGCAATCTCCTGCTTGCGCTGCTTTGCGCTTTCTGTTCTTTTTAGTAGCTGTTTACATCTGCTGAAAAGGGCTCTGCTTACCTTCCAACTCGGCCACGCTGCGTCTAAATGCATCTCGCTCGTCCAGAACCCTCTGTCTGCCGCGCTCGATGAAGGCGTCAAAGCGCAGCGTAAACTGTGCCATTTGCTCGCGCAGGTCATTGAAGCCGAAATCGGGCTTGGGCAGCTTGGATGTCCTAGACGGAGCTTCCGCACCCGTCTGAGACTGCGACGCCGACATTGAAGACGAGAAATGGGAGGCCACGGCCGCCATTCTGGGTAGAGATGCTTTGTTTGGAGATGGTGGAGTTGTCAAAATAAACATTAGACCGGCCCGGTCCGTCCGCACTGACTCGCGCATCTGTTCATTGGCACGGAAATCCCAGAGGAAATCAATCATGTCTTTTCAGAAGAGTGCATGACTGATTCCTACTTTTATGATCTGCCCTATGGCCTCTATGGGGAGGCAACTTATGACCCAGAGGAACAAGTTTGGAATTTTCAGCGAACACCGGACCCCGAATTCTACCTGCGCCAGCTAGGCGAGGTCAAGATACACAATGGAGCCGAGCGGGATCTTTCGATACCGGAACGGTATCACAGTAACCAGAAACCAAGATTGAGATATGCGAGCGAGATTAACAGTCTCGTGCAATATTGTCCGGAAATCCAACCGGCAGCTTCCTTGTTGCCTTCGTTTCTGAGACTTGCCGAGTCGGTCGAACAAGGCCTGGCATGTCAGGATTCACTAGAGGGGAGCCTTCTTGACCATGGTAGCATATTCTCAAACGTACTCCATGCTGCTATACATGTCGTTGTCTTTGCATGCGGTCTTAACGGATGCAATGTGAAGATAGCTCGAATACGGCCTCAACGTCAAGGTTGGGATGATACGAAAAAGATGTGGATCGAATATCCCGTTTTACACGGTGAAACTGCCACCTGGAATGGACCCGGGGCACCGATACAACAGGTCTGTCTTGCTCACTGTGCTACCGAACGACTTGTGAGCTGTTTGGCAGTTAGGTTACCCAACCAGACTATTATACTACGACCTGTACATAGGAGTAAGCCTGCTGCTCTTAATTTGAGTACTACATTTATATTGGCTGTTGAGGATGTATCCCACGCCCATGTCACCTTTAACCCTTGGTATCCGAGACAGTTTGCGGTTGTGGATGTCAAAGGGAAGTGGAGCGTCTGGGAACTGGACAAGCATTATGGACGAGGTAAACTCGTCAGCAGCGGAGAATTGAGAGCATCAGAAATGGTGCAGGATGGATGGGCTCGACTGCAGTGGGTTCTAAATTTTGGACTTCTTGCAGTCTGCAACCGCGAGCATTTGGTTCTTGTTACTGTCCCCGAAGATGACTCTAACTCTCCCGTTGCGAGTACGGTAAAGGTCCGACGGTGCGACCCAGTTGGATGGATATTGGATATGGTCATATTGCCATCACACACTTCGCACATATTCCTCCTCACCACATCCCATCTCATCATCTACCACGTAACAGATGAAAGCACTGCAAAAGAAGTCCTATGTCTTCGCCACTACCGAAGCCCAGAGAACACCAGCCTCAGCATGCTCGTCGTTCGACAGGAGCACACCGAGGATTTCATCGTGCTCATCCGCTCAGCCATCGACCCTGTCGTTCAACTCTGGCCCATTCGTCTTTCCATCGACGGCAAAGCAACCTACTCCGACGCCGGCGAGCTCCGTCTCCCAAATTCCAAACCACTCTCAGGCTGGGCCTTGCTCGGCACCTCTTACAACTCCACAGACGAAACCCTGGATGAGGTCGAATCCAGCAAAGCATCCCAATACCAAACCCATGAAATCACATTCAAATCGATGTTAACCCTCCAACGAGATCTCACCCTCAACCAAACCCTCTACGTCCAAATCCCCTGTCTAGCAGCCCAAGTATCAATCAACGCACCCACCTGGGCCCGCACCCTACGCAAGCGACACCTAACCGCAACCTTCATCCTCGACGACGACGAAGTCGTTGACGCAGTCAACGCAGGGGACTCAGTCGACCACAACCCCTCCTCTTCCTTCCTCTCCCTCTGGCGGAGCAGCCACACCAGCACCCAAGGGGGTCAGGTAACCGACCTCACCCTCGCCTCGAAAACCTACCTCACCCAACCCATCCAAACCGAAATTGACACCATCCAACCGCAAAGCGACCCTACCTCCCTCCCATCCAAAACCCTCCGCGAAGCATCCCTCCTCACCGAACCAAAGGTAAATGATATGGAGGCGGCATCCGCACACCTCACCTCTCTCTCCCTAGCACTCACTACCACTCCGCGCGAAGCATCCCTCCCCTCCCGCGAGCTGCAGGATATATACCGTGCGTTGTTGGGGGTGTACCTCTCCCCCCTTGCACCTTCTATCTCAGGAGGTGTGAGACTTCGTCTCGAGGGGGTGGTACGCACTGTTGCTGCTGAGATGGCGCTTTCAGCGAGGGTTTTACACCCCGTGGGAGCTGATGAGGGGAGGGCTGATGAGGAGAGGGATGCTAACGCGATTCCGCATCCAGAGGGAAGTTTTCTTGGTAGGAGAACGTGGTTTTTTCTGCCATCGACGTTTACGGGTGCTATGGCGAGGAGGAGGACGAGGAGGCTACTTAGTCATTGGAGTGTAGGTGAGGAGCCGGAGGGGTATGATTATTTTTTTGAAAGGGGTAGAGAAAGGGAGACCGAGACCGAGACCGAGACTGAGACTGAGAGAGGGAATGATCAGGAGGGGGAGAGGAGGAAGAGGAAGAAGGAGAAGAAGAAGAAGAGGGTTGGGAATGTTATTGTGGGGGAGAGTGCGAGTCAACCACTCCCGGAACGGACAGTTACGACAGTACAATTTGCTAGTCAGGCCCCTACGTCGAGTGGGAAGAGGAAGAAGAGGAAGGTTGGATTCTAGATTGTGGGTGTTCAATCGTAGGATGTACGTGTGGGTTACTTTTCTTTTGTATCTATATTTTCATTGGTGGAACAACAGTCAATCAGCAGGACGGCAAAGGAGAGAAAATTCAACTTGCGAATTACAACATTAATGCGGATTAGAATAGACAGTAGGGTATCTCTTCAGTCTTTACAATTACTTCAGCTGCAAAGCGGGGATGCTCAGACCGTAACCTTCAGTATGGCCCTCACGGTCGCTGGGGTTCTTCTCTATTCGGAGAGTGATGTCCAGTCCGTCAACGCCGGCGAGACCTGTTCGAGCGATGCCTTGGGCGGCGGGATGGGTTGTTCCAGCGCCTTGCTCGCCTGAATGAAGAGCATGACGTGGGTTGTCTGACGGCTTAAAGTCGAGTGGTGGAGTGCCATTTGCTGTCGTCGGCTCTGCGTTGATGTGTGCGTTCGATTCACAGATGATGGCATAGTTTCGGCTTGGCATCGTAGCATGGTTGCTGGACGCCGTCTTAGCTTGCACGCCGGGCTCACCAGCCCCAGGGTTCTTGTCGAACAGCTCCAGCAGAGTCTCATCCGTGTCATAATCCAAATGGTGAATTTTGTTACGACGTGCCAGCAGATTTGCGACTGCCTGAGGTGGAGGTTTATTGGTGATAGCTGAGCTGACGACATTGACCATGTACCTGTAATCACCCTCGACCGGGATCCCGAGCTTCGGATTTGCGTAGAATCGACCCATGGCTCCAAGATGAACATCACCGCCAAGAATGGTAATACGCACACCATGCGCCTTTGATAACTGCTGCAGCTTGAGGATAAGCATCTTACGCTCCTTTTTGTGCTGATGAGCCGTGTAATGATCGTCCAAGTCATCCAGCAAATCAACACCGCCGTCAAACTGATTAAAGAGACCACCAGCCAAGCCAAATCGCTTGTTCAGGAAGCGGATGGGGCCAATGACGGGTGACGATAAAATGTTTTCCAGCCACTGCAGACGAGGGTAGGCGATTGGAACACCGAGCAGGAGAATAAGATGCCTAATGGCACCACCAGAGGCGGTAAGCTGCTGACTGACATGAGAAAAAATTTTCTCATAAGTCTCAGGATAGTTGATTTGATGCCGCGTCCGCTCTGTCCGCGCATCGATGCCAAAGAAGGCAATACGCTTACCAAGCTGACAGTAGATGTTTCGGCTGCGTTCCTCGACGTACGGACCCGGCTTATCTCCTATGATGTAGCTGGGATCCTCAGCTCCAACAGTCATGACAAAGGTGTCGCTGAGCTGCTGCTTGTCCGCCGGGGTATCACCAGAGGTGTGCATGGTTTGAGGAGCATCAGTGGTAAAGGTTGACTTAGGCGGAGGGAGGTGATGCTGGAAGAGCATGTAATACTTGTGTGCAACTCCGCCGATTCCACGGAAGACGGGAGCGCGCATGAAGTGGTCGGTGTACGAGCCGAAGCCGTCAATGATGTCGTGATCATCCCAAATATTCAGCTGCGGGATCTGACCATTGGCATCAGAGAACGGATGGGTGGAATACCAGCGCATATAATTTTGGAAGTAAAAGTCATCGCACTGGTCTCTCATCTCATGGCCAAATGGGAAGTCGCGTCTCTTACGCGGGTTGGAAATGTCCGTCCACGGCTTCAACGGACCCTTTACTCGCACACTATCGTTGTAAATCTGGTCACCGCCTCCAATCATGACGTGGAACGGCTGCTGGTAGTGGGTGCGGAGAACGTCGTTCCACAGCGCCGGACCGGACCAGGCTTCCTCGTCTGTTCCGACACTGAAGCCGTTGCAGGAATGGAACATGATGCGGAAACTTTCATGCTTGGACGGCACGGCGAAGCGCGTTGGCTTATTTACATTCTGTCTCTCGCCCGTGGCCGACACCATCCCGGGAATTTGGTACTCCCAGATCATCTCCTGGTCCAAGAACGGCAGCTCGATCAGGTAGCGCCAAAAGGCCTTCTTCGGGTCCTCGTACAGCTTGACGCCCGGGTAGGTTGCCTGCAGCCCGGAGAGGTTACCCTGTTGCACGGAATTGCGCGGGCCGGCGCAGTGCAGATGCAACGAGGTGTCCCGCTGTCCGGGAGTCGTTACGAGCAACACGCTACCATGCCATACTGGGCTCTCCGTGTTCGCGCCACTCATGCGACGGTAATTGAGCAATGGACCGCAAAGAACCTCGATATTCCCCGAGGTGCTGACCACCTGCGGCCCTTGACCGACTCCATTCGGCTGCGTCGACTGTGCCGACTGCGAAAACTGCTGGCCGTCCATGCTGGTGAATGAGAATGTAGAGAGGCAAAAGGAAAGTGAAACGGACGTTTTAACAGTCGCCGTAGCAACGTTGCAAGGCTACAAGGCAGCCGTGCATCAATGTAATTTGGCGAGGCCCCACGTGTCAGCGGAAGCGGGCCGCTAGCCTCTTGCATTGTTGAATCGTCGTCGGCGGGGCACACGTCGACCTTCGTCCTCGCCTGCCTCTTCGACGTCTTCCTTGCCTTTTTCCAGCTTTCCGTCGTGTAGATCCCCCGCTTCCAGACCCCAGTCGGAGGGGTCGTACCAGTCTTCGCCGTCGCTCATTTCCGTGTGAACGCCACCCCGGCTGTCCACAATCATGTGACCCTCAGCCTTGCACGCGCGAAACACTTCCCTGCGTTGGCGGTCAGCACGCTGTAGCCCGGCATATAGCATCTCGAGGTGCTGGACTGTGATATCCTGCTTCTGAATGTAAAGGATGAACGCCCTCCGCGTATCCTCTGCTTCTTGTGGTGGGAGGCCCATATCATGGTCTGTTCGTGCGGCCGCCGGCACTCGGAACCACGGGTTTAGCGGCGGGGGACTACCGTCCGAGCTCGCTGACGATGTCGCAGCAGCCCTAGGAGCTCCACCATGAGCCTCTGCCGCGCCGTCTACAGTTTGGGCAACAGTTTCCTGAGCTACAGTCCCATCAGCTGCTCCCTGCAGCCTAGGCACCTCGACGTTGAAGCACTCTATGAGCAGTTGCTCGTCACCGTCTGTTTGGTATCGTTGCAGAGCCATCCATTGCCCGTCTCCACGCAGACTTTGCAGGAACCTCTTGGCTTTCCATAGAATGTTTCGTTCACGGCGCAGCATGGCCTCCACATCCTTTACCAACCGCGTCAACCCTGGGTCGGTGTAAGCTCTGGAATAGCTGGGATGGTGTGGCAGCTCGGCGGCGCTTGTCAGGGGGGCTAAGGTCTTCTCCAATTGCACGTCTGCAAACGGGTTGTCTTCCACGGGCTCTGCGTCAATGTCTTCGTCTTCCATCTCGTCCTCCTCCACAACGTCGCCATCTTCGTCGTAACGTGTTGGTAGCCTGCTCATGATCGGGCGCTCATAGCCTGCGTAGTTGATGCGAATCTTGTGGCCTGTGTTGTTGAGCCCGTCTTCGTCCAGTTTGCGGCCGCGATTGGACGATGAGAGCGGGAGGCGATCGTCTCCGACATCCTGCCTTTGCTGAGCATTACGACGAGTTGCAAGCTTCATAGCCCGGATCGTCTCGGCGAACTGAATCTGCTGCGCCGCCATTGCGAATGCTGTGGGAGGGATCTGGAACTCTGGTGTCTGGGCGGATATCGTCCGACAATTAGCCGACGCCAAGACTTCCCCCGGAAGTGACCCGACGTTTATCCTCGTGCCTTCCTTTTTGGGCATGGCCACCATGAGCTTGGCATGTTCTTTGAATAAACCAGTAGTTTTTCTTCAAGTAGGACGACTGCAGCGGAGCATTCGACTCTACGGCAAATACGCCCCCAAAGAAGCTATATCTCTTCATCGACAAAAAGTTTCCCAAGTCTCCGAAGCCGTCAAAGACTTTTACTCTCGAGGCCAATTCTTTCGAATATCCCATGGCTCTACCAACAGCACAAGACAATCCTCCCTCGGTCGGGATCCAAAAAAGGTCGTCGACACCAGCCAACTCTCCAATGTCCTGCACATTGACACCGAACGACGCACAGCACTCGTAGAGCCTAATGTGCCCATGGACCTCCTCATCGAAGCCACACTAGCCCACCAGCTCATCCCACCCGTCGTTATGGAATTCCCCGGCATCACCGTCGGAGGCGGCTTCAACGGAACGAGCGGAGAAAGTTCCTCATTCCGCCACGGCTTCTTCGACCGTACCCTGGACGAGATCGAAATGGTCCTCGCAGACGGGGAAATCATTGCCTGCTCCGACCAACAAAACAGCGACCTCTTCCGCGGCGCGGCAGGCGCCCTCGGCACCTTTGGCGTCACAACCCTCCTCAAAATCCGCCTCATCCCAGCCTCCAAGTACGTCGAAACAACCTACCACCCTGTGCACAGCATCAACGAAGCGCTCACCCTCCTCCGCCAAACCGCCAACCCAGATGACCCCTCAATCGACTACATCGACGGAATAATGTTCTCCCCCTCCCACGGAGTCATCATAACCGGCCGCCTCACCAACGAAACGGACTCAACACTCCCAGTAACCCGCTTCTCCTCTCCATCCGACGAGTGGTTCTACCTCCATGCCCACACCAAAACCACGCCCACGAAGGAACTCGTCCCTTTGGGTGACTACCTCTTCCGCTATGACCGCGGCGGCTTCTGGGTCGGCCTCGCCGCCTTTTCCTACTTCAAATCCCTCATCCCATTCACAAAAACAACCCGCTCCTTTCTCGACGATTTTTTGCATACGAGAATGCTTTACCGTGCTCTCCACGCGTCGGGGGAGGCGGAGAGGATGATCATCCAGGACCTTGCATTGCCGTATCGCTCCGCGGAGAGGTTTGTAGAGTTTTGTGCCAGAGAGACGGGGATCTGGCCGCTTTGGTTTTGTCCGCTGAGACAGAGTCCGGGGCCGACGATGCATCCGCATAGCGAGGGGGAGGGGCAGTTGGTTAATATTGGGTTATGGGGGATGGGGCCGGAGGAGAGGGAGGGATTTAGGGGGATTAATCGTGAGATTGAGAAGATGTTGGCCGAGTGTGGGGGTATGAGATGGTTGTATGCTCAGACTTTTTGTGGGAGGGAGGAGTTTTGGGGGGATTTTGATTATGATTGGTATGCTGCGTTGAGGAAGAAGTATCGTGCCGAGGGTTTGCCGGATGTGTTTGAAAAGATTTCTGGGAGGGGGGTCAAGGTGGAGAGGGCTTGGTGGAAGAAAATTTGGCCTGTGGCGGGGATTATTGGGCTTAGGGAGGCGATTAGGAGTAAAGATTATTTAAAGGCGAGGGGGAGAAAGTGGTAAGGTGCTCTATCAACGAAAAGAAAGGCTTTCGAACTTGACCTTGATCTCATCAGCGTGCACACGACGACCGGTTAGGTCGTAGAATCGAGCGGCGATTTGACGCCAGGTTAGCCCTGGGTTTGTTTCGACTAGACACACCATGGTGTGCAGCTCCTGTAGCGAGAACATTGCGTCTTCGGTGATGTCTTGCACTTCGCTGAGAGTGAACCTCGGGCGGCCGCTTGAGGCTGTTTGCGTTGTAGACTGGTAAGCACTAGTAGAAGTGCAAGAGCGCGTGTGGTGAGACCAATGGTGAGTTGGCATGTACCCAGACGGTGGAGTCGTGGTGGGCCACTTGGACGGAGTCGACATGTGCTTAAAGGTTGACTCACTTCCGGATGATGCAGACGAGGACATCGATCGTGGCTTGAATGAGCTTGGCCTCGGCTTGACGGTCGACTCACTTTTGAATGACTGTATGGACGACGCCGATCTTGGCTGGGAGCATGTCGAATCACTCCTGATTGATGCTGATTTACACTTGGAAAGGGATGGCTCCCCTTTGAATGGCGTCAATTTCTCAGAACAAATCGACTCACCTCTGGACGGTGCTGCCCTGTGCTTGGAGTAAGCAGACTCACTTCTTGGGGATGCCCATTTTTTCTCCAATTCCATCGCCTCATATCTGGACGATGCCGCCCTCTGCTTGAATGGACTCAACCCACCTTTGGAAGGTGCTGGTCTTTGATGGGTCACAGTCGACCCATTTCTGCATGGTGTCGACACCTGCTTTGACGGACTAGCTGTATGCATGTTCTTCTGCATCGGAGCAACAACAGTCTCTTCACCAATAGCATGCTGATCCTCTTCAACGACTTCTTCTGGTGAGTCACGGTAGCGTATCATTACCGAACGTCCCTTGTGGTCCTTACGTATGCCATATTGAAACTGATATCCTGTAAGTCTGTGTACGTCATCAAATATGTGGAGGCAAGGCTACCTTTCCCAGCTTCTTTTTGGGAGATTTCCCCAGTTCTTCCTTGGGGGAGTGGCATCCAGGACTAAAGACGTCTTTCAACGTAAAGTCTGCGAGACCTTTTGGGTATTCGGCCGAATCGGCCATCAGTAGGTTGGCGCAGAGTCAATATTTGCACAATGGGAGAATGCAAGTGAGTAACGCGACTGGTGACGCATAGTTTGTTTTGATGACGCGCTTCTTGGAGAAATGGAGGTGTGAATGGGGGGTTGATATTGAGTGCATGTTGAATGGTGCAACTTGGGTGTGCAAGCAGTTCGAGAGGTGGATAATAGTAGGAGATGTACAGGTTGATAATTGCAGGAGGATGTTAGTCGGTGGTGTTACGATAAGGCTGGATGAAAGCTGTTACAGCATGATACGAAGGTCAGAGCTGGCGTCTAGATGTTGACAGAGTTGGTACAATAAACAGTAGAAATTTGGCACATGATGCGAGATGGGAGCCTCTATTTCTATACTGGACTATATCAGTTAGTATTTTATTGCTGATCAGTCGAACAATTTGTGGATGCGTGGATGTGAGGATGCGTGGAGTTGAAGTCCAGGACGGACCAATTCCGCGCGACCGCACGTCCAAGATCAGCACAACAGTCAAAGCCAGCAACGATGGCCATACTACTCCTGATTCTCGGCTTTTTCTTGGCCTGTCATGCGCACAACATCCAGCTCAAATCACACTCGCGCGAGTGTTTCCACGAGACTCTACACAGTGGCGACAAGATGGTAGTTACTTTCCAGGTCGGAGACCGGGAATTTGGAGGCAGTGGAAACCTCGATGTGGACTTCTGGGTATGTTGTAAGACAGCAGCCGAACTTAACTAAGAACCGAGTAGATTCAAGATCCCCAAAACGGCTTCGTCGTCCAGGACAAGAGCGTCAGCTCCGGTGACCATTCCTTTGACGCCAAGATGGATGGCAAGTACATCTACTGCTTCAGCAACGAACACTGGGCAGCCAATACCAAAGAGGTCAGCTTCAATGTGCACGGTATTGTATACGTACCGCAGAGCGAAGCGTCCGATGATCCGTTGGAGCGTGAAGTGCGCCAGCTCTCTGAATTGCTCGCCCAAGTCAAGGACGAGCAGTCTTATATCGTTGTCCGTGAACGCACTCATCGCAACACCGCTGAATCCACCAATTCGCGTGTCAAGTGGTGGAGCATTTTCCAGCTTCTTGTGCTCGTTGGGGAGGGCCTCTTCCAGGTCTGGTGGTTGAAGCGGTTCTTCGAGGTGAGAACAAGACATTAATCCCTCCGTCCAAACTGACTTTTTTTTAGGTCAAACGGGTTGTATAAGTAACAACTCATTTCTGTCTAATGCGTATTCCATGATCACAATATCTTTGCATGCTCCAGCGCCTTGACTATATCTTCAATATCCTGTGGCCCTGTCCTGCAGCATCCCCCGATCAGTCTTGCACCTGAAGTGTACCATTTTCTCGCCTGGTTTGCCAATCTTCCCCCTACAGGTCTAGGTCCCTTCCATTCCTTCTTTTCCGGATCCCAAATTTCACCCGAATTGGGATACACAACCCAGGGCAAAGTTCCAATTCCGGGAGTATTCAGCTGCGTCAGTGTGAGGTTGACCATCTGCACAGGAACACAGTTAACTCCAAACGCAACAACACAGTCATCATATCTCTCCACAACCTCATATACCTCCTTTAGCGGAGTCCCATCGGCCAAGTGGCCTGCCTCGCAAAGCGAACAGCCAACCCAAGCAATTGCCCTCGTTTCCCTCACCAGCTCCAACACGACTTTGATTTCCGCCAGAGAAGGCATAGTTTCCAGCGCCAAGACATGAACACCAGCTCTAATCAGAGCATCCATCCTTCCCGAATGGAATCGTCTAAACTCACTCTCGCTCAGCGAATACGCACCGGTATATTCCGCACCGTTAGCGAGGTAAGCCCCATATGGTCCAATCGAGCCCGCAACCAGCAATTTCTTCTTCGAAGGTACCTCAGTAGCAGCCTGTCTAGCTAGCGAAACGCTTTCTTCCACAAGCCGCACAGCCGCAGAATCATCTATCCCAAGCCCCTCCTTTAACCCAACAACACTAGCCTGATAAGATGCAGTAATAGCAATATCCGCTCCAGCTTCATAGTAAGCCTTGTGAACCGCCTTTAAGACATCGGGGTTGGAGGCGAGGAGTTTCGCAGACCATAGCTTCGAGTTGAGATCATAGCCGCGACGTGCACATTCCGTCGCGAGGCCGCCATCAAGTATTAATACCTTTTGGGAGGAAATGAGGGATATAAATTCAGATTTGGTGAGCATTTTTGATTTCTGGTTTGCAGTGATTGAGGCTAAAAGGGGTGGTGAACCCTAATCGACCCTACCAAGCAATGGGCATTTGTGGGTGTTGCTGCTACGCAAATCCAAATCCAGAGCTCTCTTCATCGTCCCTCAAAGCTCCCCTGACGTCCTCCTCACTAACCCCCAGTCGCACTCTGCCTACAATGTCTCCATGACGGTGTTCAAGACCGATGACTCCCGCCTGATCGAGCTCCTGTGCTGCTTCGCCTAGACCCAGTACTCGCGCGGCGTGGTGGTCTTTTCTCAATGCGGGGCGGCTGCGCTGTTTGCTTGTAGTTGTTTTTTCGACGTCGAGGTCTGTCTCCGCCTCGTAAAGTAGGTCTGGTGCGAGTAAGTATTCCTCTACATCCCGGTTTCGAGACATTAAGCTTAGTCTGCGGGCCTCGTCTACTACTTCTGCGAGCGTGGACTCTGTGATACCCGTTCGTCTCACCCGCGCCAGTAGTGCTGCTAGGAAGACTTTGCTTGCGAGTGGTAGCGAGCGTAGATAGGCTGCTAAAGGAGTCGAGGTGGCCTCGCCGATTGCCTTTTTGACCGTGGCAATGGTTACTATGCCCTTCTTGGTAGGCTGTCTGCCAGGTGTTTTGCTTGGTGTTTGAGGCTCAGCTTCGAGTGATTCTTGCTCTGCAATCTCTACGGCTCGTCGACAAATATCCAATGCTCGGCGCGCATCTCCAGACACGGCAGCGACTTTTCTGCTCGCGAACTGCATTGCGTCTGGCTCGACAATGACCTGCTTTATGCCGTCTAGACGTGACTGAATAATAGCCATGAGCTGTGTGTGGGTGTATCCGGGAAAGGTGATGCGCGTAAGGCCCAGTCTAGAGCTGATTTTGTTGGAAAGAGTACGCTCAGGCAGATCCATGGTGTTTGCCACGGCTAGCACAATCAGTCTAGAGTGTCGAAGCTGTGGCCAGTTGAAAAAGTTGTACATGACTGCCTGATTCCTGGTAACAAGCTGGTCAAGCTCGTCCATCAACACAACGCACGGCACTCTTCGGGGACTGGGCGTTGTAAACTCCCTATCTAGCAGCTCAAGCGCATGAGATGGGCTCACGCGCTCGCCTTTGAGAGCCTCCCATAGCAGATTATAGGATTGATGAGGGTCTGTTACCTTCATGCCGTTGATTTCGACAAAGTAAAAGTCGTCTAGCTGTTCCTCGGCAACAGAAGCCTGCAGACTTGCGACGACTTCGCGGACTGTGGCCGTCTTTCCCGTTCCTGGTGTGCCGGAAATGTATATGCAAGCACCCGTACCGGCGATAATAGCCGCTTCTAGATGAGAATATACCGTTTCAAACTCCGACTCCCGGCAGGGAAGGGCATTGGGAACGGCAGATACGTGTAGCGTAGAGCGAGCAACTTGATACGGCGATGCTTGAAGCCGAGACGGCGAAAGCAACCTTGTACCGAGCGGCGTGAACTCCAAAGGCTTCTTGCTAACAATTTTACGGCCTGTAGGGGTGGTAAACTTTCTAGGCGTAAGCTGCTTGGCCCTGGACGGCGTTGCTGGTGCCAATTTTCTTCGCTTTCTTGGTGTCTGTGGCTCATCGTCTGCGTCGTTGTACTCTTCCTCTTCTGGGATATCCTTTAGGGCCTTGCGTTTTCTGGTTTTCACCGTTTGGCTTTCCACCATCTCGCATATGCGATCCAGATCCTCCTTGCCCTGGTAGACATCCTCCCATATGAACTCGTCTGTGTAAGTTGCAGTTCGAAGGTTGACGCCCCTCCGACAGATGAACGTCTTTGCAAATTCTGATGAGTTTCTGGGAGCCTTGCCGCTAGGAAACTTCTTCCGCCATGCCTGTTCCGAAAGGATGATGGCTTTGCCATTTATTGTGGTTAGGGGATTCTCGTCGAAATCCGCAGTGAGATATAGCTCCCGAGCAAGGAAATCCGTGCGCTTCTTTTTGCCTCTGATTTCCTTTTCTGAAGCCAGCCACATCATCGTGGCCTTCATCTCCGGTCCCTCATCGTCATCGTCGTCGTCAGCCTCCCCTTCATCAAAATCGTATATTATGGCCACCCATGCCTCGTTATTGGCCGCTTTAATAAGCACAGCATCCCCGACGTGGCATTCAAACGCGCCCATACGCGCTCCAACAATGATATCGTCTTCGTATATCCACTCCCACGGGTGATCTTCGTCACCAAGCTCGTCATCAGAGTCTTCCCGCAGCACACCACCGCCAGTTAAATATTTCCGAGCCTCTTGTACTTTTGTGCGCTTCTTGGGGGGCATGTTCTTCGTCTTTGGGACGCGTGCAGATGTGAAAAATCACAGAGCATTTCAGAGTTTGCTGACTCATCATTTTATATGACTTTGCCAGCACATGACCTTGGGTGCGAAGCTCATTGTGGAGGTTGAACAAGAATGAATGGATTGCACAGGAGCTCAGCTATCAAGGGACAGATGACTAAATCTCTCTCTCATCCCATCAAGGCGTAGGTAATGACAGGATGAATTGATGGGGACGGAGCTTGGCAAGCTGCCACTGGTGCGCTGCAAGTGCTATCTATCTACATTGCTCTAAGAGCTCCTTCCTCATTTGGAACGATGGTTCTTCCACTTCACTTCATCTCGACGATGCGAGGCCGGGACAGCGGGACCCCCACCATGAGCGGGGGGGCAAACACTTCACTTCATGTCTTTTTCCCCCACATATGACAGCCCCAAGTTCACTCCCAAACTTATTTCAGTCTCCACCTTCCCGGTTTTGATAGCACGCAATTCTTCAGCGGGGGAACACGTGGTCCACGTGAGATGCGTCGACGCTAAGGCAAACGGAGGGAGGGCGATTTGGACAAACACCACATCCTCTTGCGCCGAACATAGAAAACTTATATCATGGATTACGAGCGCCTCAATGCGCTGGAATGGAACACGGATGGGCCGACGGTCGGCACAGCCTCGACCTCGTCCACTGTAGGTCGGCCGCAGCTTGCCCCGAACGGCAAGCTGCCCGGGCTCAAGCAAAGGCGCCCCGCCCCTTCGTCGGCGGCGACTGTGGTCAATACCCCCACCTATGTCTCCACCGTTGGCAGAAGTCACTTTGGGAATGGCCAGAAAACGCAGCGCAAAGGCAAAATCAGCAGACGTGCGCCGGAGCTACTGTTGTCTGAACCCGACAATGCGGCCGAAGCCGACTGGAGGGCCCGTCTTCCTCCCAAGGATCAGATTCTGGTACCAGAGTGGTTGCTCAACGGGAACTCGCACCACCATGCTATTGCGCGTGCATGCGGTGCCTTTGTCCAGATTTCCAACATGAAAGCCAACCAAGGAAATCGCTGGCTGGGCTTCTGGGGCAAGTCGGAGGCGGTTGCGGACGCCAAGAAAGAGATCCACGATTGGGTCGACAAGATGGTGACGAAGTACAAGAAGCGGAAGTTCGAGAAACTGCTCAGCCCAACCCCTTGTGAGCGGGAACGCACTCAGATCAAGTGGGATAGGGACGTCCGACGCCAAACGTACCGCCAGCATCCGCCGCCAGACATGGTCCACCACGCCATTGGCACTTTTCACTGGCCCATGGATGAGGTTAACCCCAAAGAAGTGCTGGGACCCTACTACGAGGCCCTTGATTATATCCGCATGAGCTGCAAATGCTACATTGTCTTTAAGGCCGAACGCAACGCTTTCAGCGCCATGGGAAAGTCGGCAAATGTCGACGATGCGCTAGAGCGCATCAGGAAGGCGTGTTTCCAGATAGCTGCCCGTCAGACTAGTTGTAAACGGATGTACATGAGGCGCTGGCCAGAGGGCGAGATCAAATCGTACAGCGTCACCCTGATGCCTTACAACAAGCCGCTGGCTGCCCAGCTTGACCCGGAGAGTGCTGTTACGCCCCGGGCAAAGTTTGATCCCGGCCCGGCTGCAAAGGACATTACCATCCAGGCGAATGACGAGACTTACCGTTCGGGCATGAAGATCAGATCAGCTGTGTTGCGCACTTTGCATCAGTTGCACTATTACCGTGGGCCCATCACGCTCAAAGTCAGGCTTGGCACCCTTCTCCTCGACCAGTTCATGCCGCTCGAGCACCGCAAAGCCTACACAATGGAGGAATATGCAAAAATGACTGTGCAATCGCAGTTTGTCGCCAGGGTGACGGAAGAGTAGGTCCAACCTAGCTGACGAGACAACCAATCACTGACTTGACCTCCAGGCTGGGCGACAGGGCAGTGGAGCAGCGCATTCTTGGCGCGTTCCAAGCCACGCAGGGCATAATTGTTCCCATGGACCCGATGATTGCAGACCTCGAGGAAGTCGGCCCGACCTACTCGGTTGCTTTCATCCTAGGCAATGTCAACAAGGAAGACCTCCAGCTGACGATCAATTGGGCTGAGCATCATGATGCTGGCGCCAATTCTAACGAGATAACCTGCACAGGAAAGAGATGGAGCCGTCTGGAGAGTGAGACGGGCAGGGCCACGCCTCTGGTGGATGCCAGCTTTACTAACCTTGTGACGGGACTTTCGTGGCACTTTGATTTGACTGGCTCTCTCCCAGTCGACAAGGAGCGTCTGCCTCCTGCATTCGAGGACTTTGAAGACAGCATTCAACTCATTCCTCATGTGGCACGCGCCCCCCATACAGATGAGCTGTTTGTCAGGTACAAGCCATATGTTCCGATCAAGTCGGTTCGTCAAAGCATCACTTATTCTTACAACCTCTCGTTCACGCCTTATGTCGTCGAGTTCACCAAGTTCCAGGACCGCAAATGGATCCCAGACAAGCTACGCGGCGGGAACCCGGCCATCTACGAGCCGCGCTGGAGCATCAACGTCAACTCGAATGATTGGAAGTCCAATTTTGTCAAGAATGAACGTCTGAAGATCGGAGATGACTCGGGGTGGAGCCACGACGTTTCCAGCTGGTTCTCCCCCGACTTCAAAAATCCTTCGGTCGATGGCTGGCTCGTTTTCCTGAAGAAGCTCAAGGATGTGGAGGATGTGGTGCTCAAGACCATGGTCGAGGTAAAGGAAGCCCAAAGGGTGGGCGGAATGAATGTAGGCTAGGGCAGAAACTAATGGCAATCACCGAATAGAAATTAATGATGCTCTTTGATGCCTTATGCATACACACGCGTTACTTGCGCGACAGTAGTCATATGTGCTTGTTCAAATGTCATCGTACTTCCCCATCTCCCTTTGCTCTCCTCGCCCGTAATGGTTCCACCACGACCTCCACCGGCTTCCCCTCTTGCGGCTTAAATCCCATAACCTGACCAATCAACCCCGAGGGCTTAGGTACGGGACACTCCCTCTTCGGCCGTTCTGTGCGTGTAGCGATTTGATCGCCTTGTCCCGTTGGCTGTTGTTCCCGTCTTCGCCGTCTTCTTCCCGCTTCGCTCTGGGGCTCTTGGGCAGAGTCTGCATAAGGTCTTCGGTCCACTGGACAGGGCAGCACATGAGGAAGTCCAACGACTATAAAGGATATGGCGAGAGTGGTTGTAAAGAGCGTGCCTGTGGTCCGCGAGCGAGGATGGAGGTAGTGCATCGCCTGCTGCTGTCTGGTGTTGTCTGTCGCTGTGGTCGAGTTGTGACGTTTGTGACATGCAGAGGCGTCACTTCGCGAGTCATGCGCGACCTCACCTCTTCTACCCCACGACTCGTGCGGCACTTCACGCCAACTGCAATCGCACCCGCTGGAGCACCAACCATGGAACAAACGACTGTAGAGGAGGAAGCGATACGCCGTGCGACCAAGCGCGCCAGACTTGTTTTTGGGCCCGAATACGGCCAGCCTTCGGCACTCCAAAAACCTCCATTGCCGGACATTGCGCCGCCTGGCCCTTCGGCCTCAGAACGGGTTCAAAAGGCCGGAATAGCGGCTCGGCTGAGGAAAGAATATGCTCAAGTCAAGGAACTGCCGCCGCCTTTGGCTCAAAAACAGGCGCAAGCGGCGGGAAAGAGGAGGATGAGGACAGAAGGAGAAGCGAGCGATGCGCAACTTGGGAAACTGGTGGCAGACGCTGCTGCAAAGGACGGTGAACTTCGGCCTCAACAGTCTTCAACGGCTCTGGTCAGAATTCAGGGGACGGCGGGAGCCAAAGAGCCACCCAATGCGCTTGGACCGACACAGCAAATCGACAGAAACGCCATGGGTTTGGTGCGTAGAGAGAACGTAAAGCCAATTAAGCCCGAGTGGCATCCTCCATGGAAGGTGTTCCGCGTTATTTCAGGACATTTGGGCTGGGTGCGTGCCCTGGCGGTAGAGCCAGGGAACGAGTGGTTCGCCTCAGGCGCCGGAGACCGCACCATCAAGATATGGGACCTCGGTACCGGCAGGCTCAAGCTGACGCTGACGGGGCATATCAGCTGCGTGCGTGGTCTGGCCGTGTCGCCACGGCATCCATACCTCTTTTCTTGCGGCGAAGACAAGATGGTCAAGTGCTGGGACTTGGAGACCAACAAAGTCATCCGCCACTACCATGGCCATCTGTCTGGCGTCTACACTCTTGCCTTACATCCAACGCTAGATGTGCTCTGCACTGGCGGTCGCGACGGCGTAGTGCGTGTATGGGACATGCGTACCCGCAGCAACATCCACGTACTTAGCGGCCACAAACAAACGGTAGCCTCAATTGTCACGCAAGCAACAGACCCACAGATCATATCCGGCTCACTGGACCACACGGTGCGCATGTACGACTTAGCCGCCGGCAAGACCATGGGGGTCCTGACGCACCACAAAAAGGGCGTCCGATCACTCGTCACGCACCCATCCGAATTCACATTCGCATCAGCTTCCGCCGGAACCATCAAACAATGGCTCTGTCCCCGAGGCGACTTTGTACAAAACTTTGAAGGCCACAATGCGATTATAAACTCCCTCTCCGTCAACGCGGACAATGTCCTCTTCAGCGGAGGTGACAATGGCTCAGTGGGTTTTTGGGATTGGAAAACAGGCCATAGGTTCCAGACGACCGAGTCGCTTGCGCAGCCGGGCTCGTTGGATGCAGAAGCGGGAATCATGAGCTCGACTTTTGATCTTTCGGGTCTCAGGCTCATTACCGGTGAGGCTGATAAGACGATCAAAATGTGGAAGCAGGATGATGCTGCCACTGAGGAGACGCATCCGTTGGATTGGAGGCCGACGTTGGGGAGGAGGAAGTTTTGATTGTAGATGAATGTATTCGCTTCAAAAGACAGGACATCATGGCCGCGGTCAACCAAGCTCGTGTCATTCTCTGAAGAGGGCAATTCAAAATTTCACCACCTCTTTTACTACGACCCTCGGCTTGGGTGTGTAGTCCACGTGGCCAATGCGAGCGCTAATGGGGACACTGTTCACCAGTGGGCTTGTGCATGAACCACACAGCCTTTGCTCTGTTGCTTCAGCGGAGACTGATGTTCTGTGTGTGTGTGTGTGTGTGTGTGTGTGTGTGTGTGTGTGTGTGTGTGTGTGTGTGTGTGTGTGTGTGTGAACAAGGGAAAGCTTCGATGGGAACCTTGAGTCGACAAACGAAACACATGAGGCGCCCAGTTTGGTTTACGGTTGACGCTCCGCCATTCCACCACGGCTATGAGTGCATACGTCCATTCTGAACCCTGGAGAGACTGGAGGTTATCCTCCTCACACCGCTTTACGAATCTGAAGGCTGATACATATCCCAAAACGAATGCCCCACGCGGGTATTTGAATCCTCCTTCAAAACTATCTGGAGGAAATACCTCTTGCACATATCCGAGCTGCAGAATCTTCGTTCCCTCCATATCAGTCATCGTCTCGCTAGGAATGATGACGTTGGGTAGTATACATACGATGATGAATGGAGACGCAGCAAGGACCACTGGGTGACCGATAAGGACTTTGCTCTTCTCCCCTCTCTCTATCCTCGGCTACAGGGGTCCTAATAAATTCACAGTCAATTTCCTCGAACGTTTAGGAATTGTATGCCAAGAACTCACTTACTGCTCCCTCCCGGACACCCAGGTGATCCTGTCCGAGCTGCTCGACAAACCAGGACCGATCTTCCCCTGCCTGAGGACTCTCCGCCTCGACGAATCTCACTTTGGCAGGTGAGGCTCAGCCTATTGTTCATTACTGTCCAGCTAATCGAATTGTCACAAGACAAGAGGCAGCGCTAGTTTTGCACGCACCTAATTTGAAGCAAATATCCTACATTGATACCACCGAGCCGCTCTTTGGAGGGGCGTACAGATTCGTTTTGTTATTTGTGTTTCGGAGATTGGCTGATTGGGAAGGTAATCGAAAGTATAGTGATATGGTTGAAATCGATTGGAGGAAATGGGATTATGAGTAGACATTTCCCTGGTAACGATGCTCTCATGGAAAAGAGAGTGCATGGCCAATCTGCTGTTGGAAGGAAATTTGGTTGGAGCCACGGATTTACATCTATGTAACAAACTTGGTAGAATGCTGTGTAGACATAAATGCACGACCATTGGAATCGGAGAAAGGAGAGGTCGCTACGTGGAATTGGAGAATTCCCAGTGGGGAGAACTCGAAGGCAATCAAAGCTGATGTGTTGTAAGATTGCTGAGAAGCTGCCAGCAGACAATTCTTAGCTCTAGGGATCTGCGTCCTTTGCAGATGCATTACTGTGGACGTGGACGACTGATGCAATGGAGAGGAGATACAAGACTCATCTCACCCGTTTTATCCAACAGTGATAGACGGACATGCCGTCTGAATTTGTATACACCTTGACGGTACGTCTATGAATTTAAAAAGTAGGGATGGGCGAAAGTAAAACGTGACGCGCACAATGCCAGTCTCAAGGCCATCTTCCCACAGACAAAACAGAGCAGAAAAGAGCGGTTAACCCGCGAAATTCATATCATAACTTGGTTACTTGCAGATTAAAGACCTGCTAACTGCGGTTAGAATCGGACGTGCAGCTTTGACACGATCGGGTTGTCCCGGCGAATTGTCTCTTGCGCAGACCGCCTGCAATGCAATGCGTCGACGCAACCCGGCAGTCGGAGCACAGATACGAATGTGGCGAGGAAATCTCCGAGATTCTCTCCCGATCGCGAAGGAGGTGGTTGGACTGACTGCTCCATCCGCTCTACTCTCCGAGAGGGCGATCATTTGAGTCGAGGTGGAGATCCAGTCATATTGGACGACCTAATCAAGCTCATCCTACCTCATCTCGCCCCCACCTTGTTTGCAGATCCCGAGAAATTCTGGAATGCAAAAGTTACAGGGTCAACTCGCAGGACATCCTGGGTAAAGACTAGCAGGGATCTTGGTTGACGCGGGAACAAATGTTGGGAAGGAGAGCGGTGACAGCCAGACCGCTCTTGACCCCCGATGTGACCATTATCAACTGTCCAATGGCAACCGGCCACTGTTCAAGGGCAACGAGTCATTGCGAACTGACACCTACGACGGCGCTACTTAATAGCTACGTCATCTGTTTCGCCCCATAATTTACTCGAGTCGCAGAAAAGACAAGATTAGGTCAACGTCAATGTTTGATACGTCGACGCAGCGTTTCAGCCCACAACGAAGAAAAGCTGCAGACGAAAATGGCTTACGTTTTGGATGTGGAAGGGAAGAAGTTGTTCTCAACTGTGGCGCTGGCACGTGTCTGGGTTCGGCAGGTGGGCCGGGGGGTTCGAGCAAAAACGCGCGCGTGGACCCTGGCGCCTCTTTTCGTGTTAGACGCGTCAAGCATGCAACGGCGGTGCATGCCAGCGCGTGTCCACGCCAAACCTTTTTTGTTGGGTTTGGCTCTTGTGGGCGTGCTATGTTTGCGCGTTATTATTATCAGCAGCGACAGGCCTGCGACACGCACGACGCGGTGACGAGACGGTCTTGTCATCTCCAAACGGGACTTGCCGGACCCGACGACAGGGGGCCTACGGCTGCACCCGACCCGCCTCCTCGTTGCTGCCAGCTGCACCTCTCTCTCTACTCTCTCTTCACCTCACACACTCTCTCGTCATTCACTCTCTTTCTTTTTCGGTTTCTGTTGCAATCTTTTAATACCTGTTTTTACGCTCCTTGTCATCTTCCTCTCTCTGCCTTTTACCTTTGCTCAACGCCCAACGACGCCGCTCGGATCGCGGCTTGTCTTAACCACAATTCACGAAAAAAAAAACCCACCGGCTCCCTGCGCGGCTCTGGCTTTGCCGTCCAACCCCACCATTGCCGAACACCTCGACAGCTGACGGTCCAGCCGGGCCCCACCCGAGTCATTCCATCGATCGCTGGCCACGCTCCTTCCAAAAAAGCACGGCAAATACCCCTAAACAACGTCCGGCTGGTCCCGTACGGTCCTCTTTCATACTCCCTTCCAACTGCTGAACCTAATTCTAATCCCCCAAAAATCCCTTTCAACCCCCATGTCCGTCTAGCTGGACACCTGTAGTCATGGCCCTTACCACAGAAACCTCTTCGACCATATGCCTGACAGACAAGTTTGAAATCATCAAGGACATTGGCGATGGCAGCTTTGGGAGCGTTGCACTGGGCCGCACTCGGTCAGCTGCTGCCACGACTCACTTGCGCAAGGGCACACTTGTGGCTATCAAGACAATGAAGAAGACGTTTGACAACTTTGCACAATGCATGGAACTGCGGGAGGTTGTTTTTCTAAAGTTGTTGCCCCATCATGTGCATTTGGTGCCTGCATATGACATATTTCTGGATCCAATCAGCAGGAAACTGCATATTGCCATGGAGTACATGGATGGCAATCTCTACCAGCTTATAAAAGCGAGGAACCACAAGCCATTGGACGGTGCAAGCGTTAAGAGCATACTCTTCCAGATCCTTTCCGGTCTTGAGCACATCCACCACCACCAGTTCTTCCACCGCGATATTAAACCAGAAAACATCCTCGTCACACCCTCTTCTTCAGATCCTAGTGCGTTTCGACGATACTCTGCGCTGGTGACTCCGCCGTCCACTCCTCCCACTTATGCGGTCAAAATTGCCGATTTTGGGTTAGCCCGCGAGGCTCATTCGCGCCTACCATATACCACGTACGTTTCCACACGTTGGTATCGTGCCCCAGAAGTTCTCTTGCGTGCGGGGAGCTACTCTGCGCCTGTCGATCTCTGGGCTGTCGGCGCCATGGCGGTCGAGGTGGCTACTCTCAAGCCTCTGTTTCCCGGCGGTAACGAGGTTGACCAGGTGTGGAGGGTGTGTGAGATCATGGGCAGTCCTGGCAATTGGATGAATAGACATGGTCAGCCAATTGGTGGTGGTGAGTGGAAGGAAGGCGTTCGCCTGGCCCACAAACTTGGCTTCTCCTTTCCCAAGATGGCTCCCCATTCGATAGACACGCTGCTACCGACGCCTGCGTGGCCGGCTGAGCTTTCCCGTTTTGTCACCTGGTGCCTTATGTGGGATCCTCAGGCCCGTCCGACAGCGCGCCAGGCCATTGACCACGAATACTTTATCGATGCCGTCGACCCACTCAGGCCCAAGAGTGTAGGCACTTTGAACTCTAAAACTTCTTGGTTCCGCAAGTCGCTCATGGCCCGCGAGCCAACGACACCCGAAGCCAGCCCTCCCTTAGCTCGGCCTGCACCTCCTGTCCACGCTCACAGCACCGACGTGGTTGTGGCTGCTGCGGCCGCCAAGCGGGCAACGTGGACCGGAGCAGCCAATGTCAAGACCCCCATTCCCATTCTACCATCAGCCCGGCCCATCACTCCACGTGCAGATGGCATAGTTGCACAGGCGCGTGCGGCGCGGACCGAAGCCCTTGCTACCGGCGGCGGAAAGAAGGTGGGGCGCCAACTATCGGTGCACTCTCAGGGCAATCATTACGCCGATGTCCACAGGCAGGAGGCTGAACGGGCCCTGAACGGTGGCTACGGACTCAAGTCACCGACGGGAGCGAACCGCGAAAGTTTCTTCTCACACCTGCGCAAACGCGCCAAGAGGCTATCCGGTCGGCACCAGGCGCCTCCGCTGCTGGCATCTGGCGACGAGGAACACAGAGAGTCCAAGGTTGGTTGCTCGCCCTGGCCAGGTAGCAATCGCAATTCCACTGGCGAGCTTCCCGCAGATGCTGGTGCAGCAGACGTCAGGAATGAAATTGCATCACCCCTGCGAGAAGAATCTGCTCCAGCAGTGCCGCCTCATGTCACCGTCTCGCGGAAACCCAGCAGCATAATGCTCAAGCGTCATCATTCGCTCCCTCGGGTGGGTGAGAACAAGGGCGCTGCCAAAACGTCTGTCCCCGCTGTCCCGAATGCACCTGCTGTACTTGGCAAGAACGGCTCAGTGACGAAGAGGAAACCTCTGCGGCCAGCGCGAAGCGATTATCATGTCACGCCAGGCGAAGACGAGTTGGTGGACGACGCGATTAAATCGGCACATCGGGCAACCCATCGACTGGACCGTGACCAGGCGGGCGTTCCAACACGACGACCACTTCCGCAACCGACGTCTGATCCGAATTACATTCCTTACCTTACACCCTCGCCTTCCAAAGAGAGTAACCGACGAGAGTACTCGTTGGCAGACTCGACGAGCCAGCCTATGGACATAACTCCAATACGGAAATCCCGAGTAGATCTGGCACCCCAATGGCCAACACCACCTTATGAGGAAAACGACTGGGCAGCATCGGCAGCAGCGAGCATAATGGCCACGCAAGCGGCGTTTAGGTAACTCGTTTGACATGTTGGGGCAACACAGGCCTTGTTTATGTACATATGTAATCTGGCGTAAGCGTGGATACCCGCGAGCAAAGGCTCCAAGTTTTGGATTTAGCTGTGGATAGTCGTTCATCTAGCACATGTCTCTGTTTCTACATCAAACTCTACTTTGTGGATGGCAGGGTGAATGTGCTGGCAGACTCTTCATACCCCCGCTACGCTACCCCACCTGTTGGCGCTAGCTGGTTTGGACTAGCTGCATAAAACATCTTTGGTGACTCACTGGCGGTATGCATTATCTACTGAGATTTTGGTCGTCTTTCGCTTCCCACACAGAGACATGACAACGTTGAGCAAAGCTCCATTCCGCCCTCAAGATCATGCGGCTGCGGCCCAAGTCGTAAAGTCCCTGGAGCAACACAAAGGTAACAAGTCCGGCAAGGGCGGGTTTTCCTGTAAGAAGGTCACATATGACATTCCCGATGCCGGCGTAAGCGTCGATTCGTGG
This sequence comes from Piedraia hortae CBS 480.64, assembly GCA_010093745.1. Classification (NCBI taxonomy): domain Eukaryota; kingdom Fungi; phylum Ascomycota; class Dothideomycetes; order Capnodiales; family Piedraiaceae; genus Piedraia; species Piedraia hortae. Next base: position 293,738 of record MU005964.1, read on the forward strand.
AAGTTGAATGACTGGGACTACAAGAAGCCGAATCTCCCCACCTACGCCCGCGGGCTCTTTACTACCAAGAACAGCAAAGGCCAATGGGAGATTGTGGTTCGCGGGTACAACAAGTTCTTCAACGTGGGCGAAGTCAACGAGACTCAATGGAGGAATGTGGAGAATAACACCAAAGGCCCATACGAGTTGAGTGTTAAGGAAAACGGATGCATCATCTTTCTCTCAGGCATGGAGAGCGGCAAGCTTCTCGTGTGCAGCAAGCACTCAACCGGTCCACGTAAAGGGTCCGATGCTAACCACTCGACTGCGGGCGAGAAGTGGGCTGAGAAGCATCTAGCAAGCGTAGGTAAGACCAAGGAGCAGCTGGCGGCCAAGCTGCGTGAACTCAACGTCACTGCCGTTGCCGAGCTTTGTGATGATGAGTTCGAGGAGCATGTGCTAAAGTACACGCCCGAGCAATCGGGTCTCTACCTTCACGGTCTGAACCTCAATGCTCCCGAGTTCGTCACCTACCCACATGATCTTCTTGATCGGTTTGCAGAGGAGTGGGGGTTCCGAAAGACGAGTTACCTTGTCAAGGACGATATCAGAGATGTTCAAGCTTTCCTGGAGACCGTAGGTGAGCAGGGCGGCCACTACAATGGCCGTGACACCGAAGGCTTCGTCATCCGCTGCCACTCAAAGGCTGGGAGCGGCGAGTGGCACAATTGGTTCTTCAAATACAAGTTCGAGGAACCGTATCTCATGTACCGTCAGTGGCGCGAGTGTACAAAGTCAATGGTCTCTGGTAAAAAGCCAAATATCAAGAAGCACGAGAAAGTCACGAAAGAATACCTTGAGTTTGCGCGTGAGGCGTTCAGGAGAAATCCTTCTTTGCAGAAAAGGTACATGTCAAATCACGGCATCATCGAGCTCCGCGATGCTTTCTTGGCTTCTCGGGGACAGAGGGGCCATGACATTATCGCCGAAGAGGAGAAGAGCGAGGAGCCCGTTACCGGCAACGTTGTTCTAGTACCCGTAGCTACCATTGGCTGCGGGAAAACTACGTTAGCAGTGGCCTTGTGCAAACTCTTTGGATGGGGACATGTGCAGAACGACAACATTACCGGTAAGAAAAAGCCTGCTGCACTGACTAAAGCCTGTGTGGAGCAGCTCAGCAGCTGTCCTGCCGTTGTTGCTGATCGCAACAACCACCAACGTCGGGAGCGCAGGCAACTGGTGGACGATACCTCTGTGATTTGTCCCAGCGCCAGGTATGTCTGTCTGCACTACACACACGAGCGCAGCAACTACGACCAGGTCCGTGAGGTAACAAGAGCGCGTGTCTTGGGACGGGGCGACAACCACCAGACCATCCACGCCGCTTCTGACAAAAAGAAAGTTGAGGTCATCATGGAGGGTTTTCTAAAGCGGTTTGAGAGCGTCGATGGGGGCACTTCGCCAGACGACCGGTTTGACCTCATCATCAATCTCGATCCTTGTGCTGATTCAGCTGAAAACGTTCAGACTGCGGTGGAGGAACTTTACAAGGCCTTCCCAAAGTTGTTCAAACGAGCGAAGCCGTCAAAGGAGGATATTAATTCTGCTGTCGAAGCAGCAATCAACGACTATCGGGTGGAAATTCGGCATACGATTGGGGATTCAAAACGTGACAAGACCAGGGGCGGTGATAAAGCTGCGAAGGCGAACAAGCCGAAAGCTCCTAAGAAGAAAAAGGCACAATTTTTTGCCGCGCAGCTCCCTGTTGGACGCATCAGAAGCGCTCTCGCCGCCGTGTTTCGCGATGCTTCTCCAGAGCAGGTTGAGCTGTACAACCACCTGCTCAAGGAGGACCGCATTCAACCCGCCTTCCATGTCACTCTCATCCACAGCGCCGATTCTAAGGCCAATGCCGACTACTGGAAGCATCTCAACGACCTCGCAGAGGCAGATGGACTGGGCACCGTAAAGGTTCGCTTGGACCGTTTAGTCTGGGACGACCGAGTCATGGCTTTCACGGCCATCATACAGGACTCTGAGTTGTACTCGGTAAACCAGCCGCCCCATATCACGGTTGGCACGATAGAGGGCGTCAAGCCCGTTGAGTCAAATAGGATGCTGCAAAGATGGCAAGAGGAGAGTGTTGGCCATGATATTGTCATTAAAGGCAATGTTGCGTTCGAGTGCCCAGTAGAGGCAGTGTACAGGTAGGCTGGCAATGGGACGAGTGTGTTAGAAGTTATGTCACTTTATACCCTGTACGATGATTCTTAAGAAGTATAATGAATTCAACAGATGATTTGTGAGCAATCAAAGTCAAACAAAACAAATTATACAGGAGAAGAAACTACGGGTGAGTGGAGTGGTGGTCCGAACCTCGGTCCGCCAACATGACAACGAAAGTCGCACTTGTAATCGGCTCCTCACGGGGCATTGGGCGACAGCTTGCAGTGGACTTGGCATCACAAGGCTACATAGTAGTCCTTTCAGCCAAGTCGACATCCGACGCAACGAAATGCGATCCATTCCCACCCGATCCCAACAGCCCCTCATCCACCATCAACACCGTTGCGCGTGAGATTACAGAGAATGGAGGCCGTGCAACAGCAATCGCCGCCGACGTCCGCGATGGAGCGAGCATCACCTCCCTCGTGACCCAGACCATAACCCTCCACGGACGCCTCGACGTGTTAGTCTACAACAGCGGGGCCATCTGGTGGGACAGCGTGGCACAAACGCCCGCGAAGCGATTCAAACTAATGCAGCAGGTCAACCCCGAGGGCCTCTACATCTGCGTACAGAAATGTCTCCCACATCTGTACAATACCTCGGGTCGACTCGTTGTAGTCAGCCCGCCCATCTATTCCCGCTTTCTGCGGGGAAAGACGGCGTACGCAATGGGGAAGTGGGGCATGTCGGCCCTCACCATGGGATTAGCCATGGACTTTGTGCGTGAGGGGAGGGAGGGAATGGCTATAACATCCCTCTGGCCTGCTGTGGCAATTGAGTCTGCGGCTACGAAAGTTCATCTCTCTGAAGAGGATAAGAAAGATCTCCGCAAGGCGACCATCTTCTCCCACGCGGTGCTTGAGATTCTGCGGGCTCCTGCCGCCGAGGTTAACGGACGATGTCTTCTCGATGAGGATTATTTGAGGGAGAAGGGGGTGAGGGATTTTGGAAAGTATAGCCTCGTACCCGGGACGGTGCCTAGGAGGATTATGCCAGAGTCTCTACCAGATCTGAGCGTAAAGGAACAGGATGATGAGGGGAGGAGGATGACGAGCAAAATTTAGGTTAGCCGTAAAGGGAAGGTACCGAACCCTAATGTGCGACGCTGAACCCTCCTTCAACCTCATGGACGAAGACGAAGCAATAGAAGTTATCGTCCGATTCGCGTCCTCTCAGGGGGACGTTGCCATCCCAATCCTCAGCCCATCAACAACTAGCGTCCAATCCCTGATCGTCACCCTCCGCCACCGCCTCAGCGATGGAGAAAATGAAGCCTCATCTCGCAAACTCCGACTCATCCACGCCGGCAAAGTCCTAACATCCACTTCCTCCATAAGCAGCACATTCGCACCAATCTCCTCCCCCTCTAAAAAACAAACGGGTAAACTCCCCCAACGCAAAATCTACATCCACTGCTCAGTGGGGGATACGACCCTCACCCCCTCAGAGCTCGAAGACGAAGCCCTCCAAGCGCAGAACGCCGACTCCGCATTGCGCGAAGCATCCCTCGATCCCGACACATCCACCGCCCCCCCTGCGGAAGCGTCCAACACCCCACGCGGTTTTGACCGCCTGCTTACCGCGGGCTTCACCCCCGCGGAGGTCGCGCAGCTGCGGACGCAGTTCCTCGCCATACAAGCGTACACGCACACATCGGATGAGGTCCCCTCGGGGAACGAACTGCTTGCATTGGAGGAGAGGTGGCTTGATCGAGGAGGGGGGGAGGAAGGGTCTGTTGATGAGGATCCCGAGATGGGGATCGCGGATATGTTATACGGGAATTTGATTGGGTTTGTGTGGCCGCTTGGCGCGTTGGTGTTTTTGAGGGAACATGGTGTTTGGTCTAGAAGGAGACAGGTAAACCTCCTCGCGGGGGTACTGGTTAATCTTACGTTTGGGTTGGTTAGGGCTTTGATGTGAAATCTTTCTTTTTTTTTTCTTTTTTTCTTTTTTTCTTTTTTTTTTTTCTTTTTTTTCTTTTTCTTTCTTTTTTTCGCAGATGAAGACTTTGATGAAGGCTACACAATCCGTAAACGATGTACATGAGACTCTCCATCGACTGCAAACTCCCATTTTCCGGTTAATTGACCCTCCCTCCACCCCGCCCGCACAGCCAACTCCTGCACGATATCATCACAATCACCCAACAACTGGATATCGAAATCGATATGCCTAACCGGCTCCCGCGAGATGTATATATGCGGTATACCGGGTTTCATCCGACCCGGCATCTCGCTCACGGGCGCGACCTGCAGGGAAGTACCTATCGCAAGAACAAGATCCGCATCATGCACATCCCCCGACTCGAACCTAGCGAAGAACGAATCGGACAACTTCTCGCCGAAGAAGGTTATATCCGGCTTCATCACGCCGGGACCAACGTCCTCGTCTGAGTCATCGTCATCGTTTTGGGAACGTTTTTTACGGGCTGGGGCGGGACACTGTGTGCACAGCGATACTTTACCCGCGCGAATGTCAGGGAAGATGGTTTCCCCGGGTACTTGCTGCTTGCAGCGGCGACAGGTTGCTGTTGCGAAGCTCCCATGACATTGCACCACGCACGCGGGGGAGACGCCTGCTAAACGCTCCAGGTTGTCGATGTTTTGGGTGTAGTTTGTTAGTAGACGGGATTGGTCCTGGAGGAGTTTGAGGAAGGAGTGGGTGGGTGTGAAGCGGTTTTGGTCGGGGAGCAAGAGGCTCGCTAGACGGTAGAATATGCTTGGGTCGGAGTCAAAGGTTTCAATGTCGAAGACGTCTTCGGGCTCCAGCATGCCCATGCTTTGGAGTCGATCGTAGAACCCCGTGCCGGGAGAGCGGAAGTCGGGGATCCCGAGGGAGGTTGAGATTCCCGCTCCGGTTATGACGAGGATTTTATGGGAGGACTTGAGGAGAGATACTGCGTCGTCTAAGGTGTTGTATTGAGGGAGCTTGGTGCGGCTGTAAAATGCCCGACGAACGGCAGATATGAGTCGGCCGGGATCGACGGTCGTGGGATCCAGACCAAATGCCTGGGCGAGCTCGTTCAGGTTCCATAGATGACGCTTGAGAAAGTCTTGAATCCCCACTGATCGGAGTTCTGATATGTAATCGCTCTCCTCGTCTTGGGTGCCTTCCTCTTCGGGCAATTCCAACTTCATCTTGGATTTGGCCGTAGAAGGCCCGCAGACCGTTTCGCCGCGCTTGCGCTTTCCATTACTGCCGCTGGGAAAGGCTACGGGGTCTATACTTTCGACATCATCACCGCCCAACGAATGGCCGTCCAGCGGCCGAGACTCGGCATCTTCATGTTGGGCCATGGGGATGGAATCAGCGGAAAGGTTCCGAGGGAAGATACTCTGCGCATTAAGTAGGTTTGACAGCTAATAACCCCGTCCGTACTTGACAGCATGAGCGCGTGCAAGGCGCTCTTGCTCTTTCCAACCCTGATATTCGCGTCCCCATTCCTGCTTCCAGTACCAGATGTCCTCCACCACGCCAGCAGGGCCTCTGGCGAAAAACCACAGTGCCAAGACCGCCACCGCGCTCCAAAACATGATGCGACGGGCGAGTCTGACCCAGAACTTGACCGTCTGCCACAGGATGTCCAAGATTTTGAGGCTTGCGACGATGACAACCAGCAGCAGCGCAATGCTCGCCAGGTCCGGCTTGTTGGTGAGCTGATTCACTATTGCAAGGAGAAAGGTCTTGACCGTTGTGATGAGCGAGTAGAAGTGGGTAATGTAAGGGCCGTATTTGGCCAGATAGTTGAAGTTTTGCTGCATCTCGTGCTCGTTGCCTAGCAGGAAACCTGCCCAGTCTATGCCGAAGTCAGTCGCGAGTTGTTCAGTGTTGGTTTCTGCTGTTCTTGCCTTGAATCACATCCATCTTGGGCCAGCCGAATTATGGGAAGCGATTGATGTTGTGTCTGAGTCACGTCACGTCTCAAACGGGAAGGCGCGACAGGCTATTAATGGATTGACAGGCAGGTGCTGTGTCAAATGAGGCATATGACTATGCTCTAATTCTTTGTTCTGTTGAGACAAAGTTGTCTGCTCAGCTTGTTGTCTATCTGCACGTTCTACCTCCGTCTCCACTTATCCAACGCCTCTTCAAAGCCCTCGCCGTTGTTGTCGCAACGCTCGCCCACAAGCGCCCACGTCCTTGTTCTGATAATGTTTTCCACCGACCTTTCATTTCTAATCAATCCCGCCAGAGCCTCTGTCTTTCCTTCTTTGGGAATGTACCGTGCAGAGTAGGGATCCAGCCGCGCGTCCACGATGCGCTCCCGGTGCTTCATGTCGCGCGTTTCGTGAAGCATATGGTCTGGGTCCTCTGGATCCGGCGACGTAGCAACGCCGGCGCAGTAGTTTAGTAAATCGCTACGGGCTTGCCATGACGGGAATAGGGCCTTGTCTTTGAAGTCGCGACAACTCGCGCCTTCGACTGTTCTCCGTTGCGGTGGCCGCGTCGCAGTCAATGGTTCTGTCCCCGGCGTGGAGAGCGCATCGAGTCTTTGCACTATAGTGTCGTCTACCATTGCGCGCGAGTAGCGTAGGAAATCTGCGGGTTCATTCTTGTTATGAATGAGCGTCGGACTATTTGGTGGATGAACAAAGACGAACCTCGTAAGTCTTTTTGGTTGAAGCAGAACTGCGGCGTCAGTTGCTGCGATGGCTCCGGCATATTTTGCTGGTTGGGGGAACTTCAAAATTGTGGTGTTTGTATGTAGCATGGGTGGTATACAGAACCGTTGGATTTTCCACCTCCCCCAAACCTTCCGCCTCTGCTTATGTTATGGTCACGTCGCCTGTGTTCTGAAATCTACTGTACTACGCGTAGAACCTACCGGTTCAAACAGTGCCTAAATCGCGGCCAGCTTCAGTTTCTGGTCGCCTATCAAATGGCCCCAAAACAGGCACAACTCGGGTATGTGAAGCCAGCGCAGCAGACATTGGGGTACGCGTCTGCGATCGGAACGTCTCCCTGCTGACGCGTCTTAGAAAGTTCTTTGGTAACTCAGATGCTCCGCCGCAGCAATCCAAGCTCAAGTTTTCTACAAAGACTGGTGGCAAGGAGGAGGGCAGTGCGGCCGGGGGAGCTCAGAGCAAGGTCAAGAAAGACAAGGAAGAGCGGCTTGACAGTCCTTCTCCATCCAAGAAACGGAGTGCAACGGACAACGAGGACTCTCATAACGAAGACAGTGACGATGCACCGCCTACTAAAAAGCAGCGCCGTAAACCCGCTGGAAGCTCCAAGAAGCCGGTCAAAGAGGAATCCAGCGACGTGGAAATGGCCAATGTAGAAGTGGCTGTCAAGAACGAAGCCAGCGGTGTTGACGCAACAGCTGACAACGTCAAGGAAACCCACATGGCCACAGCGGATGACAACGTGTCAGACAGCGAAGCAGAGTCTGTCGCTTCCAAAACCGCCAAGAAGAAGCCAACCAAGAGCAAAAAGGGACAGAGCTTACTCGCACCCACCAAGGATGTATATCCCGACTGGAAGGCCGGAGATCCCGTGCCTTATGCCGCTCTCTGTGCCACATTTTCCAAGATTGAAATGACGACCAAACGTCTTGAGATCTTGGCCATTTGCTCTGCGTTCTTGAGGCAGGTCTTGCGCCTCACACCCGAAGATCTGCTGCCTACTGTGCTTCTCATGATCGGAAAGCTGGCTGCCGATTATGCCGGCGTTGAGCTCGGCATTGGCGAGAGCCTCATCATGAAAGCCATTGGGGAAACGACTGGCCGCAGTCTAAAAATTATCAAGGAAGATCAGCAAAAAATCGGTGATCTCGGTCTCGTTGCTGCCAAATCGCGGCAGAACCAGCCCACAATGTTCAAGCCCAAACCGCTGACTGCACGTGGTGTGCATGAAGGTCTGATGAAAATCGCCATTGTCGAAGGACAAGGCGCGCAGAACCGTAAAGTGGACGGGATCAAGAAGCTGTTGTCTGCTGCTGATGTGGCTCTGCCAAAAGGCCAGGCTATCGATATCACAAAAGACAAGGGAGGGCCTTCCGAGTCGAAGTTCATCATCAGGGCTTTGGAGGGAAAAATGAGACTTGGACTGGCTGATAAGAACCTGCAAGTGGCTCTGGCTCATGCAATGGTAGCACATGATCTCGGCCAGAAGACTCCATCCGAAGCCGAGTTGAAAAAGGGCGAGGAGACGTTCAAAGCAGTGTACAACGAGCTTCCATCTTACGAGGTTATTGTACCCGCCCTGCTCAAGGGCGGCATCTGGAAGCTGCACGAGACCTGCAAACTCCGGCCTGGAGTACCGCTCAAGCCCATGCTTGCCAAGCCCACCAAGTCTATTGGCGAAGTGCTCGACCGCTTCGAGGGCAAAGACTTTACGTGCGAGTACAAGTACGATGGGGAACGTGCTCAGATCCACTTCGTCTCTCACGATGCAGACGAAGAGTTCGCCTCTACCTCGGCGCCGGCTGAAGGCAAGACCTCGCGTGGCATCAGCAACATCTTCTCCCGCAACTCCGAAGACCTGAGCAAAAAATACCCCGACATCCTAGCCAAGCTGCCCAGCTGGGTGAAGCCCGGCACAAAATCCTTCGTCTTAGACTGCGAGACGTGTGCATGGGACACCGAAAAAAAACACGTCCTCCCCTTCCAACAACTAATGACGCGCAAACGCAAAGACGTCAAAGCGGAGGACATCAAAGTCAAAGTATGCGTCTTCGCCTTTGACCTTCTCTACCTCAACGGCGAAGCCCTGGTGAACAAATCCCTCCGCGACCGCCGCACGCTTCTCCACGACTCCTTCAACGAAGCCGAAGGCGAGTTCACATTCGCCAAACACGGCGACGCAAGGGAAGTCGAAGCGATCCAAACTCTGCTGGACGAAGCCATCGCCTCCTCCTGTGAGGGACTAATGGTAAAGATGCTCGACGGGATGAGCAGCCATTATGAACCCTCCCGCCGATCGCAGAACTGGCTAAAAGTGAAAAAAGACTACCTAGCCTCTGGAGGAGGCGACTCCCTCGACCTCGTCGTCATAGGAGCATACCACGGTAAAGGGAAACGAACAAGCGTCTACGGCGCTTTCCAGTTGGCATGCTATAACCCCCGCTCGGAACGCTACGAAACAATCTGTAATATCGGAACGGGGTTCTCGGAGTCTCTTCTTCAAGAGCTTTATGAGACTTTATCTCCACTGGCGATCGACCGCCCGAAGCCGTTTTATAGCTTCTCCGGTTCGAAGAATGATTATCCGGATGTGTGGCTCGAGCCGAGGTTTGTGTGGGAGGTTAAGACCGCGGATTTGACGCTATCGCCTAAATACCGCGCTGCGGTCGATGAGGTTGCGAGGGAGGGGAAGGGCGTTTCGCTTCGCTTTCCGAGGTTCATTAGGATCAGAGAGGATAAGAAGGCTGAAGATGCCACGACGTCGGCGCAGGTTAGGGATATGTACCTCGCTCAAGAGGCGGTGGGGAAGGAGACTAAGGGTGGGGTGGATGATGATTTTGAGTATTAGTGTGTTCGTCCTGATGGTGTGTAATGATAGAATACAATTGGGTGCACTCGTTATGATACGTCTCTAATGCGTCCTACATATAGTCTCCCCCATCCTTATCCTGCGGAAAACGCCGTCAAACAAGCCCTGAAATGCTGCCCTCTCCTTTTCATTGAGCAATCACGCCCTTGGCAGGAGACGCAGTTGTGTCTTGACTTTGAGGGGCTGGCGACGGCGAAGGAGACTGCGAACGGGTAGTGCTGCCGTTTGCAGCCGTCGCCGTCTGGCGTTCGCTCTGTTGTGGCTGTGACTGGGGCGGGTTGCTGGCTTCTGGCAACTTCATCAATAAGCCCTGGCGCACCCAGAGTTCTATCAAAGGCTGCATCGGCTGCGTTTCCTTTTCACTGATCAAATTGAATAGCCGGCCGACGTTGATGAAATGCATGAAGCATGTGTTCAGCTCGCGGTGCGAGCCAAAGTTCCAAAAGTCAAGCCAGTGCTGCCAGTATAGATGTGCATAGCAGCGGAACATTTGCTTATACCTGTTTTCAACCCGTTAGTCGCTGTTTCTGGGTCAATGTACTCTTTGACTTACATGTTGCGAATGTCGGATTCGAACTCCCGCGGGAAACCTGATACCTTGCCCAGCCAGTCGCTGGCATCGGTGGATTGATCTGTGGAATTGGTGAAATTGGGGGCGGTGACGAAGCTGTCTGTAGGGAATCTCGGCCCTTGAATAATACCCCCAACCCACGTTTGAACATAGCTAATGTACCGCGGGGCTGGAATCGTAGTGTATTCTCGCGAATTCGGGTCCATCCAAGGGTATATGTAAATGCCAGCCGACATTGTAGGACACGTCTGCTCGGTACAGACAGGGCGACCGTTTGCACGGTCTGCTGCTTGAACACATCCAAGCATATTTGATAAGAGGCGGGTTTGCTCCACCACTACAAAAGACGTTAATGGGGGGAGAAGGGGCAGAAAAAGGACATACGCTGATGCGCCAGCCATTCTCCCTTTTCAACATTCTGCGGCTGGGCAGCGAGGGTCATGAAATTGCCCTTTACGATGAACTTGGCATACTCCTCACGGAAGAACATGGGGATTTTGCCTTGTCTGGCGGCATTCATATGAAATGCTTGATCGTTCATTACCACTTGAGGACCGGGAGATCCGTATGAGGCTTGACTAAACGCAGGTGAAGCGTTACTAGACCGGCTTGGTGGCTGACTCGGGTTGCGAGGCACAGCTGCATTGTTTTGCCGCCCAAAGGCACGTCTGTAACAGGGTTGTCAGCTTTCCACTTATGCAATAATACTTGCATTGCTGCAAGGAATAAATGTTCCATATGTGCCCAACTTTGAAAACTCCCGGAAGACTTGTGTCATGTCGTACAGTGGCGCTGTCAGCGGCCAAACAGACAGCTGTAATGAATTTGACCTACGACGCATGAAATGGCCCATATTCTCACCACCGGCCGGTGCTTTTGCCAGTCATTTGTCTTCGTCTTTACACATGTTGAATTCTTCCGCGCTTTGATTTTCTAGGGCCCAGAAAAAGGGAAGCTACTTACAGATTGCTCATCCAGTTTGCCATATCGACCACCTATCGCTTGCGCCCTCTGCAGAACGAGCGTCTATGTCGGCGAGGAAGTTGGCGGGGGACGTGCTCAGGGTGTTCGAGGCCCTGCTGATACAAACCCCACTTTTAGCGGCGGGCCGTTCCGAAGCCGTAGCGGGCCGCGTGTCGCCCGTTTGACCGCGTTCGCGGATGCCGACAGTCAGATTGTCGACTTGTTGAGTCTGCACAAATGGCTTCCGCTGCCGCTGTCGGCGCAAATGCAGCGCAGTCGCCTATACACAACACTATTGGCGTAGAACACGGCTACACCGGAGAAGTGACCGAGGCAATCGTTTCTATAGCTGAAATAGAAAGCGAGAGCGATGCAGTAAGCAAGCGGAAGCAAGACGCTTTAGAGGATGAACTGTTTGGAGGAGAGGAGGGAGAGGAGGAGGAAGAAGAAGAGGAGGAGGAGGAGAAAGTAGAAGACGAACTACCGGAAGATCCACTGGAGGGCAAAGGGGAGCAACATTCGGACGAAGATGCGGATAAAGATGAGCAGGAAGATGGAGAAGCTGGCGCCGATGCGCAGCCGGAAGAGCATGTGGAAAAGATTACCATGGATTTGAAGATGGGAAGGCAGCCGCTTCCCGAGCCGTCGGATGGAGAGGTCTGTGTCCCCTGATAGAAGCTTCGGCGCAGCTAACCAGGCCCAGATGTACCTGATGAAAGTTCCGGCCTTCATGTCGATTGAGCCAACGTCATGGGACCACCGGAGGTTCCAACCACCGGTCCCAGATCAGAGCTCCAAGGCGGACTCATTAATCTTCTCCGCATACAACACGGCCCTATCAACCATTCGATGGCGGCGGGCTCCCTCTAACCCTTCACAACTACAGTCAAATGCCAGAATCCTCAGGTGGTCCGACGGTTCATTGACCTTGCAACTAGCGAGCCAGCCGACCTTGCAGTACGAAATCAGCGGAAACGCGCTCGCACCGCCCCTGCGCAATCCCGCAAAGCCAACGCCCACCAGTGTCAGCGCGCCTGCCGATAAGAGCGGCAGAGCCGGCGACGGCACGGTACCAGACGAAAAGTACAACGAGAGCAAGGATGCCTTTAGCTATCTCATTGTACCATCTGAAGATACTGCCACTCTTCGCGTTAGCCACAAGCTCACCGCGGGCTTAACAGTCCAGCAGAGTGGCGGCATAAACGGTGTGGCTGTCAAGAAGCTGCAAGCGCAAATCTCCCACGAGGCTAAGTCGTCGAGGGTCAAGGGTGGCACCGGCGTCGGCCTTAAGCTCATAGAAGAGGACCCAGAGAGGAAGAAACAAGAAGCCGAAAAGGCCTTGAAAGAGAAGCAAAAACAAGAACGGAAGCGCGAGAACGCCATGATGCGGGATCAGGAACGAAACAGCCGCGCACTTGGCCGACATGGTCTGTCGTCAGGTCGCGGCAGCGGTCTTAACGCCAGCTTTCTCGAAGACGAGGACGGCGAGACAGGCTACACCAGATCCAGGAAGCCGGGAAGCGCACGTAAGCCTCGTCAAAGACATGGTAGCATCTACTCTGATGACGAAGACTTTGGCCGGAGGAACTACAGGTCTCGTGAAGACGAGTACGACCAGGAAGACGATTTCGTGGCACCATCTGATGAGGAAGAAGAGGCTCCGGCCGATGATGACGATCCTGACGACGGCATCGAGGAGCCATCGCCAAAGCGCAGCCGGTCAACAAAGGACGCCGAAGATGAGGTAGAGGCATCCGTGGCGCCGGTGAGGAAACGGCAAAGGGTGATTGTAGACGATGATGATGAGTGAGAACGTGATAGGCATATGTAGGACTATATTTCTGTAGATTGATCGTAGAGGCCTTTGTAGGACTACAATTTGGGTGCTGCTCTTGATGTAAAATAACCAAAAGGAACGGGGGCTAGCATATCATTACGAATAGCATGAGGTCAATATTGACGGCTGTGAATGATGGGCAGCATACAATTCCGAATAACATGAGGTCAGTACGGTCGTGAGTGAAGGCCAAGTGGCCAGAGTGGGCGCCCCTTTGGCATTTTTGGTGACAAGTGGCGTGCCAAGAGTTTCTCGGACCCTGGACGTCAAAGTTGGTCTCGACCAAAAGCAGAAGCCCTACTCCACGGCCACACACACCGTTCTTCGACGACAAACGCGATAAAAGACGCTCCAGGTGTCACGTGAGGTAAGTATCTGGCCTCTGCGGGCTCATCATGGCCGAGGCGGCGGCGTTTGGGGGTGGGGGGGGCAGAATGGGCGGGCCTTTCCCCGATGGCGTCGGGGTGGCAGCACTGTCACGGTCTACTGTTGCCTGCCGTTACGATAGAGACAGACGCGCCACGCGTACACAATACCCTAACGCTAGCCGTTCCGCTGCGAGTCCCTTTGCGTTGTGTATAGACACTTGGCTGACAACATCCTGGCCAGCTTTCCGCACGGATCACTCACATTTCTTAACCCCAACACACACACACCCAAACCGCAGAACAACGCACAACACCGCAGCCATGGGTCTTACGTTTTCTAAGCTGTTTGATCGCCTCTGGGGTAAGAAGGAGATGCGCATCTTGATGGTCGGTCTCGATGCCGCCGGAAAGACGACGATCCTCTACAAGCTCAAGCTTGGTGAGATCGTCACCACCATCCCCACGATCGGTAAATACTCCCTCCCCCGCCTCGCTCGTAACGGCCGCTGACATTGACAGGGTTCAATGTCGAGACTGTTGAGTACAAGAACATCCAGTTCACTGTCTGGGACGTCGGCGGTCAGGACAAGATTCGTCCCTTGTGGAGGCATTACTTCCAGAATACGCAGGGCATCGTCTTTGTCGTCGACTCCAACGATCGCGACCGTATCGTCGAGGCCCGTGAGGAGTTGCAGCGCATGCTCAACGAGGACGAGTTGCGCGACGCTTTGCTTCTGGTCTTTGCGAACAAGCAAGATCTGCCCAATGCCATGAATGCTGCCGAAATCACTGACAAGTTGGGACTGCACAGCTTGCGACAACGCTCCTGGGTGAGTGACTTTGCTCCGCAGTCGCGCATTCAACTACTAACATGCTGCCAGTACATCCAATCAACCTGCGCTACCAGCGGAGACGGACTTTACGAAGGCCTCGAGTGGCTGGCTAGTTCGCTTCGCAAGGCGGGCCACTCTTAGAGAGCCCCAGAGGCGGGATGGTCAAGTCACGAACCTATGGGGGAAGCGTCCTAACGACCCGTGAGTTCCCGTGAATAGCATTCAAGGTGAGCCGCAGAACAGGTTTTTACAAGTCAGAACTAGGCGCTTGTTACTGTGGATTTTTGCAAGGAACCAGTGTATGCTACGAACCGCAGCAGGAGGGTTATATGTCCAGTTTGTCGTGCTTTTTCCACGTAAACCTCGTCACAATCAACATGTTCAAAACTTTGACCTCATCGAAGTAAGTGATACAAGATGCTTAGAAATTCCCTTATCGCACCGCCAGTCCGGTCTGGAATGGTATCATGACACGCCAAAAACAAAAAAAACAAAAAAAAAAAAAAAAAAACACCATAGCCCAAGAGCACAATTTCGTCTTAAAAATGCAAGAGAGTCCCCGGATTGAGGTAGGCAGCCGTTACTGCCGAGGGATGGGTCGCGATTCCCGGCTCAGCCGAGTCCGAGAGGGCATGCAACAGCTGCGACAAGCACCGCTTCGTTGCCGTGTCATCTCGAAGCACGGGAGAAAAGGTTGCATCCCGTAGCGGCTCGGGAAGGCATTGTCTTAGAGCCTCTCGGGCGCGTGCGTTATCTGATAGTCTAAGCTGTCAGTTCTGTCCTATTCCTTTTAATGAACGGTGCACTTACCGTAGAAAACAACGCACAACGTGCTTCAGCAGTCTTACGGTTTGCTGTTCTACCAGCTGCGTTACCATGTTACTTAGCACGGTGCCGACGGCGTAAAAGCGTTCGTAGGTTTGGCAGATGTACTGCAGGCCCGTATCGTCAAGTAATATCTTTTGCACAATGAATATTGCCACCGTCTTGGACAGCTCGGAGCCCGTTTCCATGATTCGGAGACATAGTGGTATGATTTCCGTTGTCAAGAGAAAGTTGATGACCTCTGAGCTGTCGTTCTTGACCAGTGCGCCGATGACGCCCAATGAGGTGAGCCTCAGGTATTCGAAAGGTCGGGATTTGGAGGTCGTGTTCAAAAATGGATACAGAAAGAGCGGTATGTGGGCTAGATGTCAGTGTCAGTCTCGTCTGTCATCTCATGCATCACGACTCTATCCAAGGCTTACCTCCCAAAAACAAACCTCTTGTCTCTCTGTGGCTCGCCACGCACTGCAGCAGCGCGAGGGCATTGCATACACGGTTGCTCGCGGCGGCCGTCAGTTGCGACGGATTCAACAACGGGTACACAGAGATGATCTCTTGAAGGAGGCATGTCATGACGCCAAACGAATGCCACAATATCAGCGCCAACTCGGGCACCTGCTCTCTTTTCTTGCTCAACTCCAAAAGAGCGCTCTCTCTGCTGCTCGAGATGAGCACCTGCGCAACCCATTCCTGCACCCGCCTATCGTCCTCGCTGCTCTCGCCCGTAAGACCGTTGATGGCCATACCCAGCCCATTTAGATCTTCCTTGCCATTGATACCCCCCATCGTTCCATTGAGCGCTCCGCCCCCGGCCGCGCCTGCCGCATTTCCACCCTGTGTCGCACCCAAGCGTCCATAATGGTGTGGCTGTGGTTGTTGGTGGTGGTGTGCGAGATTTTGGGCGTGGGTGGGTCCGTAGCCGTGGTGGGCTGGGGTCTGTTGCGGTTGTGGGTGACCCCAGTCTTGCTGATGGTGGGGATACGGATGCTGGTGGGCGAAGAGGTGCTGTGGTTGCATCTCCCGAGTCGTAGAGAGAGGTAAGTATTGCGAGACAGTCAAGCCAGAGAATATGCCACACAATTCTTTTACCGTATCGCGATCATTGACGTGCCTGTCCAAAGTCGGCGTGCCCTTGCCAAGTAGGAGGTCAAAAGAGTCAAAAGTCTCGGACCTCGGCGGCTACCAACCCTCATTGCGCTAATGCAGGCGGCGAGCAGCGCCAAGGACCGTGCATCGCACAGTCTTCGGAAGGGAATGTGGCCGTTCTGTGTAGTTTGGTCAGCCACGGATTGCTGGGTTTCCATTCTACCGAGCTGCAGGCACCTGCTCGAGTTATTTGTATCTGTGCTAATCATAGATTGCGATTCGATGTTGCGGCCGTAGGACAGCTTTTAGCATAAGCTACATATGCCTAGTACACAGGCTGGCTACACCTACATAGTTGAGACTGGTCACATCTAGTACAAGTAGCCATGCCTATGATAGTACTGACTGGCTAGTCTAGTACAGACGCTTGGGCGGGCTCATGGTGGCCTTGATGGTAAGGCTGCCCACGTTCTGCCAGCCCTTTTTCAGCAACGACACGAGGTAGTTGATGGCCAACATGACGTTGCCGACCAGCTCGTCCTCAGTCATGTCGACGTTGCCGACCGCGACACCCATGCAGAGCACCTTCTTCAGCTGGAACTTGATCGTAGACTTGACTTCGGTGATCTTGTTGGAGAGGTCCTCCGAGTGGGATACAGGCGTAGGGAACTTGCCAGCTGTGGTAACCGTCAGTATCGAAAGTAAATCTGTAGTCTGTATTATCACTTACCCTTGGACAAACCGGGACCCAAGAGACGAGGAATCTGCTTGATCAAGCTGTCGCTGGCAATGAAAGCATCATACTTCCTGGCAAGCTTCTTGATGAGCTTCTTGTTCTTGTTCAACTTCTTCAAGTCCTCGGCGCTCATGGCGTCCACGCCTCCATGCTTGGCGCGGTCAATGTCGTGCTGATCACCCAGAATGCACACGCTCATATTGGGACGCGGCACACGGGGCAGTCTGACGGTGCCGGAGAAACGCTTGTCACGCTGGGGATCATAGTTCTTGAGGCCAATCTGCAGCTCGACCGTCTCGAGGAAGTTGCGCTTCTTCTCCTCGTTGGAGTACTGCAGGAGTTGCTGTACGTTCTGACGCACGCCAGCGACCGTGATTTTCGACATTGCGGCGGTCTTCCAATATTTCTACAAGAGACAGTATTGGTACGGCTTTGGCGTTGTGGTGAGCGTTTGTGACGTGGCGGATTGGAAAAAAGGGCTGTGTGCCAAGGGTGGGGTGTGCCTCTTGGACGCTAACCCAAGAAGAGTTTAGCCAACCTCAACGTCGTCCGTGTGACTCCATCACAACTCACTTCTGTGATGGATGTTCGCCATCACGATTTGCCTGACTTGTTCCAGCTCGGTTTCGTCACCTTGACATTATGGGTGGCGGCTCATTCATGGTGTCTTACAGACACTCTACAAAATTTGCCAAACCTCGGGAACGGATGTCTTCAAATAGACTTGCAATTCAATGTTGCCACCGTTAGCGAGTGCCTGTGTGATTGATTTTGCCATGTGGAGCTGACCACAGTCAGCTGGCTATGATATAGAAACCGTTGAAAGACTGCATCGGATGGCTGGCGATGCCGTTCACAAACAGGCCACTTTTGCCCCATTCTATGGCAATTCCTATCTTAGCCATGTGACCCTACCGTTTAGTTGTACCCGATGATCAGCTTTTTTTGATACTCTGACTCACACTTTCGCTTGCTGTCTCTATTGAGTCACACGGTAGGTCCTTTTGTATAAGAACATGCCATCTTCTCTTTCCAGTATTTACTTTTAGCATCATGGACAGCCCCCACCCAAAGATTGCGAAGATTCCCTCACAAATGGACGATTCCTTCCGCTTCAGGGATATGGATAACCTACCCAAGTTTGGAGAGATATTGCAAAACGTTCAGAGCCACGCAACGAGGCACTTCATTGTTGACTTTAACGCCGGAAAGGCTCGTGTTGCTTTTGACCTACCGGAGGATGCATTCACCAGCATCTTCAAGGCCGGAGCTCCGTCAAATATGGCGCGGTGGATCAATATTTGGCATCCCTATCGTCAAAGACCGCTACTCAACTTGATATCCCAACGCTATGGTTTCTCGCCTCGCCTGTCAGCCCTGATGTCCTCGGACCCTAGGATATCACGGAAGCGCAGCAAAATGATGCGGCAACCACCACAAGACTACTTTGCCAAGCAACAGCGAGAGACGGTAAACGCCAGAGATCTCGAAAAGGGCGATGCATTGTCCGAACTATCGGCTACACCTGACCAAACGCCTTCTCCTGGCCTTAGCAATGCCAACCTCAAGAACATCTACAGCCTCGTTGAGGACATTTGGCACTACACTTCTGTCGACATGGGCAAGGGCTACACATGTATTGGCTACAACACTTTGTACGGAACAAAACATCCGGAGCAAGTGTGCACCGACGGACCTCTGCCGCACTGCACTCGGATCTGGACATGGCTGATCCTCTGTGATGATGGAAGCGTCATTTCAGTCAGTGAAGACCCTTTTCCATTGGTAGATGGCCAGTTTACGCCGTTCCAAAAGCGTGTTATCGAGGATGTACGTCGCAATGTCTTCAACATCTTCTGTTCCCTATCAAAGGCAAAAGAAGCGTCAATGCTGGTCAACAAACCAATGGCTCTTCTACCACTACGAATCCCACCGAGTAACGGTGCAGAACCTGCAAATCCAGTACATTTGGCAGGGTTGCTATTCTACTATCTCTTCGAAAGTTGGCAGAACGGCTACAACATAGTCACTCGCCGAGAGAATGGCTACCGCGACGAAATCGCACTCATTCGACAACAAATGTTCGAGAAGCCTACACTTGCACATATTGACCGGTTGGACACTATTGGCAACGAACTCAAGGTCCTGAAAAGACACTACACTGGCTACAAACGCATCATCGAGCGCCTCGTTGAGATGCAAGATGACACTCAGCGCATCCATAATCTTCCACGGTCCGAAAGTCACGACTCAGTCAACACCATCCGGCCTCAACCCGTGCAGCCTCAGACTCCCGGTGTTGCCTTGGGTTCAGCTGCCAAGATTCGCTTCCGACGTCTACAGGACTTGATTGACCTGTACGCCCTCGACGAACTGGAAGAATATATCCAGCAAAAGGAATCGTTGGTAGGCATGAGCTTCAACCTCATCGCACTGAGCGAAAACCTCTGCATGGAACGTCTGACTCGTGTGGGCTTGCTGATTACCAAGGTTACCATACTCTTCATGCCTGTCAGCTTCATGACGAGTTACTTTGGTCTTCAGCTCAAGGGGACGGAATACAGTGTTGGGGAATATTGGATAGCATTTGCTGTTATCCTGGTGTGCAGTTGGCTTGTTCTGTTGCTTTTTGGGGTGCTCAGTGGAAGTATGGAGACGTTTGGGTATGTGAAGAGGAAATTTGCTGGGAGGGGGAAGAAGGAGGTGGATATGGTGTAATTTGTTCGCAACAGAAACATAAGATAGATAGACGGGGATGATAGTACGGCCATTTTGATGATACTGCTATTCACTGGGATAGACTACTCTACTCATGGTATTATCTGGATAGACTGCTCTACATTACATCAATGCAGTTCCGTTGGGCAAGCTTCATGGCTGCACAACGTCGATTTCAACCATCCTGCCAGCGTTCACGCTTATCAGATCGTCCAGGGGACCCCTTGGCGCTAGGCCGCATTTGGTAAGCCAGACCACACCCCCAACGGTGCCTTGTAACAGGCGATTGGCCCCGTAGAAGACTTGCAACAGACGATTGGTCCCGCAAAAGTCTCTACTGCCCGCAATGTCTCTCGAACCTCCGGCATACATCTTGTCCCTTCAAAACAACATCCGAGCGAGGCCGATAAGTTGGGAGGGCGCCGTACGTGCAAAGACGATCAC
This sequence comes from Piedraia hortae CBS 480.64, assembly GCA_010093745.1. Classification (NCBI taxonomy): domain Eukaryota; kingdom Fungi; phylum Ascomycota; class Dothideomycetes; order Capnodiales; family Piedraiaceae; genus Piedraia; species Piedraia hortae. Next base: position 313,821 of record MU005964.1, read on the forward strand.
GGAGGCAGATCTAAAGAAGATCAAAGCTGTAGATAAAGTACGAAAGGAACAGCGGAAACAAGCCATTGCGGGAAACGTGCAGACATATGTCACTCTTCTACTTGGGGACGGCGAGGCCAAAGGCATATTTGAGAGTGCAGCCAGACGTACAGATATCTTGCAGTATATGCTTGTTTTGACGGGAGATTTGATCGAAGGTTGGGGTGTCCTTGGTTGGTGGATAAGTAGCGGCTAACTTGACTCCCAGATTCGCCGCAACTTGCAAAGGTTATGGTTCAGCATCCTCATCCATATAAACCTCTTCTCCCGCTTCTGAAGCAGTCTAACAATGCAGAAGACCCAATACCCATGCTCACATCAACCGTGCTGTCTTCTTTGCTGAGCCAGGGCCTAATTGCGCAGCCAAAGTCTACAGAAGACATTAATGAAGCCCTGCCGCAACTATACTCGTATCTCGCGACGCTTTCCAACACATCAGACTCGAACTTGCGGGATATCGCTGTACAAGAGTATAGCACAGTGCTTCAGACGTCCAAGTCCAGACAGCAGTTTTGGAAGCAAAAAAAGGAAACCCTCGATCCGCTGTTTGCCGAGTTGCGAAGTGCAGTGGGAAACAAGGACGTCGATATTCTGACAGCTAACGGGGGCAATCTGCGCGGTGTGGCTGAAGGCTCGAGGCTTGGGGGTGGTGTAAGCCTCCAGCTATTTTACCATATCTTGTTGGTCATCTGGCAGCTATCGTTTGAAGCTCAGCTGGTTGGTTCTGGTCTCGATGATGATTACAACATCGTCGCTCTTTACACCAGGCTTCTTTCGATCTCACCAAAGGAAAAGACCACGCGTCTCCTCCTTGCTACCCTGCACAATCTACTTTCGGCTAACAAAGGCGCTCTGATGCCTGCAACACTGCCAGCTAAACTGCCTTCTACCTTGTCTCATCTTAAGACGAGGAACTTTACCGATGAAGATCTTCTTGACGATCTGAAAAAGCTGGTGCAGATGACAGACGAGTATGCGTCTTCACAGACTACGCTAGAAGAGTATGCTGCTGAAGTCCACTCTGGACATCTTCGCTGGTCACCACCGCACAGGAACGCCGACTTTTGGCGAGACAATGCACGCGAGATCATCGAGACCGAAAATGGTAAATTGTGCAAGGAGCTGGTGGCCATTATGGACAAAGACTGGGCGAGTGACAAGCAAGTGTTGGCGATTGCGTGCAACGACTTGGCATATCTCGTCAAGGAATGTCCAGAAAAACGCCGTGTGTTGGAGAAATTTGGACTAAAGGCCAAGGTGATGAGTTTGATGCAGGATGAGAACGAGACGGTGAGGTGGGAGAGTTTGAGGGCGGTTGGTGAGTGGCTAAGGTACAGTTTCGATGGGTAACTTGATCATACCTTCTACAAGCTTGATACATACAATAAGGATTAGTGTTTCCCCGTGACTCGGCTAATGCCGTCCGTAGCCGGGCGGGGTTGGAACCCCTCACCAGGACGTTCGAGACGCGTTCGGGTCGTTCACCGGATGTGACTGCGTATATAGTATAACGGCATGGTAGCTCCTCTTGTTGACGTGGGTACATTTTATTCACAATGACTTCGCAGGTTTCAACCAAGAACTTACAGGGTATTCTCACATCAAATTCCGTCTTGCCTTTCATTATAATTGCTGTGGCCTATTTGATCTATCAAGTCCTTGAACATACTGATGTACCAAAGATTAAGAATCTTCCTTCGATCCCTGGCGAACCGATATTCGGTAATCTTCGACAGCTAGGAGACAACCATGCCAAAGTAGCCCTAGAATGGTCCAAAAAATATGGCCCAGTGTTCCAGGTGCGGATGGGCAACCGTCGTATTATATTCGCCAATACTTTTGATAGCGTCAAGAACCTTTGGATTACCAACCAGAGTGCTCTAATTAGTCGGCCGAAGCTTCACACTTTTCATACCGTAGTCAGCTCGAGCGAGGGTTATACCATTGGAACTAGCCCATGGGATGAAAGCTGCAAGGCCAGACGCAAGGCTGCAGCCACTGCTCTGAACAGACCAGCGGTTCAGAGCTACATGCCAATCATTGACTATGAGTCAACTAAGAGCATCAAGGAAATGATACTCGACAGCAATTATGGCGAGATTGATTTGGATCCCAATGCCTACTTTACTCGCTACGCACTTAGCACTTCACTCACGCTAAACTATGGGATCAAGATTGAAGGCAACGTGGAAGATGAGATGCTCAAGGAGATTACCCATGTTGAACGTATCGTCTCCAATTTCCGCTCGACGAGCAACAACTGGGCTGACTATATTCCCATCTTGCGTTTGCTACCGGGAGGGAACACAAAGGCACTTGAATACAAGAGGCGGAGAGCCGACTACATGTACAAGCTGCTGAATATGCTCAAGAAGCGGATTGCAGAGGGCACTGATACGCCTTGCATCACGGGCAACGTACTCAAGGATCCTGATGCCAAGCTCAATGATGGTCAGTTCCTTTCCATCCGTTTGGTTTAAGTTAGAGCTGACAGACATATCAAAGCCGAGGTGATGTCGATATGCCTGACTATGGTCTCAGCTGGGCTGGACACCGTTCCAGGCAATTTGATCATGTGCATTGCATATCTTTCCACCGAAGAAGGCCAAGATACGCAGGCTCGTGCTCTTAACGAGATCAACAAAGTATATCCCAATAACGACTCCTGGGAGCGGTGTCTGCATGAAGAAAAGGTTCCTTACATCACAGCTCTCGTCAAGGAAACTCTGCGGTTCTGGTCCGTCATCCCTATCTGCCTCCCGCGAACCAGCACAAGGGACATCAAATGGGGCGATGCTGTGATCCCGGCCGGTACGAGCTTCTACATGAACGCATACGGTGCTCACTACGATGACACCCATTTCAAGTCTCCGTACCAGTTCAACCCAGACCGCTATATCCAGGACAAGAGCATCGACGATGCATCTGCATCCCGGGGCACGCCTCATTACGGCTACGGCGCTGGCAGCCGCATGTGCATAGGCTCCCATCTTGCAAACAGAGAACTCTACACCGCATTCTTACGCTTAATCACTGCCTTTGAGATCTTGCCACCCAAAGATCCAAAAGACAAGCCCATCATGGATGCACTAGAATGCAACCTCTATCCCACCAGCCTGACTCTGGACCCGAAACCATTTAAAGTCGGACTAAAACTCCGAGACCGAGCCACGGTAGAGAAATGGATTTCTGAAAGCGAGCAACGAACCAGACATCTCTAGCTAATATCATCCGCCTTTACAATCGTTCCCTTACACTCCCCAAACCCAACCAACCCTCCCCGTTCCCCACAAACCCCCGTCAACGTAACCGTATCCCCATCCTCCAAGAACAGCCTCCTCTCACCATTCCCCAACTCAACCTCCACCTTCCCATTCTCCGTCCTTTCAAGCAAACACCCCTTCTCCCCAACCCCAACGCCACTAATCGTCCCCGATCCAATCAAATCCCCCGCACTAACTGGACACCCCCCCACCGTATGATGCGCAATCATCTGCCCAAACGAAAAGATTAATTCCCTCGCAGATGTGACACAAACCTCCGTCTCCCCGATCCTCACCCCCAACCTAACATCATAAAACCCCTCCTCCCCCTCCTCATCAAGATACGACAGTACGCCCACATCATTCGCAATCCCTTTCGTCCGGAACGGCTCTAACGCATCCAGCAGTACAACCCACGGCGAAATCGTAGTCGCAAAATTCTTCCCGTTAAAGGGACCAAGGGGGATGTACTCCCACGCCTGGATATCGCGAGCGGACCAGTCGTTTAGGAGGACGAAGCCGAAGATGTGGTTTTCCGTCGAGGGGAGGGGGATGCGCTCGCCTAGACGCGTTGTGTGAGCGAGGAAACAGCCGATTTCGAGCTCGAGGTCGAGTTTTTTGCTTGGGGAGAGGATCGGGTGGGTTGCTCTCTGCGGGAGGATTTGGCCGATTGGGCGCTTGATGGGTGTGCCGGATACGACGATGCTGGAGGCGCGGCCGTGGTAGGCGACGGGGAGGTGTTTGTAGTTGGGTTGCAAGGCGTTTTGGGGGCCGCGGAATAAGGTCCCGACGGTTTGGGCGTGGTGGAGACCCGCGTAGAAGTCGGTGTAGTCTTTTATGGACATGGGGAGGTGGGTTGTGCAGTTTTGTAAAGGGATGAGGAGGGTTGGGTGGAGGGTTGGGTTTTGCTCGAGGATCTCAGGATAGGGTCCGTTGGAGAGGAGGATGTTTCGGAGGTAGTTCCTTACGGATTTGTGGGTTGGTCTACCTAGGGAGGCGAAGGCGTTGAGGGTTGGGGTGGAGAAGACTTTGTCTAGATCTTTGATGTCTGGGAGTTTGGAGAATCCATTGTGTTGGGTGAATGCTTGGAGGTCGAGTGCATAATTGCCTATGGCTATTGCTGGTCGGGGGGTTGGTGAGTCTGGAGTGGAGATTATGCCAAAGGGGATGTTGTTGATTGAAAATGGACTATCTGGATCAATGTCTAGCCAGCTTTTTGGCTGTGTCATGGTTGTTTCACTTAGGCATGCTTCTTTCTACCCCAAAGTATCTTCCGGGCTTCGCATAGCAACGGAATAGGAGGGCAGGGCGGGGCAGGCGGGGTAGTGCGGGGGTGTCGAGGGGTCAAGCGGTTGGACACGGCAATGAACGGCGGGAAAGGGAACGGTATGGCCGTTGTGTATAGCTATAGGTCAAATGCAATGACTCTACCTTGCTCTCAAAATGCCAGTCACGAATTTCAAATTCCAGGAAAAGTACAAATACCTGAACGGATTCAACTGTTACCATGAATCCGAAGCTGTAGAGGGTGCACTTCCAATCGGTTCGAACAACCCTCAAAAGCCGCCGTTGGGACTGTACTGTGAGAAACTCTCCGGTACAGCTTTCACAGCTCCACGGTGTGAGAATCAGCAAACATGGTTGTACCGTATCCTTCCCGCAGCTGCGCATGGCAACTTCGAACCATGCAAAGAGGGAGTGTTTGGAGTGTTTGGCCAAAAGGAAAAATGGCATCATATTCCCAACCAGCTAAGGTGGGATCCGTTCGAGATTGATGAAACTGTCGACTGGGTGCATAGTCTGCGGTTAGTTGCTGGCGCTGGGGATCCAACCATGAAGAACGGTCTTGGTATTTTCATCTTCACTGCAGCCAAGGACATGGATCGCCACGAAGCGTTCTACTCGGCTGATGGCGACCTGCTCATCGTCCCACAGCACGGTGCTCTGGATGTTCAGACTGAGCTTGGAAATCTGCTGCTCAGACCCAATGAGATTGGTGTCATACCTCGCGGCATCAGACACAGAGTGACTCTCCCAGACGGCCCCGTTCGAGGCTATATCCTTGAACTATATCAAAGTCATTTCCAGCTGCCCGAACTTGGCCCAATTGGTTCCCATTGTTTGGCAAATACAAGAGATTTCCAAGCACCCGTCGCCGCATTTGACGAGGATCATGACGGTACCAACGCCTACACGGTATATGGAAAGTTTGCCGGTAGGCTCTTCGCAGCGGTGCAGAAGCATACCCCGTTCGATGTCGTGGCCTGGCACGGAAACTACTACCCTTACAAGTACGACCTCGCGCGGTTTGCCACTATTGGTAGCATCTCCTTCGATCATCCAGACCCGAGCATATTCACAGTCTTGACAGCCCAATCTGATCATCCAGGTACGGCAATTGCAGACTTTGTCATCTTCCCACCGCGCTGGCTCGTGCAGGAAGACACATTTCGCCCTCCGTGGTATCATCGCAACACAATGTCAGAGTTTATGGGTTTGATTCAAGGAGAGTATGACGCCAAGACTGGAGGTGGTTTCCAACCAGCCGGAGCCAGCCTGCACAACACAATGAGCTCACACGGGCCAGATGCGTCATCTCATGAGAAGGCTACAAATGCAGAGCTTAAACCCCACAAAGTGGGAGAGGGTAGCTTGGCATTCATGTTTGAGAGCTCCCTCATGGTGGGGGTTACAGACTGGGCCTTGGAAAGGTGCAAAAAGGTGCAGCAAGGTTACAATGCCGAGAGCTGGGTGCCGCTGGAGCCGCATTTCAAGCGGCCCAGCAAGAGTCAGTAGGATAAGAATAATCCAGTGAAAGAATGTTTGATAGAAGCTGAGTAAATCGTGAAAGCTAACTTGGTGTGCCAAGGCTGTCCAGTCCAAGAGAGAAGGTGGAGCGAGCTTTGGCAGCCCCACCATCGCGCGCGTCGCGAAGCGCGTCGTGACATGTCACAACGGCCATAATTTCCCTGGCCAATTGCCAGTCCTCAGCATGATCTAACGACTGCGAGCATTCATGAATCTTACGCGGAGCATGTCATTTACGCATTCTAACGACGTATCGATACGACCGGGGGACACGACGGGGAAGCGCAAGACGCAGGAAAGCGGCAGCGGAGAGACGCAGCTGGACCAGCGACCATTCACTGTTCTGGTAAGTGTGCAGAGCGACACAGAAACTGGCTGACATCGTCCTAGCCAGATCCGGACGATCCCTTTGCGCCGCCGCGCACTTTCAGGCCGATCCGGCTGCTCCCGAGGGAGCGTTTGTCGCTGGCCTACCTGGACACGGCCTCTCCCGGTAGCAGACTGTTCAAGGCGTGTGTTGGGGTGCTTGAAAAGTGCCATGAGTGGAACAGCGGGCCTCATGTGCTCATCGCCGAGGAGACTAGGGAAGACAGGGTCTATGCCATTGAGCGCGTGCAGAAGAACCTTTACGCCCTGTGCAGGCTTGTCGAATGGGTGAAGCGACTGCCACTCGATAATGAAGAGTCTGTTGAAGAATTCTTGCCCGTGAAGCGGCAGAAATGCCAGCTGATAGATAAGGTGCAGCCAAGGAGGAAGAACGTGGGCGCAACGACCAACACTCGGCCGTCAAGTGCTTCTGCGATGCTCGGACTACCGAAGCTCTCTGCGGAGATAATTGCCGAAGAGAAACCGGCGCCAGTTACGGCTCCACCCACGGAACTGCCCACGGAACCTCTTGTTGCAGAAGTCCGGCCTCCAGAAAAGCCGCACAGCGCCCAAGAAGTCCTGGAGGAATTTTCTAAGCAATATCTTGAAGCCCTTTACATATCCCGCACCTCGCTGGCTTACTTTGCCAAGGGCCCCCTTTCCCGAACGAGAATGGCCTTTAGCGGACGGGAAGATGGATCTCTCCAGCCCAGCAAGCTAATTGGTTTCCTCCGTGACACTATCCTGACTTCCAGCGTCATGGATAAGAAGTTCCGGGAACACGTTCCCACTCTCATCAAGGAGCTGCTACTTCAAGAGGGTGCAAAGCCCAAGAGGAAATCCAAGTGGAAGGCCAAGCGTAACAAGGCAGGTTTCCTCACCGACGAAAAGGATTACATTGCTAGGTGGTGGCATGGCTGGGAAGACCATGAAATCTCCAGTTCAGCTGAAACGGTCGATGTGAGACTGGGGAGGCGTGTCCCAAAGATTCGAGGACGTGAGACGTTTCTTCAATTAATATTGACTCTGGAGGTTTTGGCCTTGGAATCTCCGCCAGCAGCTCATCATAATCCGTCAGTGACTCCAGTCAAGGTGACGGAGGAAGTTGGTCCAGAGGCTCAGCCAGACTCGGCCAAGAAGAGCAAGGCCGGCAAACCTGTCGATCTCGTTGCATTGCTTGAAGTATTGGTTGATCGATTATGCATATGGCATTCATTAGAGGTGCAGTCGCCGCAGAAAAAGACGGCCAACAACGAGGAAGGCGGCGACGATGAGCTGAAGAAGTTTTGCACCGAAATCATCATTCCATTTTACATATCCCGAGTACCCAAACACGCCATCCACGTCAACAACAAACTCGGCGGGCCCAACGTGCTTTCACCAGCCAAGCATTGCCTAAACTCTGCGAGGAAACCGGGAGCACCAGCAGCGAGACCAGTTCCCGCTAAAGTGCTAAAAAAGCCTAGGCCCATGTCTCTTCACAGTAGCAAGAAGAGTCAGAAATCGCTTGAAGTATGCATCAAACGCGAACGCAGCCAGACACCAGCCATGGACAGTTTTCCCCTGGTATCGATTCAGGGACGGAAGCGCACAAATGTTTTGCAGTCATTGACCTGTAGCCGACGCGAGGTTGATTTCTCCGCTGCATCGCGCGCCACAGCAGACAAAGCGAAGCAGAAAGCCCGTGTAGAAAACAAGCTAAAAGAGGCAATCTCTGCCATGAAGAAGCCAAACCGGGCGGTTGCAGTGAAAGAAGTAGCAGAAAGCACAGATGCATCGTTTGCCAGAGCTACTGCCAAGAAGACGACACAAAAAGCGTCTCAAAAGAGCAATGTTCTCGTCTCTGCCACGCCGCGCGCGAATAAAACGTTCATGGCAACGCCACCAAAAGCTGCTCCCAGCAGCGGGTTTGTCAACGAAACGCCGCCTCGCAAACCGACGTTTCCAGCTGCGGGGGTGGAAGAGACTCCCCTCGGGAACTCAGCATCAAGACGCTGGCCACGGACCAGTGCTGTGCAGCAAACACCGCTTTTCCACATCCCAGAGTCTTCGCCACTAGCCGAACCAAGACATACATTTATGATGACCGAAAAGCCGGCTATGCCTATGTTTAAACCAATTCAGGTAGCACCCTCACCGCCCACCTCGCCTCCCTTAGCGCGGGGCACATTAGGCGATTGATATATACTAGGTATATAGTCACGAAGTTATACGTAAACTTTATATCGTGCGTAACGTCATGACATTCCTACGTACAAATCCCGTTCATATTATGAACCTAGAGTCTTCAAACTACATGCACAAGAATATAATGTCCCCCTACCACCCCAACCAACGCCTCTCCCTCAAACACGACCTCTGCACCGTCCGCTTTATCGGCCTAATCAACGAAACCCCATGCCTCGGCGTCGAATGGGACAATCCCCTCCGCGGAAAACACTCTGGCACCCACAACGGAATCAAATACTTTACCTGTAAGACACTCCCAACATCCCTCATTAACCATTGATAACCAAAAGGCCTCTCCCCCTCACCCACCTGCGCTAGCTTCATACCCCTTACCAAACCCTTGCGCTGGGATGAAGGCCAATCCTTCCTCTCCGCCCTCCGCGCAAAATACGAAGGGGAAGGCCACTTCGCGCCCGTGCGGATTTCGAGGTCGAAGGTCGTTGAGGAGGTTGGGGTTGAGGAGTTTGCGAAGCTGGAGGGACGGTTAGCGGGTTCGAGGGATTTGGTTCTTGATGGGATGGGGATTTCCCATGCATTCTCGGGGGAAAGGGAGAAGGGAGAGGTAGGGATGCTTTGCGCTCGGGTGGAGCACCTTGATTTGAGTGGGAATCTGATTGAGGGTTTGGGGGAGGTTGTTAAGTTGGTGGACGCTCTGCCGAAGTTGAGGAGTTTGGTCCTCGCGAGGAATAGGTTTGATGTTTCGCTTGGGTGGGAAGGGGGGATGTGTCCCCAGGTGAGGGAGTTGGAGCTCAGGGAGACGTTCTTTCCGGTGGAGAGGGTGTGGGATTTTGTGGGGGAGGTTTTTCCTAATGTGAGAGTTCTGGGGCTGGGGGATAATGGATTTGTGAATATCAAGGGGAATGGGAATACGCAGGTTCAGACGGTGGACTTCTCGGGGAATGGGTTTAGGAGTGTGTCTGATGCGATCGAGGGAGTCATGGATCCGATACAGGTGGTGAGGTTGCAGAGGAATTGTATTGCTGAGGTCAGAGAGATGACGCCAAGACCGCTGGTCACGGAGCTGGATCTGCGGTATAATGATATCTCGGACTGGGAGTTCTTCAATGATATTGCAAAGGTCTTCCCGAATTTGAAGCATCTACGTACGGCTGGAAACCCGCTCTATAATAGCCTCTTCTCGGCTGAGGGTGCTCCTCTGGCGCCGGAGGATGGGTATATGCTTACCATTTCCCGGTTTCCAAACCTCGAGACGTTGAATTACAGCAAGGTCACACCCAAGGATGTGCTCAACGCTGAGGTGTACTATCTCAATCAGATTGCAAAGGAAATCGCGCTTGTTCCTCCTGCAGACGTTGGGCGAGTGAAGGAGAGACATCCCAGATACAGTGCTCTGTGTGCAGAGTATGGAGAGCCTGTTCTAACACTGCAAAAGCCTGAGCCGACGGGGGCTGCTGCGAGGTTGATTGTGATTACATTCACTTTGGGGAAGAAAGTGTGGGAGGAGGCCTTGCCACGGAGCTTTGACATGTACGAAGTATATGGCATTGTGGGCAAGAGGCTGAAGATATCCCCGTTGAAACTAAAGTTGGTCTGGCACATGAGTGAAAAAGACCCGATAGGACGGGACGAGGTGCACACTGGCCCCGAGTGGTGGGATAGCAGTGATGAAGAGGGAGACAGCGAAAAAGCATGGGTAAGACGAGAGGTGGAGCTCATGCCAAGTACGAGGCCGCTCGGGACCTGTATCGATGCTCGGGAGGCCAGTGTCAGTGTTGAATTGAGAACACGCTAAAAATCAAATATACAATCACCGCCACCCGATACCTCGTTGTCGAAGCAGAATGCGGCTGTTCATGGTAATTATACACTTGGCCAGGTCCCAGTCCCCATTCTTCCCTATCCAATCAGTAACCACAATTCCGGCAGAACCGTCACCGGGCATGGGCTTTCCCGGTGCATTGAGCGCATCATCGCCTAGAGCATGCTTCTGGCACAGGAAAGCAACGACGGCAGGGTTCAGCTTTTCCGCAATCTTCTCCGGCCAACAGCCGACTTTCCAAAAGTTGCTGGCGGACAAAAAGTTCAAGTAGAACTTGTTTGGGTTGTCGGGAGATCCCACAGGGGCGGTGCAAAAGCAGGCGCCAGACCTTTCCAGCTGCTCACAACAGAATTGTATCTTCTTATCGATATTCTCCGTCTCCAGCACCTCGCAAAAGTCTTGCACACAGACATCGTCACAGACGCAGTTGGGCGTGTTGTATGCCCAATTGATGGCCTTTAGCCCCCATCCCTGACCGTCCCATTCGTGCTTGAGGGGTTCTGCTACGACGAAACGACGAAGCAAGATGATCTTGCCTCGTGCTTCGCCGAGAGTCGGCATGCGTGGCTGCGTCCACCACTCGGGCGTGTTTGCATAGTGTTCTTTTAGAATGGCCGAGAGTTGTTCGTCGGTGGCGTCGCCGGTGCCTTCTCGTTTGAGAGACATTATCAAAGTCTCTGATGGATTGGCTCGAAGGAATTCGAGAATGTCATTCACCAGAGCACGAAACTTCTTTGGACCCGTCAACGAAATGGGAAACACGCCGTGGACGAGGAGGAGGTCATGATTACTGGGATCCTGCGGCTTGTCCGGCTGAACTCGGATATCGAAGAACCTCACGCCATTATCCAGCTGTGCCCTGGGCGACACGGCTTGGCATCTCACGGACGGCAACGCCTTGAAACAGGTTGGTGAGTTGTGGGTTCCGGGAATACTCAAGGTGGAGACCAAGGTATCATCCCTAAACTCCTTCATCCAGCACCGGAGGTTCATGTTTTCAAATAAGAATACAAATGCCAATGAGGGGAAGTATATGGCAGAGTAAGAATGCTTTGGGTCTGGTGTAAGTGGCTCCAATGGATGGGATGCCGCAGAGGGTGTTGGAGTCTCTAGCCTCCACTGGCCTCCTCCCTCGCCTTGCAGCATCAGACGAAGTATACTGTTGGCGGTGGTTTGAATGGGCGTCACGTTTGTTGTAAACGGTTCCATACGCACGTCGACATTTTGGGTCGCAAAGGTCTGTTCTGGACTGGGAGATTTGTTGAACAACGAGGTCACGTTGGACCCGAACCTGGAGAGACTGCCATTGGGAGTAGTGACTGGCTTGTCATGCCGTTCTACGACTTTGATAGTAAGTGGCTGTGCCGTCAAGTTGCGAATGACAAGTGCCGAGGCCATGTCTGGTCATACGGAAGACACGATGGCCATTTATCGACAAAACAAGAACGAGGCGGGGGCGTCATCATGGCTACAGCAATGAGGCGCTTATAGCGTTGTGGCGTTGTTGTGCTCCAAACTCTGTTGGCACCGAGTTTCTTCTATTTGTGAATTGACAGCGGCTGGAGAGTTTATTTTCCAGGTTGTTTCTCGCAATCTTGCCGTCCTGCCCGTCTTCCAGACTTGTCAAGATGCTACCACGATGCTGCCACCGTTATGCTGTATGCGGCCAAAATTACGAGAGACAACTCCCAAACGCCCCAGCCACTAATTCACCATAACCAGATGAATACCAACAAACACAGCGCGATAAAACTACCCAGAATCACACCATCTCTCCTCTTCTTGTTCCCAATCTTCTGCATCAGCCCGTTGATTCCAGGAATCTGCGCTGCCGCGCCGACTATGCGCCGCTGAATGCCCACCAGGCTCTCCCGTTGCAGCGCAAACGACTCATTCGTCGCATAAGCCTGCGATAGCACCGAGTCCATAACGTGGTGCGACCGGTCCAGTCTGTCGCGTTCCCTCAACATGTACTCTGCTTCCGCCGCGCCAGGGTTCTCGCGCGCCCTGTAGGCATCAATGTCTGCCCGCACATTGCTCATCAGTTTTGCCCGGTCGCGCTTCTCCTTGATCTGGCCTTTAAGCCGCGACAACTCTGTCCGATGCTGCTGCAAAATCTCCCGGTGTCGGGCGAGGTTGGTGGACTTTAGTGCTGACGGCGTCGGCTCCGAGTCCAGCAGCCGGCTGAGTTGCTGGAGCTGGGCCGAGCGTTTTTCCAGGCTCTCATTAATGCTCTCCACTGTCCGCAATTCATCTTCTGTGGGGTTGGGCGGTAGGTCTGCGGCGGCGGCGAAGCGGGAGTAGGTGTGGAAGAGGGACTCTGTCTGTATCAGATTAGCGGATTTCTCGGTCTGTAAATTGAACTTGCCTGGGTCTCTTGCGCTCTAACCTGCTGGCGCACCTGTGCCCATCCGCTTGGCGCTGCCATTTTCACGTCTGCGACAATTGACACCGACTTTGGCGTGAGCTGGACGTGTCCGGCCTGAGGCATCCACGCTAGCGGCTACTGCCGCCGCCATCTAGCGCAAAGTCTTGGCAAGGTGCACCCCACCGCCTGAATTTGTCTCCACCGACCAACCGCACCTTTCGCGTCACGTCAAGCAGTACAAAATGGTACGATCAAACTACGGAACATGTGATTGGGGATGGCGAGGCTAACTGCGGTTCCCGGAAACAGTCAACCAGCAAGGTCAAGGCCGCCCAGCTCTGGGGCAAAAACAAGGAGGAACTCGGCAAGCAGCTTGAGGAGCTGAAGAAGGACTTGGTGCAGCTGCGTACGCAGAAGATTGCCGGCGGTGCGCAGAGCAAATTGAACAGAATGTGAGGATGACCGAATCTAGAAGTGGCCGACTCTGTACTGACAATACCCTCAGCCACGACGTGCGCAAGTCAATCGCCCGCGTGCTGACCGTCATCAACGCCAATCAGCGCCACCAACTGCGCATTTTCTACCAGAAGAAGAAACACCTCCCGCTCGACCTTCGTCCCAAGCAGACGCGTGCTCAGCGTCGCGCGCTCACCAAGGAGGAGTCTCGCCGTGTCACGGCCAAGGAACGGAAGCGTAAGCAGCATTTCCCGCAGCGTCTCTACGCCGTCAAGGCGGAGTAGGTGTCGAGTAGCTGGAATCACGTTACAAAAGCCTGCGGTTCAACTGCGATCAAGTGACTATTGTGCTGACAACTATGAATTGTCGTCTACGGAAGAGTAGAGTGCTGTATGCGTCTATGGAAAGGTATGGTGCTGATGGGGGTTCTCTATGGTACAAGCACGGCTTCGTCCGCCTCCGCTTCCGCTGCTGCTCGTCGTCGTTCTCTGGGCGACATCCGCGCCTCGCTGATCAGTCGCTTCAAGCCCTTGACCATGGACTCCTTCTCCTGGTTCTGGGCATTGGCGCTGCCAGCCCAACGTATCTTACACTCACCGTCTACCAGGTAAACGTAGCCGCCCTTTTCGTTCAGAAAGCCGATAGCCTCCTTCGTTGTCCCGGACAGACCACGTCTGACGAGGAAGTATCGTTGCTGTTCCTCAGCCGACCTCTCTGCACGTAACCGACGAAAGCCAAAGAGACGCAGAACCCACCACTTGAGCCAATTCGGCTCATAGGCAATCTCAACCCTCTGCACCACGTCCTTGGCTTCACGCAGCAACTGATTAAGTTCTGGGTTCTCCTTCTCAGAGCAAAACGTATCGACTTGTGCCTGAGCCCAATCGTTGCTCACCAGACTGACCACCGAGACCTTGCCATTCATCGTCTCACAAGTGTTCCTGCCCAGTCCACCGTACCCATCACTTGTAACCCTCTTGACCGCCTTGGTATCTAACGTCCTCCCAAAGAAATTAGGAAAGAAGAGCGCATGCTCAGCCTTGAACAACCTCTCATTCGCAACAAAGACCTTGCCCTTATGAAACTTCATATTAGACCAATCCCGAAAATACGGCTTTGACATCTGCTTCATCATTTCCGCCCGCCGTTGAACATGCTTCTCGTAGTTATGGAAATCGTCCCGTCGCTGTCTCCAACTCCTCGCCTCGAGGCCCATGTTCTCCCCCGGCGATGGCGAATTTGGCATCCCAATCGGTCGCGGCAGTGGATATGGCGTAAAGTCTTCGTCATCTTCCCGTCGTTTGCGTAGACCGGTGCCTGAAGGTTGGGGTCGGAAGGTAGGCCTGGACGAGTGTGGCAGTACCGGCGGCGGAGCGGATTTCGTTGATGTGGAATAGCAGCATCGTATCCTTGACGATTGATAACTCAGTCTGCGCAGCACTACCACGCCGCGCGACTCCATGGTCCGACGCCCGTTGGTTGCGCCAACGGTCGCTGTCGCATTTTCCCTGATTGGGTTTAGCGCGCCATCCACATCGAGTTTAGCGTGTGGGTAGTTTTGAACTCGTCGTTTTTTTTTTCGCGACTCGGTCGTCGCAATGGCGAAGATCAAACCATCAAAGCAAGAGCGCGAGGCAAAGAAGAGTTTTGAAAAGAACAAGAATGCGACCAAAAGTTTGGAAACAGAATCCCCAGAACAGCTCTATGCAGAGACCATTGACCTCGTCCAGTCCCAACCTGGAAAGGCGTTGGAAAAGGCGCAAATGCTGTGGAATCAGGTACAAAACGGTTCTACATTGGAGAAACTCCCCGCACTTGGGCTTCTAGGCGAGATTAGTGAGACTCTTGGAGAGATTGATAATGCTAGGGCTTACTTTGAGAAGGCTGTTGAGCTGGATCCAGAGGGTAAAGAGTCAAATTTAATGGAGGGAGGTGCGGAAAAGTTCCTCTGGCTGGCGCAGCTTTGTGAGCAAGGGGGCAAGGCAAGTATAGGCTGGTTCGAGAGGGGAGTTAGGGTCCTTGAGCGTGAGATCGCAGCCCTTGGAGATGGCGCAACTACGGGCCTCGATCGGGAGAGTCTCTTGGTGCTCAGGGTGGATAAGCAGAAAAAACTGGCCGATGCGTTGTGTGGCATGGTTGAGGTTTATATGACTGATTTGTCCTGGGAAGAGGACGCAGAGAGTCGCTGTGAGAACCTCATAACTAAGGCCATCGCTGTTGAGGACGAGCCCAGCCCCGGCGTTCTTCAGACTCTGGCCTCTGTGCGTCTCTCACAGCAGCGTGAGGACGACGCTCGCTCTGCCCTCATCCGCTCCATCCAGTCGTGGAAACATTTGGATCCCGAGGATCCCGGCGTTCCTGATTTTGCTACAAGAATCTCCCTCTGCAGGCTTCTTATGGAAGCCGAAATGGAGAGGGATGCAATGCACGTCATTACCAGACTGGTGGATGAGGACGACGAAAGCGTTGAAGCATGGTACCTGGGAGGATGGTGTCAGTATCTCATTGCCGAGAAGTTGCAATCCAATGGCAAAACTGAAGAACAGAGCCGTCGACAGGCTGCTCTCAAGGGAAGCCGTCACTTTCTTAAAAAATCCCTCAAACTGTACAGTCAACTCAGTTACGAGGATGAACAATTATTTGCTCATGCCAAGGAATTGGTCAGCAAGCTGGATGAAATCCTGGGCCCGGAAGCGGAGCACACAGATGGTAGTGCAGAAGATGAGGAGTGGGAAAACTGGGACGGCTTCAGTTCTTCTGACGACGAAGATGAAGAAATGGTGGACGGTTGAAGTTTGTTAGTCTCGTCTATCAAAATTCAAATTTCACAAGCCGTCAAAGATTTTCACATCATCGGAGGCAGCTACTACTCGGGGAATTGTCATCTATCGGGAAGAATGCATTCATCATAGACAGAGGAGCCTTGTACATGACTGCGAACGATAGCCGATGGTCGCGGGTGCGTTCGAAACGTCTGTGCTGAAACTCTCTGCGCTGTAGACTCCTGATTGGTGGAAAATCCTTGCTCGATACAGCTTCACACGTACATGGGCCACCCCGTTCCTGCCCAATTCGACGTTAACCAGTGTCAGCCACGCGAAATTCATTGCTGTCTTACCAGACATCCGGCAGCACGGCACTGACACCGTTGTCGGTGAACCGGGCGTCCGTGGTCGGTCATCTGGAAGGCTACGCAAGCCTTCAAACCCAGACTGTGAGAGTGTTCGTGTAAGGTCTGCAAGCCACATGTAACATTGACCTTGCCCGTAGCCATCTCCCTGTGTTGTCCTGGCAGGCTCTCTAGTTTAGATTGGGCCCAACGAGCACACCACGCAAGCGTTAAACTCGTCTCTGTGTGGAGAAGAACTCTGCAAAGCCTTGGCACTCAGTCTACATCACTGTACTAAAGTACAGAGGTTCGCATGGAGTGCAAGGGCTCTCTAATCTCTCGGGATCTCCCCTTCCTGGGTCATCACAAGCCGTGTCCGAGACAGTAGCGCTCGTGACACAAACATGCTCGACATTGCATGAGGATTAGCGTGCATTCCGCCGCTTCGATGGCCGGTTGCAACCATGGCTCAAACTAGCTCCTACTCCGCACTGGGAAATGGCCCGTGTGATCGCGTCTCTCGTGCTCGAGCACGCGGGGCTAGAACTCGAATGCAGCCTTGTGCAGACCCTGTAGCTCGCAGAATCTAAAGCCGGCTCAAGCCTGGTCACCCCCACGCAGGTCATCGGTCACACCAAAAGCGCTTAATGCGACGCCGCTGCAAGATGACTGGCCGCCCAACGGTTCACTATCAAGCACGTCACATTCACCGCTCTAAGCTCATCACGCCTCAACCCCTAAAATACTGCGTGCAGGCTCCAAGACGTATAGCTGACGGACAACTTTGTTAGACACCACAATCTAATTGCCAAATAGGGAATTTGCTCGCAAACGCCTCTCCCCACACCCCAAACTTCTTGTGTAATCAGTTTTTTGGTGGGGGGAGGGAGGGGGGGAAGGGGGGGAAGGGGAGGCTAAGCTGCGCCTCTTGTGTGAACGGAGGTTGCTCGAGCGGATGCAGCTTCCCGTCGGGTATGCGCACATTTCCTACCTTAATCTCAGGAACCTTGCGTTGTGGTGGAAAAATGTACCTGATCTGCGGTCTTGACACTCAGGTACCGCACCGTAGGGGTGGTTGTCGGGCATTCTACGGGCCCTGGACTTCGGCGCAAGACATGCGGGCAAAGGACGCAGCGTGGCGGCCCTGACGTGTAACAACAACAAGAGGGATGAACCGAGCTTTTGCAGGCTCAGGGAAAACGGTTTGCATAAGCGCCGAATTATTTTTCTGGGCTGCTACACCGCTCCCTTTTCCCACCCCCTCCAAAACCGACAGGTGACTCTGCTGCACGTCACTCGGCCCCAAAATCCCGGTCGCGAGGGTGGGCAGGCTGGTCTCGGACTGAACTAGGCCCGTCCCATGCGACCTCCTGCAAGACACTCGGCCAGAGAATCCATTTGAGGCTCATCTAAGTTTAGTGGACCCCTCAAGGCGGAAGAGAATGTGGTGTGCATCACAATCGTGCATTGCCATGGGCCCGCAGTGCTGGATATGCGTCTAGAGAACATCAAGAATTAAACGGTTGGAATAGGCCAGTGCCGTCCCCGTGCCCTTTCCCTTCCCCCACCCAAGATTACGTGGGGTGTGTGTGAAAATTCCCCGTCGGGCTTAAGTAAAAATTGGCCGGAATGGGATTCTTGTTATCAGCCATGGCCCCTCTCAAAAACTAGTGCCGGCCGTTGAGGGAGGGAGATGGTTGTGCGCGTGGCGCAAGTTTCCGAAAACGGATAACTTTTAAAGACCTATTACCATCCAACCAGACCCAGACTCAAAAACAGTGCGTACGAATGCGGTGAAATTTGTCTCGCTCCGTCTTCAGCAACCCATTCGTCGATTGCGGGAGTTGCATTCCAGTCGTCAAATTCTGTGCTAGTTGATTGCTACAAGTACTGGATCGGCTTCTCGCACAAAGCATTCCTGCAGGTCCTCTTCTTTTTGGCCTCCCTGGCTTCCCATGCAATTCTTGTCTTGTGCGTTCCTTTGGTCAAAACACTAAACTGAGACAAAGGCATCGTCTTCCAGACAAACCAAAGAGCATTGCGTTCTTCGCAGCAGAGAAGGGGGGAAAATATTCTCAAAGGACGATAGTCAAACGACAAGCACGCAACCTGCAAAAAAAAGTTGCCCATACAGGGTCTTACCCAAAGGTGTGAAAGCGGGTAGTTGCATCAGGTAAGAGCAAGACGTTATTCCCACGCCTGCATTGCATGGCCTTTTTCGCCCATGCACACATATGTGGCCAGACAAACTGCCTGAGCCCACAATCCATGTTGTCGGTTCCCATGCTTACAAGACATGCAGTTCGTCTTTCGGAAAGGAAATTTCCGATAGCCCATTGGCTTTTTGACGGGCCCAGAATCTGTTCATCGGGAACGGGTGTGGTCTCGGGACGGTTCCAATGCCGATGATGACTTCTTCGGTCGCCGTCCATCCAGGTTTATCGCCAGAGGAAGACTATGGCCTTGATCCCGTGGCACAGTTCAATATTGCCGTCACCTCTACCGAGCACTATCCTGGCTTTGCAGAAGACACAAAGGGCCTGGGCATATATGTAAGCACGATTCCGATGGCAACGGCATGAAATAGATGATACTGACAGTTACAGGGCTCTCACACACATTACCTAGAAGACCACAAGTACACCCATCAGCCTCCCACGCCGCGATCAAACACGGCAGATGATGGTGTGCGCACACGGTCAGGCCGCTCCACTCGTGGCGGTCGACTAAACTCGCCCTTGAGCTCTCTCTCCAAATCCCCAGCTCCCCCAAAGTCCCGCAAGGAAAAGAAGTCTGTCAAATCCAATGCGCCCAAGATTGACCAGCCCCTGTCTGTCCTCACCAAGGGCATGTCAGTACCCCTGAAGGACATGGACGCTTGGGTGAACCGTCCGGTGGAAACCCGACGACAAGAGGTCGAGAAGCGTAATGGATACGTTGCGCGACCAATGAACAGCTTCATGCTCTACCGATCCGCCTATGCAGAGCGTACCAAGGCATGGTGCACTCAGAACAATCACCAGATTGTCAGCCGAGTGGCGGGAGAGTCGTGGCCCATGGAGCCGCAGGAGGTGCGAGATCAGTTCAGCGAGTGGGCGCGCATCGAGCGTGCGAATCACGCAGCTGCACATCCAGAGTACAAGTTTTCACCCTCCAAGCCGGCCAACAAGAAGCGAAAAAGCGACTTTTTCGAGGACGAGGAAGCGCTCAGCGACCTTGACGGTGACCCAGACAACGAGTGGAGAGGCGGACGCAGTGTCAGACAACGACGAAGTGCGCCAAGGCAACAGGAGACTGTTTCCATTAACCAGACGTTTGGCTTCGACTCCAACCCCTACTACACTCGCCAATCTCCCATGTACGATCAGAGCCTCTACAACTACGCCAACGCCTCGATGCAATCAACCATTGCCTTCGACGCTCACGGCATGCCCTACAACCCCCACACGGGCGCATATTATCGGCAGACTCACTTCCAGCAGGCGCAGTACACGCAGGGTTTGCGGGTACCCACGCCCGCCAGCGTCGTCAACGGCTGCATCTCTCAAAAAGAGCCATCCATTGGCGGCTACGGCCTACCAGGTCAACAGCCACAGATCAGCGCAGACCAAGTATTTTCCCTATCACGCACCACGTCACCACAACAGCAATACGGCCACTACGACCATTCCCTCTCACAACCCCAACCAAGCTACCCGCGCAGCATTCCCTACCAACACCTTTCCCTCCCCACCACGGAAGCCTACACCGAGCACCAAGCCTACCTCCAAGCCGCCTCACAGCCGCGCACAGAAATCGACCCCAGCCTCGAAGCAGAGCTCGCCCCAAACGTACACGCTGGCGAAGCCGGCACGTCCAACAACTTCTTCAACGGCTCTGTGCTAGGGGATCTGCACAACAACAACGATAACCAAGACCACGACGATGGCGCTTTGGAATTTCTTCAAGATCCCTCTGATGGTGCGCTGTTGCCTCCTTGGGCTACCAATGAGGTTGTCTGATAAACAGTATGTTATGTTGAAAAAGGACGTGAGAAGTTAAAATACAGTGTCTTGTTTCCGTTGGCTGTTTGAAAGGTTTTTACAACCTGGTAATCTTAGAGTTGGTTAGAGGATATGGATATGCCTTTGACCTAGTCTGTATTTCACTCTGTAGTCCACACAATGCATGTACAGTTTTACTTCGTTTTTGTATCTTTCCTGACCACCCCCCCCCCCCCCCCCCCCCCCCCCCCCCTCCTCCTGTCAGGTTGTGGATGTAATGGCTATTCTCCTCGACCACCTATCCTGTGATGTCATCATGTAATAGCTTTCTTCCACCTTTGTATCTCCCACACTGGTTTCATACAGCGCAAGTACGCCTTGCCTTCTCATATCTCTCAAACGTAACGGTTAGTTCTGCACATTTCGCTTTAAGGTTTGTACTTTGCACTCTAAATCCCCACGTTACAAGGATGGCTTGTTTTTAACCTAGTTATGACATGATCAGGCTATTGTGTGTACTTCAAGGCTGATTTGCCCTGTTGATTCGATGCTGGTGGAGATATATTCGTTCGAACTCCATGTGTTAAGCCTTGGTTGAGATCGATTGCATCAAGATGTAAGTGGCTGGAGCGCCAAGCCTACGGAATTATTCCGTCGAAGAAAGTTTTCTAATTTCGCAAAGTTCATTACTTGGCACATTCTGGGATGATCAAGTCCTTTTCAAGTTTGGAGTGTCCATTTACGCAAATCACTAATGAGGCCAATTGACAGCTGCGAATACATAAAAACATCACATCATCTCATCTAATTACAACATTCCCACAATGCTGCACAACACACAACTTCCTCCATTTCTCATTGCTCCCGCAGTAGACGTGGGCAGGTAGCTCAGCAGCTGGCTCGAATCGCTGCCCAAAACACCCGAACTGGCACTAGTCAATCTACTCGTGGCACTTTCAATTGCACTGCTAATCACACTGCTTGCCGACGCACCTCCCGTGCCAATGACGCCCTGATCCGTTGGGTTTTTGCCGGTCGTATTGTTTTCTGAACTCTCGGTCTTGGTAGCCGATTTAGAAGAGCTGCCCGTTCCATTAGAGAGTCCAGATACTCCGACCGCAACTGCAGTAGTCGTCATGGTCGTAGGCAAGCTCCCAGTACTGGCCAATGTAGTTGTGAGTAGAGGTTCCGATGTTGGTTGCGTCAAACTGCCGCCGACAACAAGCACAGCACTCGTCGAAGTTGATGTGCGTACACTGCTGATCATAGAAGTCGTCTTCGAAGCATCTGTGGGGAATGTTGCAGTACCAACAACGAGTGCCGTGCTCATGGAAGTCACCGGCGCGAACCCAGTGCTGATTGCCGTCAAGGTCTGAGAAGGAAGAGGCGAAACAGTCGATACAACAGTATTGGTTGTTCCTGGCGAGGCCGTAACCGTAGTTGTTGCGGGCAGAGGAGGCACACTCGGTGCCACAACAATCGTATTAGATGGTGCAGTGACTGTCTGCACAGCTGTGTCACCTTTTGAGGGCTCTGGAACCACAAATGTCGCCGACGAAGAGGTAGGGACCGAAACAGTTGTTGTGAGGCCCGAAGACGAGCCGGGTACACCGCCAGTAATTGTCTCTGCGGAGCTTGCAGGTATTGTCGTGGTCGAAGTGGGTACCTGGCCCGAGAGGGTGGCCACAGGTGGCTGTGATCTCTGCCCATGGGCAAACTCTGCGAGGACACCGAAGATTACGAGGACATCGTGGCTACGCATCTTGACAGGAATGCTTGATGATGTTGTAAAGAAGATTGATAGGTATAGGGTGTAGCCAAGGATTGAAGATGAGAGTCGGTAGGAGAGGTTGGTGATGATGAGAAGAGAAGAAGAGTACAAGGAAGCTGAATATAAGGTGAGATTGCGGTCAGCTTGGTCCACGGAACACTAAGTGCCATTGGAGGCAGGCACGACCCGGGAGTTGTCATGAACCTGAAACTCTGAAGTGTGTGTGATACTGCAAGTCCTGGGTCATTTTTGATCTGTCTGAAGAGTCAGCCTTCCAACGTTTGAAAAGGAACACAAATAATTACATATCAAGCAAAAAGGGCAGAGATATAGATGCCTTTATGTGCATAAAATCATCTGGTGGGGTAAAAGGTAATACCATCGCATGGCTGTATGATACAACGCACACGTCATTCAACGTAACCGTCACCGCAGGCGGTCCTCAAATGCTGGGACCTGTGATGATTAACCAGCTACTCTTCTACCTTCAAATCCTTCAACGACTCCATGACATCCACGCCATCAGCATACTCATCGGCACCCTTCCCGGCCAAGCCCTGCAACCAAAGCTGCTTGCCCGTTAGCCTTTTCTCTTCAGCTTTCCCGCCCCGCCTCTTCTTCTCCTCAGCCTCCAACTCCGCATGCTTTCGCTCCGCCTCTTCTCGCATCTCTTTTTGAAACCTCTCTCTCCAGGCCATAAAGGACTCCTTCGTGACCTTTTCGCCTTCAAACTTTCTGTTTTCTTCTTCCTCGGCCTTTTGTAGCTCAAGGTCTTTTTGTGCTTGTAGCGCCGCTATTCGATCAGCAACAAGCTGTTCAGCAGCCTCTTTGAGCGATGTTATCAAAGCATACACCATTGCCATGCTCATGTTCTCGTCAATAGTGGGCTGCAGTGACTCGAGCAGCTGAGCTTTGTCTTGGCGCACATCTAAATGTATATGCTTGGAGGCATTCGGCGGCTGGAACAGGTCGAGAATTGGAGGTTCATCGGGATATGCTTCTGGGTAGCGAACATGAAGGATAATGGCCGGATCGGCAGGAGTTTCTTCATCATCTTGTGCTGATGCTTCCTTTTCCAGCTCAAGGTTGACAGTTACACGGTATTCGCTCGGGGAAATGTCTTGAATCTCATCGGGAAATATGGCATCGATTACCTCGCGCTCTTCCTTTTGTTCTTGTGCGCCCATCAATGGTTTATTCGCCTTGTTCAGAGTGACGTCGTTGCCTTTGCTGGTCAACGGCTGCGGAACGGCCCGATCAAGGCCACCAATCTGACTCAAGCACGACATGAAAGCCCAGTGCTGATATCTCCAAAAACGTCCACCTTGCAGCAGCCCGCGATCTGTGTGCTACGCGGGATGAACGCTCAGCTCCATAGGAACTGCACCGTAGCGTGAATTCGCTTTTCCTGTCGTAGCTCAGATGCCCATTCCAGACTTCCCCCCACAAGAGAAACCAGAAGAATCCCTTCATTGTTCAACAATGCAGTTGTACACGTTTCTTTTTTGAAACTGCCTCACAGCTACAGCAGAGCGGTAACAGGTAGCAATACATGTCCCCCCCAGTACAGCATATGCAGGAATAAATTGATCGGCATCCAACCATGCAGGGATCTACCGCTATCCTTTTTTATTTTTCTTAACGCCATAGTGTGATGCATAGCCGCGAGCGTACTTCCCTCAGTCCCAAACCCGCACCACAAGTATACCTATTCCAGTAGAGATGGCGCTGACGGCGAGCGACCAAAGGGTGTTGATGCAGCTGGCGCATCTGCACAGCGGTAGCAACGCGCTGTTGACCTCTCATCTGTACCAGATACTGGGCATCTCGATAATGCTTTTACCCAAAATTTACAAGGCATCGGCTGTGCGCAAGTTGGATCCCACGCGGGAGACAAAGTCGCTGTTGCTGTATCATCATATCCGCTTCCTGGCGCGCGAAGGCTTGGCCATCTTAGAGGTCTACGTCTTGCCCTTTTTCCGCGCAGAGCAAAGTAACCAGCAGGGAAACGCGCTCGGAGAGAAGCTCCGCGGTGCGTTCTGGCGTATACTGGCCCTGTATGGCAAGGGTGGGAACAGAGATTCTCCGCGTTCAGCCATGGATCAGGCAAAGTCGGCCTACGCAACGGCTTACAAGTTCGCAGAGAAGATGCCCCCAACAGATGCGTTGAGGCTGTCTACGACGTTGGAATACGCTTCCATCTTGTTGCTGGGAAACAATCACGGGGCGTCTGGAGAGACTGATCGGTCAACCGCCAAGAGGATAGCAAAGAGGGCTATAAGGGAAGTTTACGATTCAAAACAAGGATTAACCGATGAAGAGTTTGCAGAGGCAAGCGCGTTGGTCAAAAGTTTGGCTCAAGTTGCGACCAATGCTGCCGGTGAGACTCTGGTCCAAAAGGACAGCGGCATATGGCAGAGCGAGGGCCAAGAACAAACTTCTCAGGCAGGAAAGGACCAAAGTGACAGCACCAGAAGGAGGAGTTCTATCTTGAAAACCCCCGACCTGTTCCCAGCAGCAGCAAGAGAAAAGCAGCTCAAAGACAAGGAAGCAAAACGCAGGGCATGCGAAAGAGCAGAAGAGATTCTTCGGACGAGTGCCAGCAAATCACTGCACCAGGTGCAAACGCCATTGTCAAGCCATTCATTAGGAAATCATAGAGAAGCAACCTCATAGCTACTGGCATCCCTCACACGCTGCTAAACTACAACTCGGCCTTGGCCTCGGCAGAAGCCTTGCGCGCCGCAGACGATGCCGCAGCAGCAGCATTCTCACCCTTCTTGCTTGCGCTCTTGCTCGCGCTCGATGCCGCCTTGGAAGCCAGCGAAGAGATCGACGACGAAGACGAGGCCGCACGAACAGATGCAGAGCTGAGGCTGGACTTAGCCTCGGCAGATGCCAGACCAAGGTTGTTCATAATCTGATCATAGAAGTTCTGGAACGATCCGTAGAGGCCTGCCGTGGCCTGGGCATACATGTTGCCAGCAGAAGTAGTAGCTGCACCATAAGCCTTCGAGGCCGATGAAGCCGCATTATTACCGCTGAGAGCAGCCGCATGCTTGCGCGCCAAAGCGATCAATTCGTTACGCTTGCTGCCCTGAGGGACCTTAATTCCATTGCGATCGCACCACTCCTTGATTTGGCTGTCGCTCCAGCTCTCCAACAAGGCATCGCTGAGGGTGTGCTGGGCAGCCTCAGCAGACTTGGACAGAGAAGAGTACTGAGCCTGGGCACGGTCCGCAGCCAACTTGGAGTTGCGACGAATCTGGGCAATCATCTTGTCACGGCTGCCGGGCTGGGGAACGGGCACGCCGCGCTCGTCCAACCATTCCTTCAGTTCCGAATCGGACCAAGCCTTGTAGAGCCAGTTGCCGGGATAAGCCGACGTCTCACCAGCCTTCTTGGCAGCTTCGTGATAGTTTGCACGCGCCGTGTGCAAGAGGGAGTCACGCGTGCGCGGCGACGGATTGGGGATGCTGTGGTTATCCAGGAAAGCCTTGAGCTGCGACTCCGTCCAGCTAGTCCACTTGTTAGCATAATTCCTAAACTAGTTTCATGATGATCATAGCTCACCTGTCAAAGATCCAAGTCTGGACCTGCGAGTATGCGTCATTAACGTTATTCGCAGTGTCCTTCCAAGCAGCCTGGACTTGCTTCAGCAAGCTATCCTTGTTGTTCTCAGTGCCCTTCTTGATCTCATAGCCTTGCGACTGGAGATAGTGGGACAACTGGCGCGCATCCCATTTGTTGTAGGGCTTCACGACATTGTCTTCCCAGTTGGCCTGCACCTTGTCCAGCAATTCCTTACGGTCCGCAGGGGTCGGGAACGACACATCATGATCCGAGAGCCAGCGCTCCAGCTCAGTCTCGTGCCACTTGTTGTAAGCATGGCGGGCTAGAGAGTCAGTAATGTCATCAACAAGGTTACCACGCTTACAAGTGTCGGTGCCCAAGATGTTGCCGACAACGCACTGGGACGCCAAAGCGACAACGGTGATGGTAGAAAAGCCAAACTTCATGACGGCGGTTGTAGAACGAGGCAAAGGTGGTGTGGGCGTAGGGTAGCAAGAACGAGAAAGGGGAATTTGTTCAAGTGGCGGAGCTACCCTTTTTACGTCATACGGCCCAAGCTCTTGCTGGATCTCACATGTGTTACGTCACTCACCTCTCACCGCACCTGCCTTGACACGCTGCGTCATTGCCTCTGGTGGGGAAAAGGTTTGCCGTACTCCGCGAAGGTTAAGCCCCATGTAGAAGAATCTTGGTGAAGCACTCTCTAGCCAGTGCATCGTATGCTACACAGAAGCCACGGCCGTCGACTAGACCCATCTCGGTCTCAGGGTGTCACCATGCGCTAGTACTCTTTTGTTGTAGCGCAACGGTAAAGGGTAGGCCGCAATCAACGGTCGCCTGATCTTTCACATGGGGCGCACGTTGGCAATCAAGACGCCTCGTTAGAATCCCCGTGCTACTTATCCTCTTGCGTCGTGATCATCAGTCTTCCCGTCTGAATTTATAGGTCCCAATGGGCCAAGAAGTGACGGGCCAAGCCACACAACTTGGCATGCCCCACAATCAAAGTAAAATTTGCATTTGATGTCTTGAGGGAAACACCAGAAAGTTGGTCGCCCCCCCCCCAATTATGAACTGATTTGTCCTCTCTTCTTCGTGGGAATAAGCGAACCGGAGCATTCCAGAGCATACGCTCTGTAACGAGTCAACGGGAGCGATTGGATAGCATGTAGGTAAATTCCCATACTTGTGGTAGCCTAATCCTCGCCTCACAATGAGGAAAGGGTGTGCCGGTGCGGTGTATATACCTTGACAAAAGATATCTGTGACTCGAAAGCTTTGCTACTTCTCATGACTCATGCCTTTCCACCAAGCGTCAACCTCGACTTTCCCCTGGAGGGCGCATTAAAGGTCGAAAGACACCTTTTGGTTTTCACACCAGTCGATGAAGGCATTCGGTTACACTAGCCGAAGGAATTTCACTGAGGGAAGCATTCCCGCATTACTGCAATTGCGATGGTGTGCGTTCATGGTTCTTCGGGGCGGCCGCCTGTCCGAGGCAGCCCCGCAGTACGAACACTTCCCTCGTTGTCGCAACCAAGAAAATGGAGAAACGAGGTCGCGAGCCTTCGACAGAGAGACTGTCTAGCCATAAACGTCAAAAGGTGTCCAACGGGCTTCCTGAACTCTGTGACGAACTCATTTTACACATCTTCTCCTACTTGACTGCATCACAGCTGGCGGCCTGCCAAAGGTAAGCCATTGATTAGATTCCTGCAAACGAGGAACTTGCTGCTCACGGCAAAGGCTCTCACGCAAATTCCAATTGTTGGCCGAGGATGGGCAATTGTGGAAGGCCCTCTACTACAATCGCTTTGCAAAGCCAAGATTGAATCTAATACCCAAAGAGATCGAAACACCGCGCAAATGGCTCGACGAGGACCAACCAATGGAGTCAAGCAAACCTAGAAACTGGATGAAGCAGTACAAACTTGAGCTCAATTGGGTAAGAGGCATCTGCGCTGTGCGGGAGATTGAGGTCGCAAGCCAAGCAACCGTACCGCCAACTTTGATCAAACTGAGTGATGGCAAAATATACATGGCTGATCACAATGATGGCTTGAGTGCATGGCAAATTAAGGGCGAACGCCGTGAGCTGGCGCAGACGCCGTTAGTTTCCCCCTCCAAGAGCCCACCTCAAACGCCCACAGCATTGGCTGTCGACTCGGAGGAAGCGACATGCAAGATTCTGGTGGCATTTGAAGACGGTAGTTTCCAGATCTACTTGTTGGACCAGACTTCCTCCAGCATCAAACATGGCTACAGTCACCCGCCTTCCTCAGATGGACCTCTTGTTGATGTGGCTCTAGCATGGCCGTATGCTGTTACCTTGTCCGAGTCCCAGACTCTTTCGCTCTATCAATTCCACGACCACCCCTCATGTGGGCAAACATCCAGTCTGGAAGCTCCTCGACTACTGCACTCATTAAAGGGTCGCTCAGTACAGCCTCCATGTTCAATATCGATCAGACTGATTGAATCCAGAATCATCATCTCAATCATAGATTCGGTCGCCACTCTTTTCACTGGCTGGACAGTCGCAATTCAAGAGATACGTGTCTCTCCAGACGGTGACCTCTGCGAGTCCAACATAGCATCGGCAATCGGCAAATATGGTCGTCCGCCAGCTCCATCGCTTCTCCCATTCATTAGCACTCGACGGAGTTTGGCGAAACCCATCACAGTATCCTACACCCATCCATACCTACTGGTTTCTCGCCCAAACAACACACTAAGCTTGTATGTGGTGGAGTCTACAGGTGCCAGTCTCTCGATCGGCACAGAAACCTGCCTCTGGGGACATACTTCTGCAGTCTTGGGGGCACAGGTCAGTGGCAATGGCAAGGCGGTGTCGGTTAGCCAACTCGGTGAAGAATTAAGAGTTTGGGAGCTACACGGTGGCGACACAAAATCATCAGCATGCGAGCTTAGTGTAAAGCTCAAACCAGATGTGCGCAGCCAAAACTCTGTGGCTCCCAGTCGAGAATCTGATGCGCCCAGCCGAGAACCTAAGACGGCCCCAAATCGCGGCTGGATAGATTTTGATGACGAGAATGTCATGCTTCTGAAAGAACAAACGCACGGTGGACAGGCGTTGGTTGTCTATGACTTTACCTGAAGCTGGATTTTGTGGACGGCAAGTACTCAAATCGAGGTAGCTCTGGTAATGAGGCAGTTTATGATTATGCACGATCGTACACCCAAAGCTTGAGCGGTGACCACGCACTCCGAGGCCTCGCAGCCACGTTTCCTAGTATATGAGGCCTTCATAGCACTTCCTAGCCCAATTGTAGTTCGGTATGAGCGAGATTTACATGTGCCTTCTTGAGTACGTAACCCTTTTTTTTTTTTTTTTTGGGTTGCGCTACGGCTCGACCCAACGTCTCTCATCAATGCGCATACCTCATAGGTGCTTGCGGAAGAATCCGTGTCCCAGCCTGCACCTCTCATGGTCACAAATCACACGGAGATCATTACATATCACATCGCCTCGTCCTTCCTGTATGACTGCACTTGTCGCTGCTGTAGCCACACCAGCCACAGCAACTGCTCGGCCGTCAGATGTGGAGGATAAAGCGCACCACAGCAAGAACAGCAAGGGGTTCATAAATCCATGGCCTTCATATCAAGAATTTAGTGTGTTGCAGATGATCGGAAAAGTGGCCTGGCAGCGTTTGACGGGACAGTGGAAAACTCCAGACACTACACCACCTACAGTTACGGTGCGGAAACCAGAGTTTCTCCCAACTAGACAGACAGAAAGACTCCGAGCAACATGGTTGGGTCATGCTTGCTACTACATAGAGTTCCCAGGCGGTCTGCGCGTACTGTTTGATCCAGTCTTTACAGACCGATGCAGTCCGTTCAGCTTTCTTGGACCAAAGAGATACACTGAAATGCCCTGTCAGATTAGCCACCTACCATTCATCGATGCAGTTATTATTTCGCACAGTCACTACGACCACATGTCTCATCCTACACTCAAGGCCATTGCAGAGCAACATCCACATGCACAATTCTTTGTAGGCCTTGGGAACAAGGCGTGGTTTGCAAAGGCGGGACTATCAGACAGGAACGTGGCCGAACTGGACTGGTGGGAAGAGCGTACTCTCACTCTATCTGGCGATGATGGAGTTGGACATGTGGAAGCTACAATTGGCTGCCTGCCCAGTCAACACACATCTGCTCGCACACCGTTTGATAAAGGTCGCACACTCTGGGCCTCGTGGTTTGTTTCATCTGGCAATAGAAAGATCTGGTTTGCAGGAGATACGGGCTATCGACGGGTGCCACATCTTCCTCCAGGTGAGTTTGACTACTCGGAGAAGTACAACCATCTCCCGCATTGCCCTGCATTCAAGCAAATTGGTCAGCTGCGAGGGCCATTTGATCTCGGGCTTATTCCCATCGGGGCATACGACCCTAGATGGATCATGAGTCCCATGCATGCCAACCCGTACGACAGTGTCAACATTTTCGAGGATTCCCAATGTCAAAGAGCACTGGGGATGCACTGGGGTACATGGGTTCTGACGACAGAAGACGTGCTTGAGCCACCTCGCCTGCTCAAACAAGCCCTCGCATGGAAAGGCTTGCCGGAACAGGGCGTATTCGATACCTGTGACATTGGCGAGAGCAAGGAATACTGAGGATTTGCAATGAACGTTAGCCTTCAACTGACACGCTGTCTCTTGCCACATGGCTATTGTATATGTGGTTATTAAACAAGGTCCTTTTCCCCAATCATTTACCTCTCCAAATGCCGTAGTCCAGGCAATAAAGGCGTCATATACGTAAGCCCTTGCACAGCCATCTTGTCCCAGATGGTTCGGTCACGGCCGAGGCCGGGGGCGGTGGAGTAATGGGTGGCGGGAGACTACTACCATAGTGAAGCTTTGCTGGACCGTTTATAAGTATGTGAGGCAGACATCCTAGTCATGTGGTTGGCGTCTAAGCCTCCGCGTGGAATGGTTCCGCACACTCAACAGCGTGGCAGTGCAGATATACTCCGCTCTCTCCGGCTATCGCATTCTCGCCGTTACGGCGGAGAGCAAAGGAAAGAGAGAGCACAACGACGCCTATTGCCAGCACCAATCGGAGTTTTTTTTTTTTTTTTCCCACCTTTACAATTAAACGCGGTTAAATGAACAACCGCGTCCAAGGGGCCCGATTGGGTAATCAAACAACGACTGTAGGCGTCTGAATCGTTAACAACGCTCGGGTGTCGTAGCGGTGGCGGAGCGGAATCAAACTACGCGTTGCCGTTGCCACTTTCACTGCCGCCAACAATCCCTTATCGCTTCAACCTAGCACTCGTCCAGTTGTTCGCACTCAGCCACACCACCCAGGCAGAAGAACGTGTTCGAAGGCTGAGCTGGACTATATCATGGCGGAACAACAGCCTTACGCTCCTGCAGGGCAAAGCGTTACACAGTCTTCAGTTCCCGCGCGAAGACCGCGAGCCCCTACTATCACAATAGACACTTCGGCCATGGGCAGAACCTCGGAGGATGCGCTGAATGCAAGCGAAGGCCGGACTCGACTATCAAACGACGACACAGGCCAGCAGCACCTCTTGTCTCCAAACTCGCTATCAACACCCACCGACCATCGGCCAGGCCCCGGTTCCAGGCCGACGAGCCCGCATAACGTGTCTTCTCCCAGCCAATGGAATAACCCCAATAACCTGCTCTCCGTTCCCCTCTTGGATCGACGTTCCAGCGGTGCTACCGGTGCCAGCGGTGCCAGTGGTGACAGTGCTGGCTCGGTTGATACGACATCTGACTTGACCTATGTTAATTCTAATACACCCTCTTCGGAGCAGCGACCGGCATCACAGGGCAGTTCCGCAGCGCAAGGAGCAGGAGGTCAGCCGATTCTCTCTGATACCGATGCCCTCAGGCCCGATCCTGGCACAGAGAGCGAGTTCAGAAACAACGGACCCTTTGCCTTTGCTACGGGCCACCTCTCCAAACTGCTGAATCCCAAAAGTTTGGGCGCTTTTCACGCCATGGGCGGCTTGGCAGGAATCGAAAAGGGTTTGAGGACAGATCGAAACACTGGGTTGAGGGTAGACGAGGGGCGATTGGAGGGCAGAGTCACATTGGAGGAGGCAAAAGCTGCGAGTTCTGCAGCTCGTCCAACGGCAGTAGAGCCTCCGGAAGCCACCACGTTACCCACAGCCGCCACGGGCTCATTTGAGGACCGTAAGCAGGTGTTTGGGAACAACGTAATGCCGCAAAAGAAGCAAAAGGGCATCCTGAAGCTCATGTGGTTAGCGTACAACGACAAGGTGCTCATCATCCTGACCATTGCGGCCGCCATTGCGCTCGGCCTGGGTCTTTACCAACGCTTTGAGACCGAGGAGAAGACAGCGTGGATCGAGGGGGTGGCCATCATTGTAGCTATTGTCGTCGTTGTTATGGTTGGGGCCATCAATGATTGGCAAAAGGAGCGGCAGTTTGCGGCGCTGAACCAGAAGAAAGAGGACCGCAACGTCAAGGTGGTGCGGTCAGGCACCACGCAGGAGATCAGCATCCATGACATTCTAGTCGGCGACGTGCTAATGGTCGAGCCTGGCGATATTCTGCCCGTAGACGGCATCTACATTGTGGGTCACGGCGTCATGTGTGACGAATCGTCCGCCACGGGCGAGTCTGATGTGGTGAAGAAGACGGGCGGAGACGAGGTTTTCAACGCCATGGAGAACCACGAGCCGCTGAAGAAGCTGGACCCGTTTATGATCTCGGGCGGAAAGGTCACCGAGGGCTTTGGACGCATGCTAGTGACGGCAACGGGCGTCAACTCCAGCATGGGCAAGACGATGATGTCGTTACAGGACGGGGACGAGGCAACGCCGCTGCAAGTGAAGCTCAACGGACTGGCCGAGTCGATTGCCAAGATTGGCAGTGCTGCTGCCCTCCTTCTGTTCTGTGTCTTGCTGATCAAGTTCCTGGCGACGCTGAAGCACAACCACAAATCACCGCAGGGCAAGGCGCAGGAATTTATGAAGATTCTCATCACGGCCATCACCATTATTGTCGTTGCCGTGCCCGAGGGCTTACCGCTGGCTGTGACGCTGTCTCTGGCCTATGCCACCAAGCGAATGCTCAAGGACAACAACTTGGTGCGAGTTCTCCGTTCGTGCGAGACCATGGGCAACGCCACCTCGGTCTGCTCTGACAAGACGGGAACCCTCACGCAGAACGTCATGACGCTGGTGGCCGGCTGCGTAGGCATCGGCGGTCGTTTTTCCGTCCACGAACAGCACGGCTCCGGCAGCGTCCCGGTTGACGCATTCATGGGCAACATCCACCCTGACGTCAAGGCTCTGTGGGAGGAAAGCATCGCCCTCAATTCGACGGCATTCCAGGAGGAAGACGGGGGCAAGGTGAAATTTGTTGGCTCCAAGACAGAGACGGCGCTGCTCGACTTTGCCCGCGGCCATCTGGGTCTGCAGAACGTGGCCGAAGAGCGCAAAGCAGCGCAGATTGTGCAACTCATTCCGTTTGACTCTCGGCGCAAGTGCATGGGGGTGGTGGTCAAGCACAAGGACGGCAACAGCTATCGTCTCTTGGTCAAGGGCGCGAGCGAGATGATGCTCAGCCACTGCACCATGATTGTCCGAGACGGGTCGCAGGAGCTCAATCCGTCACAAATGACAGGAGACGATCGGAAGTCGCTCCAGGTTTTGATTAACAACTACGCAGACGAGAGCCTCCGCACTATTGGCTGCATCTACCGCGATTTCGAGTCGTGGCCGCCGCGTGGTGCCCGCCCGCTTGAGGATGACAAGACGCAGGCCATGTTCGAGGACGTGTGCAAGAACATGACGTTCCTGTGCATCGCTGCCATCCAGGATCCGCTCCGTCCCGGCGTCCCCGAGGCAGTTCGGGACTGCATAACCGCCGGCGTCACGGTGCGCATGGTGACGGGAGACAACATCCACACAGCCAAGGCCATTGCCGGCAACTGCGGCATCTACACCGAGGGCGGCATGGTCATGGAAGGTGTCGAGTTCCGCCAGCTCAGTCACGCCAAGCAGCGCGAAGTCATCCCCAATCTGCAGGTCTTGGCCCGTTCCTCGCCCGACGACAAGCGGGTGCTGGTAAAGCGGCTCAAGGAGATGGGCGAGACGGTGGCAGCGACAGGAGATGGCACAAATGATGCGCCCGCCCTGAAGGCCGCCGACGTTGGCTTCGCCATGAACATTGCCGGCACCGAGGTGGCCAAGGAGGCGTCGGACATTATCCTCATGGACGACAATTTTGCCTCCATCGTTAACGCCCTGATGTGGGGACGCGCCGTCAACGACTCGGTCAAGAAGTTCCTGCAGTTTCAGATCACCGTCAACATCACCGCTGTTCTGCTGGCCTTCATCTCCGCAGTCTCAAACTCGGAGCAGGAGTCGGTGCTGACGGCGGTGCAGCTGCTGTGGGTGAACTTGATCATGGACACCATGGCTGCCCTTGCCCTGGCCACTGACCCCCCAACCCGCACAGTGCTCCAGCGGAAGCCCGAGGGCAAGTCGGCACCTCTCATCACGAGGACAATGTGGAAAATGATTATCGGACAAGCCATCTACCAGCTCATCATCACCCTCGTCCTCTACTTTGCTGGCTTCAAGATTTTTGGTTACCATGGCGAAAAAGGCCATCGCCATCTGCAGACAATGGTCTTCAACACGTTTGTCTGGATGCAAATCTTCAATGCGCTCAACAACCGTCGGCTTGACAACCACTTCAACGTGTTTGAAGGCGTCTTCAAGAATTGGCTCTTCGTCATCATCATGTGCGTCATGATTGGCGGGCAATTGCTCATCATGTTTGTCGGAGGCTGGGCCGTGTTCCAGGCCGAGACGCAGACCGGGTGGGAGTGGGCTGTTGCCATTGTCCTGGGCTTCCTAACCCTGCCGATTGGCGTCCTCATACGCTTGATTCCCGATGCGTTTTGTGCGGCTTTGGTTCCTCAGTATATCAAAGACTACACCAAACGCAGACGTGACAAGAGGATCAAAGTCGAGGACGTGGAGACGGGCCACGAGTTCAACCAGGCTCTTTATGACATCCAGAACGAACTGGCATTCATCAAAAAGTACAGAGGTGGACGGCTCAACGCACTCAAATTCGCAGTCTCTCATCCAAGGGAGGTGCTGAAGGCCAGCCACAGCCGTTCCAGTTTCAGCCCACCTAGGACGCCGCGCAATGGCGGAAGCGAGGCTGGTGATGATCATTCCATCGGTCCGCCGACGCCCGAATCTCGCCGCCGGAGTACGAGGCCCCGTTCAAACTCTGCCCTCGCTGGGGCAGCTATGGCCGGCATAATTGCTGGTTCCATCGCCGGTGGATGGTCTCCCGTGGAGCCCCGTGAAGGGGAAACGCTTCGAGCACGATCGTCTTCAAGGAGTCGATCGAGAAGCGATGTGTCGAGAGAAATGCAGACACTCAATAAGGAAGGCGAAGCGACAAAGACGAGCAGTTGAAAATCATTCACGTGATTCTTCAGCCTGTAACGAGCATAGATGATTGATTTCCGGGAGTAATACGGAATCGGCATTGGGAAGCATCTGGCGTTGCGAGGCATACAATCGGGTGAGACGTATATATCTGTACAATATACATAAAAGGCATGGATTGGGTTTGGGCTTTGGGTCTATTGATCAGCGAGCACTTTTGTTTTCGCAAAAGTTGATGAATGTGAGATATATCTTGTCTGCCACGGTGGAGAGTAATACCTGGCGTGTATGCTGCTATTGCTCTCGCTTCACGCAAATCATACCATACTACTTTTTGACTTCTCATCCATGCAGTGTTCTCCAATGCGATTGGCCTGCTGCGCCCAGTGTGGCAGGAGGGTAACCGTTGGACCCTGTGCCTGGCAGCCGGCCAATTATCGGTATGACGATGATCTGCGTACAAAAATCCAGGTTGGGACAGACCCAACTCTGTCTCCTACAATTCACCTAGCCAGCATGTTGACGACAAATCTGCTCGTACTTGCCCTGTCTGCCTTGGGCTCCTCGTCTGCCATTAAACGGCAAAGTGACGGCCGGAAAGGTATTCTCAACTTCCTCTGCGAGGGAGACGAAAAGGGCAACATGCAGGATGTCTGCTCCAACATGTGCTATGGTGTGTACTGCCAAGGCTTCTCTTCCACAATGTATTATGATCGGCCAGATGGCGCTACCAAGAAGGAGCGTGTGAAGAAGGCCGGTTGTGAAAACCCCAATCGCTGTGACAAGGCACCTTATACCGCCGATCAGGAATGCGATACGTTCCCATTCGTCTCGACCGATATGAAGGACGTTGACAAGCCTGTCAATCGTTGTGTAAGGAAGGAGCAGAATAAGGGTATGCCACCTTGTCATTTTGCCGTAAATCTACTGACCCTGCACACAGCTCAGCACCGGGTTCTTGATGAGTTTTACAACTCCAAGGAAATCTACTCGGGCACCGGACTTGGTAGCAAACCAAACTCGTTCCGATTGGCCTTTGCAAACTACGGATTGACAAAGTACTGCACCTTTGGTGGTAATTGCACGAACGGTAAGTTTGCGTGTTAACGTCTGCGGCACTGACTGACAAGCCAACGCAGACGGTAACGAGTACACGCGCGACGGGTTGGCTGAGCTTCCGAAGAAGCGTGACTTGCACGACAACCGCGTCAATGTCCATCAATACTATGTCACCGACAGCGGCATGCAACTGCTGGTTCCTGACGGTGCCGAAGTTGGAGACGTGGTTTTCACTCCCAAGATTGACCACGGAAAGAGCAAGGTCAAGTTTGAAGTTGACCATATCAAGGCGCCCAGCAAAGGCCCTCGGTAACTGCAATCTAGCTGGGGATACATGTACGGGAAACGCTGTTTGCATTGCACATTTTCAAGCAGCTAGCCACACTTCTGATGAAATCAAATGCCATCATCATCCTTGCAATTCTCAAACGAATCATCCAGCGAAGCGACCGTGGTGAGTACAAAACCCAACCTATCCACCATGAATTTCGCCGAATCAAGCTTCACCTCATCCTCCCCCTCCCTCTCCTCATCATGATCGCAGTGGGCAACCTGAACTCCATCCCGTTCCCAATGCTCATCTTTGAGAAATATCAACCCAAAGGGAAAAATTCTCGTGTCGTTCCACAAATTAGAATCATCCCCACTCTCATCAATTAATTTTTGCACCAACTTGAAATGCTTGTCCAGCGCGTCTTGGAGACCAGTGGCGCGCTCATCGGCAGGTTTGAGGAACCCCTGCGCCTCCCACTCAGATTCAGGCTCATTGAGGTACTCGTCGGTGTACGCCTTCATAGCCGCGTAGCAGAACTTGTTGATCTGGTCGTCGGATAGAGTCGGAGCGGCGTACACGAGCCATTTGCCTAGGTCGATGTTGTAGTCTGAGCATTTCTTCATCAGCGCGCGGCCGTTTTCGGGAAAGGTTAGTTGGGACATTGTTTGGTTTTGGGGGTGGGTAGTTGTGTGCGATATTTGTCGCGTTGGTGCCCCACGTGGCTTAGGCCTTGTTGGTCTTTCTGTATCAGGCTGAAAGGTAAACTGTAAGAAGGCTACTGATCCTACGTGTCAAAACTGTTTGGTGTTTCGGGTTCATTCAGAGGAGTCATCCGACTCAGCCTCGCTCACGGTCTCCGGTTCAAGAGACATGTCGCTTGTCATGCGATGCATGGCGCGCATCTTGGCATCCCGCTCTGCATCTTGTGCTTCGCGCTGGACCTCCCGAGCATGTTCGCGACGCTTTTCGATTTCTGGCTTGTAATCCCGTTCGAATTCTTCGCGCTTTTCCTGCACGGCTTGGAAGAATTCTTCCACCCCTTCGCCCGTCAAGGCGCTTACACCTACCACTGATAGGGAATTGTAGAATTCCTCCAGCACCAAACTCATGCTGCCGAGAAGACTGTTCATGTAGTTGCTCCCGTCCGATTCGCTGTCTTCACGCTGCAGCGCGGCTTGGAAGGCTTGGAAGTCACGCATCCATTCGATAGCTTCGTCCGGGCGCTTGACGTCTGCTTTGTTAAAGACGAGGATCATGGGCAACTTGGTCTTGTACATGATACTGATTGCGTAGAGCATGTTTGACATGAACGTGGCTGTGTTCTCGGTGGTTCGGGGTGTGTCAATAACGTATGCAAGCACCGTGGGGAAGCTGGAAGCGAGCGAAGAGAGAAGAATGCTTCCCGACGCCGACCAGACAAATACCTCAATCTGGCCCGGAGTATCAATTAGAATGTGTGCTGGGGTCGATTCGGTCTGCTCCGTCTGCGGCAGACACCGCTTCTCCAAAAGCTTCATCACCTGGTCTATCTTCGTGCTGAATAAGTTCAGACTTGTGAGGATGGCGCCATTGGGGCCGAGATTATATTGTTTCATGACCTCGGCGTAGTTTACGCTATCTCGAATGTCTATGTTTGAGTCGAAGGGGACGCTGTGCACGGCGGGATCCAGGTTGACTACGTATGGGGCTTTTCTCTCACCGTGCAGGTAGGCATTGATGCGCTGCATAAACGTCGTCTTGCCTGAGCCGGCCATGCCGACGCAGACTATAGCCGTCGCCGCCATTGTGTTTTGGAAGGGTTCGACGTAACGTCGGACTTTCACGTGGTGAAGACGTTATGCAGCGGGCCGTCTTTGCAGCGGGCCGACCCTAATTTGACAGGGTCCAACGTCCATCGTCACCCCATCGATCAATCATGGGTTTGGAAGACTTTGAACGGGACCTTGCAGCTAGGAAAGCGAGGAAAGAGGAACGCAGGAGCCGCCGCAAGGAGGAATCAAGCCGTCGACATCGACATCACGAGGACGCTGACCGATCT
Source organism: Piedraia hortae CBS 480.64 (assembly GCA_010093745.1). Lineage (NCBI taxonomy): Eukaryota > Fungi > Ascomycota > Dothideomycetes > Capnodiales > Piedraiaceae > Piedraia > Piedraia hortae. The sequence goes on from MU005964.1 coordinate 352,391, forward strand.
AGTCGCAAACGAGGGCGCGATCGAGCAGACGAGGATGGCAGAAAGAGGCGGAAACGCTCTCGCAGCAAATCCCCGGCGAATGAAGGTAAAGATGGCGACGAACAGGTAGAGAAAAGTTCGGTCGCGCGACCACAGCGGGATTCGTGGATGCATGAGCCTTCGGCCTTGGACGTTGAGCATGTTGCATCACGTAGGCCCCAAGAGCCATCTGGTCCCTTTGTCTCCGCTAAACATGCTCACGAACTTGCTGTGCCCGCCGAACCGCAGCCTGAACCTCCCAAACCCAAGGTCGAGGTTGATTACGAATTTGGCGATGCGGGAAGCTCATGGCGCATGACCAAGCTCAAGGCTGTGTATCGAACAGCTGAAGAGGCGGGCCAGAGCGTCGATGAGGTGGCCCTGCAGCGGTATGGCGACTTGCAGCACTTTGATGCTGCTCGAGAAGAGGAACGCGAGTTGGAGAGGCGGCGAAGGTATGGCAAGGGTTATACCGGGGCAACTAAGCCTACAGGATATTTGTTTCGGGAGAGGAGTGTGTCAACAGACATGAATCCAGCTTCTCCTGTCCAGGATCGTGCGGAGATGGCTGCTCCTCCCGCCGCGTCCAGCATGCCCCAAGACATAAACGCACTAAACAAGCTCAAAGCTCAGCTGATGAAGGCGAGACTCAGAAAAGACCCAGACTTGGCTCGTCTGGAAGAAGAATACAAACGCGCTACGCAGTCAATACAGCCAGAGGTGGTGCTGGGCGTAATGGACAGTTGCCGCATGAACCGCGCTGGCGAAGTAATTGCTGTATCAGGCAAGCGAGGGCGTGAGCGCGGATTGGTAGTAGAGAACGAAGACATGTCGGTCGAGGATATGCTCCGGCAAGAGAAGCGCACAAAGGGACTCGACGGAGAAGACAAGAATTTTGCTCGACGCATTGCCAAGGATGGTAAATTCGAAAACAATCTGGATTACATGGACGAGAATGCCGAAGCGTTGAGCAAGCGAGTCTTGCCATCCAATGTCAATCTCCGCAACACCACCGTGGCTGAATATCAAAAGGCACAGCGGATAATCGACTCTTGTCCCCTTTGCCATCACGAAGACCGTGAGCCAGCCAGTGCTCGGCTCCCAGCAGCTACAGTTGTGAGTCTCGCAACACGCTCCTACCTTACGTTGCCGCCGGAGCCAGAGGTTTCTCGGGGCGGTGCAGCCATTGTGCCCATCGAGCACCGAAGCAGTCTCTTGGACTGCGACGATGACGAATGGGAGGAGATGCGCAACTTTATGAAGTCGCTCACAAGACACTACGAGGCACAAGACATGTCGGTGATATTCTATGAAAACGCGGCACAGGTGCGCAGAGGACATCACGCGGTGCTCATGGCTGTCCCGCTACCGCATCACATTGCCGACAGCGCACCTGCCTATTTCCGTGAAGCCGTTGTATCAGCAGTAGACGAGTTCAGCGCACAGCACAAGTCGTTCATCGACACTCTGGCGCTTTCCGCTCGCCCCGGCTACGGACGCATGGCCTTTCGCAAGACCATGGTCAGCTCCATGCCTTACTTTCACGTCTGGTTCACTATAGACGGGGGATTGGGACACGTTATTGATGAAGACGGACGGCCCTGGCCAAGGGGAGATCTCTTTGCAAGAGAGGTCATTGGCGGTGTACTGGGGAAAGAAACAGATGTCATCCGCAAACAGGGACGATGGGGCGGTGTATCACATTCACGCATCGAAGAATTCAGACGGCGGTGGAAGCGGTGGGACTGGACGGAACTGTCCTAACCCTAGCCTCATCTACTTCCAGCTTCCGAGGCTCCATCCAAGGCTCCAGTTCGGACATGTCGTTCGAAGTACGCTCTCATACGATCCCGGCAACGCATATCAGAGAGTACGCTGCTGCAACAGCCGCCGAGGATGACATTCTTTATCTTGCAGTGAAGCAATATGTACCAAGAGATGCGTGTCCCCGGGGTCATCTTCCCATTACTATAATAGGTGCACATGCAAATGCCTTTCCTAAAGAATTGTACGAGCCTTTATGGGAAGATCTTTCCAATGAGCTCCTCGTACGGGGAATCTGGATATCAACCATCTTTATCGCAGATGCCGCTCACCAAGGGGAATCTGGAGTCCTCAACGATGGCAAACTAGGTAATGATCCGTCATGGATGGACAATCCGCGGGATCTCTTTCTCATGGTAAACCATTTCCGAACTGAAATGGTTCGACCTATCATAGGCATCGGTCACAGCATGGGCGGGAACAACCTCGTTAACCTTTCCCTCATGCACCCTCGACTCTTTGCAGGCTTGATCCTCATCGATCCTGTAATACAACGCTGGCCAAACGCAGGGAACTTTGCACCCGCACAGCTATCCATCCGGAGGAGGGACAGATGGCCGAGTCGAAAAGCCGCCGAAACAGCGTTCAGGAAGAGTCCCTTTTACCAAGCCTGGGATCCGCGAGTGTTTGACCGCTGGGTGAAATACGGCCTTCGAGAACTCCCTACAGCACTGTACCCTGTTCCAGCAACCGAAGGGGAAGTAACGCTAACAACGACCAAACACCAAGAAGTCCTAACCTTTCTACGCCTACGGCAAGACAGGAACGAAGCAGAAATAGACGAAGCGACCCCAACAAACTCGGCACCATTTTACCGACCAGAATCAGTCAACACTTTCCTCAACCTCCCCCATCTCCGACCAAACGCATTCTACATCTACGGCGGAGAATCCGCACTCTCAACCCCAGCTTCACAATCCAACCAACTCTCAGCCACCGGCACCGGCATCGGCGGGTCAGGCGGAGTAGCCCGCGGCCGCGTCAAGCACGTAACGTTCTCCGACCTGGGGCACATGATCCCCATGGAAGCCGTGGACCGCACAGCCAAAGCGTGTGCGGACTGGCTCGGTCTAGAGCTCAAATGGTGGCATGCCGAGAAGAAAATCCAAGATGAAAGGCGGGCAAGCAATCAAAACAAAAGCACCGCGAGCGAGGAATACGTCAGGTTATTAAATTCAGATTGGCAGGGTAAAACCAAGCTGTGATTGTCTTTGGACAGATCTAATAGCAACATGTAACCGTTGTCGTAGTCACCGGTTCTTCGACCCATTCGCCGCATTGGACGGCCTTTTTGACAAGTGTTAGTTGATTGTGTTTTGAGCGAGGGTGAGCACTTACAGGTCCATGACCAAAGAAAATTGGAACCGTCTCGGTACATTGTGCAACTTGGGTCACCGTGGCGAAGGAGGCGTATTCGGTGCATGTTGCGCTAGAAAGAGCTCCGAATGTTGGGGCAACAAATCGCGTGTTGCACACTGATGTTGGGGGCGGAGCCGCGGATCTTGTTAACGTGGTTAGTGTTTATCGTTTTGTGGTGGGTGGTGATGATGCTTACGCGGTAAGTGCCCAGAGGGAGGTTACGAGGAGGGTGATATAATTCATCTTTGTTGGATTCAAACGTTCAGAAGTGTTTGCTGTGTTTGGTGTGACGATGGAAGATTCAGTGGTGGTTTTATATTTCAGTGACAGGAAGCCAAGACCTTGGGCTGTCAGCCTATGTGTCATAGAGATTCGGGAGAGTGATAAGAGGTTCAGACGTCAGATGACATCCCCCATCTTGGCAAAAGCAGTAGGAAACGTATAGGATCATCTCGACACGATAACTTGAACCGGAATAAAGAAGAGAAGGTGCATGCCGGGAACGAGAACAGGTTGGACACAGTCTACGCAGTTGGATACGCAAGGCAACTACATGAACAGACCAACTTCGAGTCCTTGTCGTTTGTTTGGTCAGGTGTGTGGATTGTTCGGTGTTCAGCGTCGGATTTAGCTGTGCAACAGGGATGTGGCCAATAGCGTCGGGACTTTATTCTAACCCTGGTCGAATCTGATGACTCTATTGGCAGCATGTCAACGTCGTTGTAGTGGCTGCGCACGTCCTCTTTCGCGTTCCGCACTGCACGACCTTTTTGTTGTTTTAGCCATGGCAAGCACAAGGGGGAGAAAGGAACTTACGGGTCCGTGGCCGAGGGGCACCGGAGTGATCTCTGGACAGGTCGTCGACGTAGTCACCGTAACCGTCTTCTTGTAGTCTATGCAGGTCGCGCTTGAAAGAGGCCCAAAGATTTGTGGCTCAATTTTCGGCGTACAGGGCTGGGCAGATCCGGTTACTGGTATGTAAACTGCCCCGGCCGGCCCCAAGGCTCCGCTGTCTGTGTCAGAGTTGCGTCACGCGGGGGTTTTGGGATGGGAGCTAACGCCATCAGTACGCATGCGATGACTGTACGCATGTTGGAAGCAGGAAGTGGTCTTGGATGGATTTGCTGAAGAAAGGAGAATCGCATTCAGATGCCAAGTTCAGAAAACCAACCCGAGTAATGGCTCGGCTTCACTTCGCTCCTTGGTCATCATCGGGAATGCAACATATCATACTACGAACTTCTCGTTATCCTCATACAATACCCTGCCAAAGAATATGCGGAAAGCCATGGTTCGTGATGCCTTGACCGGGTATGTGATAACAATGGCAAGGCTGTTGATCCCGTATTTGGCAGCCGGGCTATGAGACGCAGTTACCATGCAGACTTCCCGAGGCTACAGCTCATCTCGTATTTCATCACCAGCCAAGCCTCTCTTGACCATGCTCGTCAAGATCTCGTACGCAACCTGTGCCGCTGCCAGCGCAGTTGCTTCCCCGGTGCCGTCGTAGCTAGGTGATACCTCGACGACATCTGCTCCAACAACGTTAAGGTCCTCGATGCCGCGCAACACGCGGATGAGTTCCCGCGTCGTCCACCCGCCAGGCTCCGGGGTTCCAGTTCCCGGGGCAAGGCCGGGATCGATCACGTCAATATCGACGGAAAGGTACACGGGCGTCTCACGCCCCACATGGCTGACGATACGCTGTGCGATGGTCGCCGGTCCTAGTTCGTCCACTTCATCGCTCGCGATCCGCATCCAGCCTTGAGCATCGTCCTCTTCGTTGTCCCCCTGCCCCAGCAGCCGCGTGCGGAGACCTGCATGCACAGACTTGTTGGGTAGCAGCAGAGACTCATTGTAGGCTAGCCAGAACATGGTGCCATGGGTAAAGTACGACTGCTCATACTCTTCTGTGTTCACCCAAACACTCGGGTACTTGGTTGGGTGCCATGTGTCTAGGTGAGCGTCAAAGTGCACAACCGCCACTTGCCCATATACGCGGTTCAGAGCCCTCAGCGTTGGCAGTGCAATGGAATGATCTCCACCCAGAGTAAAAAGCTTGGACTTTTGTCGGTATTTTGCGTGAGAGCGGGCACTTTTTCCTGGCGCCGCCCGATGAGATAGTTCCGTAAAAGCTTCTGTCATCTGACGCAGTGCCAGCTCGTTGTCAAAGGGAGTGACAGGCACATCGCCACAGTCGACCATCTTGGCCCACTCCCTGTACGGATTCAGCCCTGCACGGGGGTTATAGGCGCGGGAAGGCGTCTGCCGCGCCGATGCTGCCCTTATTGCTCTGGGCCCAAAGCGTGCGCCTGGACGGTAAGACACAGCGGTGTCAAAAGGTACACCTAGAATAGCAATGTCATACTCCACCTCTGGCATCTGCAAGCAGCGCATGTGCGGCAGATGGGCAAAAGTCGAGATGCCCGAGAAAGCCCACTGTTGCCGTCGTCATCATGAGATGAGGTTGGGGACATTGGAAAGTCTTACGTCTGTTCCCCATTTCCCATCTAAATCCTTGTCTGGTTTGTGACTGGTGCCCTTGTCTTGCTCGTTCGCCACGGCAAGGCTCGCAATAAAGGCAGTCCACCACTTCATCTTGTTTGTCCTTTGACGTTGAGTTGTGGGGAAGCTGCAGCAAGGACTGAACGATATGCCCGAGATCGGCGAGATTGCTCGGCTTGTCCATTTCATCCGGAAGCATCTTGTTGGACGCACGATTGCAAAATGTCGTGCTTACCCTGATGACATTGTCTATGGCAAGGTCGGCTGCAGCGCCGATGCGTTCGAACGCGCCGTGACTGGACGACGTGTCATCGGCGCAGACCAGCAGGGAAAGTACTTTTACATGCTGTTCGATCGCCCTCCGCATGCAGTCATGCACTGTGGCATGACGGGATGGCTCAAGGTTGATGTGGAAGATACGACTTACTATCCAAACGCCAAGGAGAAGAAGGCGGACCAGGGCTGGCCTCCGAAATATGTCAAGTTTCTCTTATCCTGCGCACCAGAAACTGTCAACGGTGTCGAAAGGGGAGCTGTTGAGGCGGCGTTTGTGGACCCGCGACGACTGGCCAGGATCCGATTGGTGCATTGCGAGGCTGACAGGATACGACAGGAGACGCCGTTGAAGGAAAACGGGCCTGATCCTGTTCGCGATCGGCATCTTGTAACTGTGGAATGGCTGGAAAAGCTCCTGGGACGAAAGCATGTTCCCGTCAAGGCGTTGCTTCTTGACCAAGCCAACCTCTCAGGCGTCGGTAACTGGGTGGCCGATGAGGTGCTCTATCAAGCACGGATACACCCGGAACAGTATACAGACACGATGTTCACCTCGCAGATCCAGCAGCTCCACGATTCTCTGATCAATGTCTGCACCACTGCCGTTGATACCCTTGCAGACTCGACCAAGTTTCCTGAGAATTGGATTATGAAATACCGGTGGGACAAGGGGAAGAAGGACGCCAACGTGCTTCCTAATGGAGAGAAGATTGTGCACATCAAAGTAGGAGGCAGGACGAGTGCGATAGTACCTACGGTTCAACGGAAAGGAGAGGGAAAGGAGAGAGGAACCAAGAGGAAGGCTGAAAGCGAGGAGGGGAAGGAAGAAGGAGGAGGGGAATCGGATGGGGCGAAGAAAGAGGATGAGGAAGAGGCCAAGCCCAACGTGGCATCTGATGCCAAGCGAGCGCGAAGGTCTACGCGGAAGATGTAGTACTCGAAAGTAGACTTGATGTATGATAGGAGAATAGGTGTAATGTATATCAGCGAAAGATGGGTTGAGGTGGGGTTCAGAAGGGAATATTGAAGCGTGTGTGGTCAAATTCGACGTGTGTGGTCAAATTCGAAGTGTGCGGTGAAATTTCAAGTGTGGGTGGAAGTGCGTGCAGCTAGCTCTGCGCGCCCGCGTTCACACCGGTGACGCCGGGAAATATTGGAACATCGGCAACGAACATGGCGCAAAACAGCAAAGTGCTTCCGCCAAAAGAGCAGTCGCTGTTCCGGCATCTGGTCCAGAATTACGAGTCCAAGCAATACAAAAAAGGGCTCAAGGCGGCGGATCAGATCCTGCGAAAGCACCCGGATCATGGCGACACGCAGGCCATGAAAGCCCTCATCCTGATGAACCAGGGCTTTACCACCGAGGCTTTTGATCTCTGTAAGCTTGCGCTCAAGAACTCGATGAAGAGTCACGTGTGCTGGCACGTCTACGGCCTGCTCTACCGCCAGCAGAAGAACTACGATGAAGCCATCAAGGCCTACCGTTTCGCCCTGAAGCTGGACCCGGACTCGGCGCAGATCCTGCGCGATCTGGCACTTATGCAGATTCAGACGCGTGACTACAAGGGCTACGTGACCAGCCGTAGGACCATGTTGCAGGCTCGGCCCCAGTTGCGCCTAAACTGGACAGCTCTGGCTGTGGGGCTGCACTTGGACGGCGATCTCAAGGCTGCCGAAGACGTACTCACGCGGTACGAGGAAAGCTCCAAGATTGCCCCCAGTCGCGGAGATGTAGAGCACCATGAGGCTGTGCTGTACAAAAACATCATCATTGCTGAGCAAGGCGATCTGGAGCGGGCTCTGCAGCATTTGGAGTCGGTGTACAAGACCGTCCTGGACCGCACAGCGGTAATGGAGATGAAAGCCGACTATCTCCTCCGCCTCGGGCGCCTTGAAGCCGCCGAGAAGGCGTATAATGACCTTCTGGCCCGGAATCCGGAGCGCAGAGCTTATTATAGCGGTCTGGAAAGGGCCAAAGGTCTCGACCGAAGCCGCAAAGAGGACCGCGAAAAGCTGCTTGATATGTACAGCGAGTGGGAACGCCGGAATGAGCGTATCGACGCGGCAAGACGCATCCCACTGGACTTTACCGAGGGCACAGCGTTTCGCGAGAGGGCTGATGCCTATCTGAAGCGAATGTTCCGCAAGGGCGTGCCCAGCACGTTTGCGAATCTCAAAGAGCTTTATGCTGACTCTGCCAAGATGCACACGGTCCAGGACCTTGTTGAAGGTTACGCAAGTGCCAACGATGCAGGGGTAGACGGAGACGAAGCGAACAAGAATTGGCAGCTCGGCATCAACTTCTTCCTAGCTCAGCACTACAATCACCCGCTATCGCGAGATTCGGCAAAGGCGCAGCAGTACATTGACCGTGCCATTCAGCTCAATTCATCTTCAACCGACTACACTTACCACATGACCCGTGCGAGGATCTTGAAGAATCTCGGGGCCGTTGATCAGGCAGCAGTAGTCATGAACGAGGCACGAGAGATGGACCTTAAAGACCGCTATATCAATACAAAGTGTGCCAAGTATCAGCTTCGAAACGAACAGAACCAGGATGCCATTGACACCATGGGACTCTTTACCCGCAAAGAAGCTGTCGGTGGACCACTAGGCGACTTGCTTGACATGCAATGCGTGTGGTTCCTGGTCGAGGACGGTGAATCGTATCTTCGTCAGGGTCGTTTGGCATTGGCATTGAAGCGCTTCCAGTCCATCTATACCATCTTTGAGACGTGGTACGACGATCAGATCGACTTCCACACCTTCAGCCTGCGTCGTGGCATGGTGCGTGCCTATGTGGATATGATGCGGTGGGAAGATCGGCTGCGAGACCATCCCTACTATACTCGTGCCGCCCTTTCAGCTATACGCCTGTGTCTAACGGTGCATGACCGGCCTGAAGCAAAAGCCAACGGGGAAGTCAAGGGGAAGAAGGCCAAACCGGCCAAAAAGACCGAAGTCCCGTCCAACGACAAGGATCTGCAGGGCCTAGAAGCATTTGAAGCGATGCAAAAGCAACCGCTCGACGAGGCCATGAAGTTCCTCAACCCACTGCTAGAACTGAGTAGACAAAAAATTGACGGGCAGCTGGCGGGCTTTGAAATTTACATTCGAAGAAGTAAGTTGGGCTCTCTGTTGGACTAGTCCCTTGCTAATCGGCGTAGAAAAATATCTACCGGCACTCAAGTGCTTGCTGGCTGCACAGAAGCTCGACCCTGCGCACCCCAGGTGCTACGAACAGAGCGTACGCTTCCAGCACGCACTCAAAGCAGTGGAACTGCCCGATGCGGTGAAGAACGTCATCGACGAGACGTTCAAACCAGCACCGGAGCTCGATTCGTTCTTGCAACAACACAACGATTCAGCAGCGCACTTGCAAAGTGCTGTGCGAGTGCGTGGGCTCCTCGGCCTAGACGCCGACGAATCCGGGAAAAAGGAAAGTCTAGATATGCTTTGCAAGTCGCTGACTCGTCCCGGAGCGAGCATCAAGCTGGCTCAAGATGGAGTAGAGATTGCAGATGCTCTTGGCGGAGGTGAAACCTACCGCAAGGCTGCCAGCCAACGATGGCCGGAAGCCAAAGCATTTCGCTAGACAATCGGCTGGAAAATGCATTGCAGTGTAGTCAGTACAGCAGTAGAAAAACGAGGCATAATCACCATTGATCACCATACAGGTCTATAGGCATCACTACCATAACCCTTCTAGCCGGAAAGGTTCCTTGAGTTCTGAAACAACCTTGACCTCTCCTTTGCCTGTCTTGCTCTCCGTTCGCGGTAACACTAGCCGTCCTTCGTGGATGTCGCTCAGCACCGCCAGCGCAGCGGAATGTAGGTTCGGCACGCCGCCTTTACCCAATCGTCCGCACTTCCGCGCCACCTCGACGAGAAATCTTGTCTCAAGATCGCTGCCAGCCGTGACCAGAGGCGGGATCTTGTAGTGACTAAGCACGGCTTGGATGCCTTCCTCCGGCAATGACTTGATCGTCTTCTGCACGACTCCAAAGGGATCGGCTATGGCCTCCTTCGGAAGTACTGTCTTTTCGTTGATCTCGGGCTCTGGGGAAGAAGAGAAGCCGTCCCATTCGTCTTCTTCTTCCACACCAACCATTGGTTGAGGCTGCTGCTTTGCTCGCACTCGAGCCGACTCTAAGAGTGCGGCCATGGGATCCGCTTTGTCGTCTACTTCCATGTCCTCTTCCACTTGCACGTCCTGCTCTACTTCTTCCTCACCGTCACCTACAGCAGTGGCAGGCTGTACATCCTCTTTCCTCTTCTGCCTATTCATCTCCCTCTTTCTCATCCGCTCTTCTTCTTTGATCCGCTTCTTCTCTTCCACCTCGGCCAAAAGCTGCTCTTTGAATGGGAAGCTGTTTGGAATCCCGGGATCCTTTTTTACGCGCGACTTCCATTGTGGGTTTGGGTTCTTGCGGGCATTGCGGCGCTCCTTCCGCTGCTTCGCTGCCGATGCCTTTTCGATCTTGTGTCTCAGGCGCACCGGAACGCGTTTGGACGTTGGTTTTCGGACTTTCATTGTGAGCTGCTATTTGAGGATTGTGGTTGTGGAAAAATTGCGACTTGGCTTATGTCACCCTCGGGACGTTCCGTGCGCCAAGAAGTGTTCAAAACGAACTGGACGGATATTTCTTGGCGCACGGCCGCCAGTTTATCATATGATTGTGGCCGAGCACATCTACATGGCTCTATCCTGAAAGTACTTATTGATATATAGCAAAACGATCACACACTGCCTTCCGCTTATTGCCTCAATTCTGCAACTTCCTCGACATTGTGACTGCATCCTGCTTAGCAATGGTTGAACATACTGTGTCACAATGGCCTTTCCAAAAGTATTTGTAGGACTCCGCAATCTGTTACCAAGATAACCCCCGTCCAACTGGTGTGGAGCGCAATTCATTTGTGGCGTGTCTCCCCACAACGCGCGCCGCGTCTTTAACCTCTCGACATTTCTTGACACCCTTCAAACTCAACTATACTCCTCTTGTTCTCTAACTCTCCCTCGTTCTTCCAAAGCGCATGCAGCCATGTCCTCGAATAACCCCACAGCCAACACAAGCGGCAACAGTCGTCGCAAAAGCGCACACAGCAGCATAGATGAGCTGATGCTCCCAAAGTCTCTCGTCTCACGCCTGTCCAAGGGCGCTCTACCACCGAACACGCAAATCCACAAAGACGCGCTCTTAGCCCTACACAAGAGCGCAACAGTCTTTGTCAACTACATTGCATCTGCGTAAGAACATTTCTATTTTGTTTGAAATATTGGAAGCTGACGGCGAGGAAACAGATCAAGTGAAAATGCACTGGCTGGAGGAAAGAAAACCCTCATGCCGGCCGATGTCATGGCCGCGCTCAAGGACGCCGAGCTGGAGCAATTCATCCCCCGCTTGCAAGAGGAGTTGAAGAGTGAGTTTCGCATTCTCTTCAAAGGATGCGAATGCTGACGGAGGTAGAGTACAACGAAGTCCAATGCGACAAGAGAAATGCCTACAGAAGGAAGGTAAAGGAAGATAAGAAAGCGGCGACCGCGTCCGCCATAGAAGATGATGGCCGGCCAAAGAAGAAGCTGCGCTTTTCAGAGGGTGTCGAAGTTGCTTCAGCCAACACCGCGAATGAGAGCCCTAGCCAACTAGAAGAGGACGAGGAAAACGAAGGCGATAATGATGAGGATGGCGATGCAGTTGCTGATGAGGAAGTTGTGGAAGAAGTTGATGAGGAGGAAGTGGATGAAGAAGAGGCCGGTGACGAGCCCCAAGAGGATAGACTGGAGGAGCCTGATGGCGGCGGCGACTCTGATTCCGAGGACGATGATGACGATTGATTGAGATGTTCATGTTCTGGGTTTTATGTTGAAAGCGAGCATGTTTCATTGACTGACCGACTGAACCGAGTCCATGTTTTGCCGTAATCCATCGGCTTGCATTGTTCCAACATGGTCATCTGATTGGGAAGCTTGTTTTCCTTACTAATAACAGCAAACCAATCTAGTGGTTGATGTTGGCGATTAAAGTAGGTCATACACAGCAATGTTACCACCATATCGGGTCCCGTTCAAGGCAAAACCAGACTTCCGGCAAATGTTCGGGCAGATTGAGTATGTATAGATACGACTTATTCCACTGGTACATTGTGTCCTGCTGGCGCAATGGTAGCGCGCCAGACTTCTAATCAGTGTGGGGATCGAAAGGTCTCCATTTCGCGCTGCTTGAAATCTGGAGGTTGTGGTATGCATGTCTCAATATCTATCTATCGGGAACAAAGAACTAACGAAACTACAGGGTTCGAGTCCCACGTAGGATGCTTTTTTTTTCCTTTTGTCCGTTTCCTTTAGGCCTTAACGGGTGGACGTTAGCGACGCAAGGATTCGTAGATGGCTGTTGGTCACAGGTTGCACAACATCAACGCCGCGAGAATTGGCTGAAGTCGCCGTGGGTGGGCACGGGGTGACCAGGGCCCGAGTATCTCCTGCCCATGACATCTACATCGACCGACATCGTCTTGCACCTTGCAGCCACCTGAGACGCGGCGCTGCGTCGGTTGTGCTACTCGATCGACCACGGGGCCCTGGTAGGTCGGTAGGGGGGTTGTGTAGGGATGCCTTGGTCCCCAGGCCCTCCTTCGCCCACCACGACCATCACCACCATTAGCAGTAGCCTAACAACTCCAATCAATAACACGTCAAACACCGTGGACCCCACCGTCTTGAGCCCTACCACCCTCATCCACTCCACCCTCAACCCTACCACCACTGTCAGGACCCCCACCACCCCGACCTCTAACCTCACCTTCAACCCCGCCTCCAACCCTGACACCACCATCACCACCACCACCACCACCACCACCACCACAACCACCACCACCATCGCGTCCGCCTTGTCCACCCCCATGGACCACGCGTCCACGGTCGATCCCGCTGCCCTCGACACCCGCTCTCCGCCGCTGCAACCGCTGCAACCGCCGCCGCCACTCCTCATCGAATCGCGCGGCGTGAAGCGCAGCCGCTCGCCCGACGTTTTGCCGCGCGCATCGTCCAAGCCGGCCGACGACGTGCAGGCCGCGAAGCGCAGTCGCCCAGATGTCAAACCTAGCCTCCAGGCGCCCGCGAGCCAGACTCCAAAGCCGTCCTCGTCGTCACCGTCGCGCTCGCCACCACTGTCCGCGGGCGCCAAGTCGACCCTCAAGGCGCTGCCAACAGTGCGCGACCACACTACCAGCCAGTTGGGTCCAGAAGGCGACGAATACCTACCGCGCGAGATTGATGCAGATGGGGAAGCCAAGGTGACGGCCTTAGGCGAGCTCTGCGATGGCCGCCAGTACTGCTGCCGCACCTTCCGGCTGCCGGAGCGCGGCGACAAGCTATTCATGCTCGCCACAGAGTGCGCACGCGTCCTGGGCTACCGCGACTCGTACCTGCTCTTCAACAAGAACCGCTCGCTCTACAAGATCATCGCCAATCAGGCTGAAAAGGATAGTCTCATTCAGCAGGAGAAGTTGCCTTACTCTTACCGCTCGCGCCAGATCGCCATCGTTACCGCACGATCCATGTTTCGGCAGTTCGGCTCGCGCATGATCGAAGGCGGCCGGCGTGTGCGCGACGACTACTGGGAGGCCAAGGCACGCAAGCAGGGATTCACCGACGAGGATCTAGCGGGCGAGAAGCGGCCCGGGGCGGGCAAGGCCAGGCAGGCGGCGGCGGAAGCGGCAGCGGCAGCAGCAGCAGCTGAGCTCCACCGTCCACCGCCGCAGGCCATGCCAAAGGGTGAGATTGTCTACTGCCACGATCCCGACGCGCGACCACCAGATGCGTCGTCGTTGCCACTGGCGCCGATGCCCATGATGCACCTGTCCGGCGACGATCTGCGCGCAGGCGGCCTCAGCGGTGCGGTGCGGCCGCGCCAGGAGGCTACGGGTCCGCCATGTCACGATGTCGCGCAGTCGACGCCACCGCACGAGCTGCTGCACCAGGCCGCCTCGGCAGCAGAGCATCAGAAACAGCTCAGCCAAATGCGCGTACACCGCTCCAACTATCTGGACAGCTACTGGCGACGCCCACAAGAACAGCCGGCAGCCCCGCCGTCAGCTCCCGAGCGGCAGATCGATATGCAACCGATGGCTTCACCTCGTGCCGCCGCTCCCATGCGCTTGCCTCCCGATCCCATGGCGCATCCCAATGCGCAGATGATGTCGGCCGTGTACGCCGCGTATCCGTCCCAGTCCCCCGGTTTGGCGCATCACAGCATGCCGACCGGCCCTGTCCAGGCCGTACCGTCCGCGCAGCCGGTAGCGTCATATGGCTACGCGTCCGGGGCAGGTCCCATGTGGCCGCCAGCTCAGCCCCAGCCCTCGCAACTCTCACAGTCGATGCATTACGCAGCGCCGCAGCACTCTCAAATGGGTCCCCCTCAATCGCAGCCGGCTATGGCCTACCAGATGAATGCACTAAACAATCCGGCTTACGCCAGCCGAATGTATCAGTCCGGCGTTCCTTATGGCATGCCACCAACCATGCCACAGGACTGGCGAAGATACCAGTAGCATATTGTACTATAAATTGTAAGATGAGTGTACGATATTGTATAGATGGAGCTGTAAAGCCTCAATTGGCTCATACTTGTATGTCTAGGAAGAACTCCTGGCACTCGATCTATCGAGTTGGGTACTGTAATAATTATGTCTTTCACCTTTCTCTCCAGCTGCGTCATGAGCTACTTGCTATCGGTGTTCTTTGTAAGGTATCTAATCTCATACATGCCAGTGGACTGCTCGTAACCACTCCACTTTAGGGAGAAAATGGATATGAGGCTCAGTTATCATTACCTTTTGCGGTGTTCAGCACCTATTATCTGGTCGATCCTGACGGACTCGTCCGTGTGATAACCGTTCTTCTATGTGAAATTCTGGTCGATATATTCATAGGGCAGGACTAACCCCTATTTGAAAGTGCCTGCCTAGTTCAGTTAGAACTAGTGTCTTGGCCCATGCACTCAAAGATCGATTCATTCCGCGCTCAAAGCCGATTGAACAATCTCATTTACGATGAAAACAACGCCCACATCCAGATCCATACTCCTCCCTTATCATCCCAAACAAATCGGCCTGCCCATCCACGCAAATTCAAGATATCTACGCTCTTTCAAGCATATTCAACTACTCGAAGGTCGTCTCGTTGCTGCGAGCCTTGATGTAGTCGATATGGATGTCAATGCCATCACCGTCCTCATGGGCCTTTGGTGTGTAGACAACATCCCCAATTTCTGCACCATCGGAAACCCACACTTTCATGCCACTCTCCGCGATATAGTGCTGATGCGCATCATCACGCTTGATCACGGCTTGGTGTCTTGTCGAAACCGTAGCTTTGACTTTGTTGGTGAAGTATTCGTTGTCGTCCGATGAATGTTAGGCGAATTCTCAGCCGGAGAAGGGAATTAAAGTGGGACGGACCATCCTTGCAGTCGGTATGGGCAGAGCATTACCTGACGCCGCTGGCATGCATGAAGGAATGTCGGAAGTGACTTTTCTTCCCGTGAAGACCTTCATCATAGAACATGCCAATGTAGTTGTAAAATTGATCGATCAAGGTACCTTGGTCTTTGATCATATCGGAGATGAGCTAGATCATGACTTGAATTCACTCACTGCTGTTCTGCCTTTTTGGAACACATCGATCGATGGGACTCGCGATATGGCTGGTATCCGTTGAGGCCCACGGAAACTCGTCACGCTGGTAATCCGCAAATGGGTAGCCACTGCGCCTGCTGCATCGGTTAAGGGAGTTTAGGCACCCGGCCTTCCTCCTCCTCTCGTTCGAGGTATTGTAAGACGGCATATCTCGATGCATTGTTGCCGGGAATTTCTGGCAGTTGATGCCATAACACATGTTGGTACAAATCTCTCGCATGTCATCCAACACACTTCCCTGGCAGGGGTTGCAGAGTATGACCATTGGATGGCGGACAGGGACTGCGGCTTTGGAGCTCTCGTCATGTCCTTCAAGGGCTGTGGCAAAGTCGAGTAGAGGCAGAACGAGCACGAAAATTGTCAACTTGGTCATCATTTTAACAAGTGACTGAGAGGGTAAGTTACTGGGCTGTTTCTACTGCTCTATATACTGAATGGGTGTACTATGGAAGCACTCAGAAAAAGACTTACTCTACGAAGCTGGATCTAGGATGAATGCCAATAGCCTAGAGCCTTCTGCGACAGTGGAGGCATTTAGCAACATCACAGTGGCATTTACGTACTTCGATAGTGTTGACAGCTCTCAAGAACAGAGCAACTCGACAGATGAATCCTGGAGTTGCACCACGGCAGTGCTCAGGAACAGAGCGACTCGGCAATGTTGGCTCCCTGAAAGCCCTAAGGGCCCAGTGTATGCCGCCGCAGCGGAGGATGTCCAACAACTCTCTAACCTCGATATTGACTAGGTATTGCCCTTCTGAGCTCTCCGTGATAAAAGAAGTGCCCACGACAGAGGAGTGGCCTCTGCGCCGGACATTGAATCCAAACTTGGAAAACAGCTGCTTACCTGCGGCATGGCCGGGGGCTTCAGTAGCCATCACTCACGTGGAAAGACGACTTGCTATTGATAACTACTCTTCAAAAAAAAAAAAAAAAGTGGGTGCAGGGTGAAGGCTGAACTTAAAAATTTCCGGTGGCACAAAGACGGCGGCACAGCAAGATTCAGCCTTGTTGATGTGTACAACCAGCCTTGTGATATGCAGTGCTGAAGATAGAAAGCTGGTGCGGCAGTGATGCTTTTACGAACGAAGCTGAGGCTTGTTGATGAGGCCCCACTCTGGGATGGCCACTTTCTAGTGCAATCTCTCACAGGTAGAAGATATTTTGAGATATCGAATTCCGGACACATCATACCATTCTCCTTACTAGCCAGGGAATGTATCCCATGCTAATACCTGACTTTTCCACTATAAGCTTCGCTATAACGACGATGCTGACGCACACGTAGTTGTCTGATTGAGTCCATGTGGCTGCTCCTCCCAGATCGACAGTCTATGGATTATAACATCAGAGAATCGGGCATCTCTTAATTGTTACGTTGATCTATACCCGTAATGCATACAATCAGGTCCATAACAGCGACCCCGGTGATGCATCCGTCTAGTCGTGCATGATGCATAGCGTGAGTTAAACTTTGAGCGAAGTTCCTGCCTAATTCAGCTAGTAAGATGGCCAATACGTTCATAAAGTCATCATGCGGAGAGAAGATGGCGCAAATAGTCAAGCACATACATCTCCTTTAGTTATCCGTGCTTCTTGAGATGGCCGATATGGAAACCAATGTTATCGCTCCGCAGGCCTGTGAGGGAAGATGATACACAATCGCCTACTTCTTTGTTTCAGAAGAAAAGGCGTGTGCATGAGTACGGTTGAATGTGATTCTTCTTGTTGCACAAAGAAGGTGGCACAGCAAAATTCAGCAGCCCTCCTGGTCTATATATACACAGCCGTTGGCCTGTCCGACCAGCCTTCCACCTAAGTGAACCTAGATAGCTGAGAGGAACACTGAGGTAGTTTGAAACAGTATCGTGAAGCCACCGGGGGTATCTAAACATTGTGAAGGTCGACAAACTAGCGACCGTAAAGACCGAAAGTGGCCGTGCGCGGCCTTATGCGCATAGTTCACACAAGAACCTTAGAGCCAACCACACTAGTGTGTTCCAAGAACGACCCAAATGTGCATCAACTCTACTTCTCTCCAGACATCACATTGTTCAAAAGTAAAGTAACTTCACCCACTCTGGCTTTCGCACAAACAGAAAGATTGAGCAATTTTTACCCACTTCCCTCCAACTGCCATCAGAATTTTCAATAAGCTATGCCGGTAAACAAAATTCACCACGGTCTGAGTAAACCATCCATCGCGATGGGCGAAGCGAGAAAACTACACGCCGACTTGACCTCATGCTCGAAGTTCTCACAAGCACTCAAGAATGAAGTAACCCAGTAAAGTAGCCCATAGGTCAAGTATCTATACTCTTTTTTTTGTGCCGACCGAGACCTGCTTCTTCTACCAACATTCGTTCACTCTCATTCAATATGAATCCATATCCTTCCAACACCATGAATGCTAATATGGAATACCACCGCGTTGTCCAGTCCGGTCAGCACCCGTATGCCCAGTGTACCACCATAAACATTCATAGGCAATACTACTGCGTCCCTCAGCCGGGTCAGCATCCGAATACTCATCCCACCACGATGTACACTCACCCGCAGTACCCCTATGCCATTCAGCCGGGTCAGCAGCCATTTGCCCATCCCCCTTCAAATGCCCAACCGCAGTACCACCACACCGTCCAACCGGCCCAGGACCCGTATGCTCATACCAGCACTCGCATTCAATACCGCCCCAACACCCACCCGTCACAGGACCTGTATACCCATCAAACCACCATCAGCACCCACCCGCAGCACCACCACGTCACCCATCCCGACCAGAACCCACCCACCAACAACCAAACCTACATCCTCCAAGACGCCCTGGACGCAGCATATTTCCACTCAACAACCCGCGTCAAGGCCCTAGGCGAGCAAGAAGTCCACAACACAACCCGCATCTCGATGCTGACGCAGCTGATCGAAGAAGTAAAGCGGAACATGCCTCCCCCTACCATCGACGGACAGATTGCAGATCTCGAAGAGGAGATTGCCATTAATGATGCTAAGATGGAGTTGGTGAATGATGAGGCGGGGATTGTGAATGGGAGGGTTGCTTCGCTTAGAGAGAAGTTGGGGGATTTAGATATGGAGATGAGGGTCTTGGATGAGCTATTGGGGGTGCAGGCTCATGAGATCGCCATGCAGGAGAGGGAGCTTGAGGGGTTGGATGTGGAGGTTACGTCGCTGAAGGAGACTGCGGGGGAGAGGGGGAGGTGGATGTAAGTTATTCTTTGATTTTTTCTGTTCGAAGTGATTGAATGGGTGGGGGGAGGCTAATGTTGGGGTTTAGGGAGGAGGCGTTTGCCCGTGCACAGATGTAAGGCACTTTGTATCCGCAGTGTCGCGCGTGGGACGATATGATGGAGATCTCTCGGGAAAGGAACGTAGGGAAGGAGGAATGCGAGAATAGTGGGGAGGGGGAGGACGAAGATTCCAATGGTGAGGACAGCGAGGATGACGAGGAGTATACCGACAATTGAGTCTACTAGCGGGGCCTACAAACTCAATTTACAAGTACGCCAGTGGACACTGCGACGGAAAGCACCGGTTAGATGCAAAGGCATGTACCTTCCACAGGTGCTCTATAATGAGTGATTCAAAGTGTCATCATTAAAGTGCTCATGCATCAGCACAACTTTAACCTAATCCGCCTCTTCCCACCGACCATTTCATCCCCAATCTTGACTTTTACTGGATCAAACAAGCCCACCGTCTTACCATCAAATGTGACGGTATGCGCTTCCTCATCATAATCGCCGTCGATCCTGATAAGTCCCTCGATGCCGAATCGAGGAACAAAGGCAATGAGGCCGTTGGAAAACAGCCGCATGACATATGCCTTTTCCTCGAGTTCTCTGCCCTTCAACGTCTGACCAACAAAATATTCGACGGATGCACGACCAGCCATTTGTGCGTTGCGATGGCGTACATTAATATTGGCACAAATTGCCTCGAGCTGTGCGCGGCTCTGTAGGCTCGGATCTATCTGCTCGTAGCCAATGGCTGCAGCTAATTGCCTGTGTGCTTCAATATCAGCGTAGCGTCTAATGGGAGACGTGAAGTGGGTGTAAATTGGTGTTGCTAGACCGTAGTGTTGGAATTCTCCCTCGGTTCGTGTTCCCGCGCAGAAGTACTCTGCGCTCATCATGCATCGTGTTGCCAGCATGCGGACAAGGGTGTTGAAGTAATCGTCTTTGGGGTCTATGCATTTGTCCAGGCTATCTGCCAGCGCCTTCGACGACTCTGTTCGTAATTCGAGCCCTTTGCGCACGCTCAGCTGTTGCTTCAAGTCCTCGAAATTGGCTTGAGGCGGTGCAGCATGTCGTCGTAATACTGCAGTCTGTGGAAACGTCTCTTGATTCTTTGCCGCGACGCTAATGTTTGCTAGCAACATGAACTCCTCCACCAAAGAGTTGGTTTCTAGCAGGGCTTTGGTCTGGACATCTACTGGTTCCGAGGTTTCGCTCTCCATTTGTACACGGACCTCTGGACTTGCCAGATTCAAGGCCCCGGCTGCCATACGCCTTGCACGCAGTTTCTTGGATAGCATCAGTAAGTTCCGCATGCCACCTGTCAACTCGTCCTTCTGTGACTTGTCATCGATTCGCAACTGAGCGGCTTCGTAAGAAAATGCCTCGCGGCTACGTATCACGCTCTTGTGGAACTTTGTCTTGATAACCTCACCATCTGGATTCAGTTCCCAGATAACGCTAAACGCATACCGTTCCACTTGCGGCTTCAGCGAACAAAGATCTGTTCCCAGCAACATGGGCAGCATGTCGATCCGCTTGTCAACTAGGTAGACGGTCGTTCCACGTAGCGCAGCCTCACGGTCCATTGCAGTGTTTGGCTTCACAAAGTGCGACACATCCGCAATGTGGACGCCTACTTCCAGGTTGCCGTTATCTAAGTGTCTAGCATGTAGTGCGTCGTCGATGTCCACGCAGCCCGGTGGATCAATGGAACACACTGGAAGATGCCGCAGGTCTTCCCGGCCTTGCCATGCGGGATCGTCTTTCGGTGGCACGATCCAAGAATGACCTTCTTTTGGCAGACAGCTCAGCACTGTCATCGGGAATGGACGATATTGCACATCCCATTCCAGCAGCAACGCCTCTGTCTCGGCGCCTTTGGATTCCAGTTCGCCCAAGCTACGAACAAAGTGACCAATGGGATGTCGTGAGGTACGATCCCAGTCATCTATGGTTACCAGCACTCGCTTTCCCAGCAGTTCGCCGGCTTGCCGAGTTCGCACGCGCACTTTGGGTATCCGCTTGTCCATGGGCAGGAAGAATACCGTCTGCTGTGCTCTCGAGTCTGGCGAACGCACGGAGTCCCGTTCAATATGGCCAACATATTGACGCCAGTTGCGTTTAATGATGCCAACTACCTTTGCCGTCGGCTTTACTTCCCCCTCAGCTCCGCGTCTGTGAGTTTTCTTGACCTCTTCTTGCAACGCTCGCCTTTCTTCTTCCGTAACGATCGTCTCCGCCTCATCTTCGTCTGCATTTTCATTCCGACCTACGTCTTCTTCTGTAACGACCTTGCTAGATGGGGCCTTCCATTGGCTCTTTGGAAGAACCTCGATGATAACCACATCGCCTGAGATTGCTCGGTTGCCGTTCTCCCTTCCTTGGACTATAAGCGGCCGCTCAAAGGTCGGTACGCTGACACTACCCTCAAGGTAGTTGTAGGGGGACACAGAGAATGTGCCCTGATGCAATGTTCCATTACGTACTCCCGTCAGCAGGGCCGACATGTGCAGATGATCGGGATACAGCATCGCGGCTTTTTTATCCTGTACGTCCCGCCCTACAATCATGTCCAGCAGACGATCGGCGTTCGGTAGCTTTGAGACATAGTCTCGTATAGCCACAGCAGGAATTTGCTCTGCCTGAGCCTTGCGGAGATTATCCCGATCGTCAGACAGCATTACAACGGCAGGACATCTCTGACTGCCGCGCTTGTGAACCGCTTCAAGCAGATGTTGCGCATACCAAGCAGTAGCTGTGCGTATAGCGCGGTCGTTGCGATCATTGATCGTTTCACCTGGATCCCGGCGCACATAAGTGTCCACGTGAAATTCGTTGAAAAATATAGCAAACCTTTTGCTTTCGACCTTGGTCAGGGCCACAAGCCGATAGTAAAGGGGTAGAGATCTGTTCTTGACCTCTTCAAGCACCGTCTGCAGCACTATGACATCCTGGAGTACTGTGCCCTCGTTTTCCAATAGATCCATCGAGGACAAGAAGGCATTGGTATCGGGCACAAGATAATGACCTTGAGGATATTGCTCTGTCCCCGCGGGCGTTGCTGACAGTACAGGAGAGTGGGCATGGCGAGTGTTGGCGACTAAGTCTCGGCAGTCGGAACATAATTGCGACAAACATGGAATATCTTTGCGGAGATAGACCTCACGAACAATTTTTTGCACTTTACCAGACCGTAAAGTGCGAAGATAGGTTTTACTTGAGAGGGTCGTGGTGCCCGAGGCGTAGGGTCGTTTTAAAGAGGCCATGTCTGCGCCGAATCTTGGTGGTGTCTGATGTCAAAGTGCGGTCGTTGTGGAAAACGTGACGGTCCGCTCCGAGCCGCTGTCAAAATCGGGAAATTGTATGCACACCAGTCGAAATTTGAGCTAGCACTAGCGTTAATATGTCTAGCTTACGGGAAAGAAAACCTGACTGTGACATATTGCATGGCACCTTGCCTGTGAGCATCCACAACATGTAGCAGTGCTCAGAATGGAATTACACATTCGACTCGGTTTGCGAACAGTGTTCTATAACTCCAATCAAACCTAAACATATTGGTATACATTCACGCAACGAATTATTTCAAAGCATCCAGCTCCGCGATATAGCGATAGATGCCCTGAGAGCTCTCGGACATGGTCTGCCGAGAAGGCGACGTTCTTGTACCATCTAGATCAATTGAATATTGGGAAATTCCCAAGCTTTCAGCAGTATCAGGGCAGCAAGGATAGAGTAGTTCCATATCCGGGACTACAGCACCGCGGGTTATGCCGAGGTCATCACAGATACGCTCTGCTTGTGCCTCATCAACTCCAGGGAGATGTACGCGAACGCCAGAACTGTAGGAAGAGATTGGAAGGTTGCCCAAACGTGCCAACCGCCTGAGCTCTTCATGTACATGACTGAGCTCCTTCATGGTGCGACCGAAGTCGGCTGCAAGGTCGTTCAGCAAGCTGGAATTGAGGTCGCTTGGGACCGAGTCAACTGCCGTGAGCATAGGAGCAAGCTGGAACTGGATGAAGCAGCCGGCAGTTGTGGCTGGTGGGGCATCGCGGAGGGTATCAATGCGATACTGTTTATCTCCGGTAGCAGTGAGCCCCGCGTATTCAGCACGTCGTCCCGCAAGGGCGAATAGGCGAACTGCCTGGTGCACGTTCTGCACAATCTGAGCGGGACGGAGAGGCGTGGTAGAGAAATCTCGCACGCCGCCAACCGTTGTTCGACCGAGAACACCACCTGTGAGATTGGGACGAAGGGTCGAAACCAAAGGGCGTTGACGCGCGGTGGCCTGCCTGGCCAGCGGCACTGTTGCGGGGACAGCTCGGGAGATAATGGACTGGACGAGTCTTCCGGTTGGAATGGCTCGGGTTACCTGTCGGGGAGCGGCTGCCTGACGGAACGAACGAGTAACCATCAAGGTGGGCTCAAACAGGACATGTCTGACTGCGCTTGCCAGGCGCGGAATGTACTGTCGCCAGTGCATGTTGGCTGTGGTGATGTTGGTGGAAGGAAGGTGAGGTGATGCTGTGGCGAAGCGCTCTGGCGGGGCATTGTGGCGGTGTATAGGCCGTGCGGTGGCGTCGGCGGGGTGCGCGAGGGATGACCTTGGGGTTAGGGTTGTGACGGTGAACCCGGACACCTGTCTGACAGGAAACTGAGTTGTGTGACAAGCCTGACAGGCGACTGACCTTCTCCATTCGCAGAGCTGATGGCAGAGACGGTCGTGGCTGGCGGCAGCAGATATCAGATACAGCAAAACACGTGACGTATGCGCTGAGCCGCGTCTCGGCCAAAGCCACAGCACAACCCCCTTTCACCATGGCGCCGCAAAGGGGAGTCAGAATGTCTGCCCCTGACTCTTGTGCGCCGGCATCATCCGTACAGTCGTTCACCGCCTTTCGCGCGCGCGACCCACGCCTGTCCCAGTCCCAATTGAATGACAGACAGCGGAGCCGCGCGCAATCGGACATTCCACGGACACTTCCCCCCATGTCCACGTCTGCTCGACCTTCCATCCAACTACAAGGGTCCAAAGCGCCACGAACGCCGGTGCGGGACTCATTTGATCCCCCGGCCGGGCGGTTTGGCAACTTTTTCGGGTGGAAGAGTTCCCCCCGCAGCATGCGAAGTCCGTCACCGTCGCCCTCGGCCGAGCAGTCAAACATGGCGGAAGCCGAGATGCAGCACGCAACTGACGGAGCAACCCAATGGCAATGGGGGAAGTCGGACGTCAGTGCCGAGCAGGTGCACGAGCTGGAAGAGGAATTGGCGCAGGTAAGCAGCGAGCTGGCCAGCTCCGTGAGGAGAGAGATGGAGTTGGAGGACGAGCTGGAGCGGCTTAGGGCCGAGCTGCCGGGGGCACGCCGTAGTAGCGATTACTTTTCCGACTCTGGTGTAAGCCTTTCCAAGTTCCCAGTGTCGGATGTCGACGCGAAGTTGGAAGACATGGAGGCAAAGCTGCGGAAGGCAGAGCAAAGACGAGCCGAATTGGCGGCAGAGATGGCATCGCGCACCCAGGAAGAGCTGGCTAGGCGGAGAGAGCTTGAAATTACCAGTCGTAGATTGCAGGAGCAACTGTTGGCATCGGATCGGCTGATGGAAACCGAGGCGCTGCTGACCGACCGACGGCGGCGTCTGACGGAAGAGCGCCTGGCCAAGGACAACATTGGCGACCTCTACCATGCCACCCGTGCCGAATTGGAGCGGTTGCAGATTGAGCGCGATCATATGAATGAGGCTCTAACTGAGTTGAACTCGCGAATGGCCGGGCTCGAGGCCGAAAATGCGCGGTTGCAGCAGGAAAAGCGCTCCGAGGGCTCCGTCGAGAGTCTCAAGGACGTTGAGGACCAGCGAGACGCCCTGCAACGTGCCCTCAAACTGCTCATCCAGCGTTATGAGCGGCAGGAACGTCTCGCTCCGAAGCCAGATGCGGCCCCTCGCCCCCGGAAAGCATATCACAGCGAGGTTGCGCTGCTGAAAGAGGACGTAACACGCCTCCGTGGAAGGAGTGAAGACGTTCTCGAGCAAAAGTATCAGTTTGAGCAGAACCTGGGAGGTGCCAAAATGGACCTAGATCGCGCCGAGCAGGAGAGCCGCCGTCTACGAAGTTCACTCCGCCAGGAAGTCAATAGTGAAGTAGTTCAGGGCACAGAGGAGCTCCACATCACAGCTGCATCATGGCGACGGGCGTCTGCCACGCCTGGGCTAGAGCAACGTGCTCAGCGTGTGGACGAACTCGTTGATAGATTAGAACAGCAGACGCGCGAACACAGGCGCCGTCACGACCGCCTTACTTGGGCTCTTGAAGAGGGCGAGAGGGAGCAAGAACGTTCCACCCGGCAAATGGAAGACACTCAACGGCGGCTGGCTGACTTGGAGAATGCCGTTGTCAGTGGACAACAGCACTGCGAAGATACGCTGGCCCTGCACGAGGGCGAAGCAAGGAGATTGGACGAGGCCAAAGTGCCCCAACTGCAGCGGTTAGCACTTTCCTCCTCCTCGTCCTCCCGAAATCCTCCCGCGCAGCTCGACGGCGTCCTCAAACGGCCCGTCAAGAACCTGCGTCAGGCTGCCGAAACGGCCACGCTGGAACGCCGCATCTTGGAGTTGGAGGCTGCTCTGCATCAGGCAGAAGAAGAGGTTAGCTGGGTTGTCGAGAGGGTAAATCGTCGACAAGCCAACGTTGCCGAGCTCGCGGCTCAGCGGGAAGAGTCTGCTGAAGCCGTCAAGGAACTCCGGCGATTGATTATATCGGAAAGAGAGAATGTTGATCTGGAGCTATGATGTGAAGGGGGTTTACAGCGTGGCATGTTTGGTACAATTGATGATAAATTAACTAGACGGCGGCCCGTGAGTGGGGACATGTAAGATATTCCACGCGGGTGGAATGACAGCTGAGCGACCTCGGCCCGCATGAGCTTGCTTCTTGTACATCTCACAGCCCACTGGGCAGTTAATATCAAAACGTTGAATGCCCTGGTTGAGCTCTCAACATGACACGCGTGGTTGCGCAAATCACGCGGGTGACGGTGCGGGGGCAAGTGTGTGTGTGGCTGCCGTTGCTCAATCAACCGCCACATGAAATGCCCGCCGACTCGATTCGCCTTTGATTAAATGCAGGCGGACCCCTTCACGTGCGCAGGGTCTCAGGGTCCTGTCGATTAACGTTTCGATTTTCCTTTTGCGCCTGGAGGCCCCCTTGCTTTTGCATTCTTGCCGCAGAGTTGGGCTAAACAGTTCACCTCGAACGCAATGGCCTATCCTCACCAGCAACAGCAGGACAGCCACAATCCCAATCGCTTGCACATCAACTTTGGCTACAATAACGGACCCAACTTCGGCGCCGAGCAGGGCCGTGCCTTTCCCACCACACCGTCGACCTTTCCCCAGCCTTTGCCTGATGCTCGCGGCTACCAAGACGTGTGGGGAACCGGCCAGGATACCAGCGGCATAACGCAGCAGGGCTATTTCTACAACAATGCGCCTCTGCCTTCGGTTCCCAACTACCAGTCCCCGCCACCTCAAGGCTACCGCTCTCCCGGAGGTGGAGGCTATCCTGACGTCAACGGCGGGCTTGCGCAGCAGTTTCAGCACCAGAATTTGGGCGCAAACTCCCCACGCTCCGCTAGTCCATATCAAAGCCGTCCCCGTACCGCCGGACAGCACGGTCAGGTGAGGTACGATGGTTACACGGCTGCCCCTGCCATGCCAGCGCAGCCAAACATTTACGACGACGAGCCACCGCCAAAGAGCACCGACCGGTATTCCAAAGCTGTCCTTGACCATGTCAAGCTGCAAAAGATGCTCACGCAAGAGTTCTTCAAGGAGAATGTGGAACGCGCCCGCGCGCGCAACGAACGTGCAAAGGACCTTGAAAATTTGATGCAGTCGCGGGAGCTGCCAGATTTCCGCAAGCAACAGCGCAAGAGCGCCTTACGCAAATCGGAAGCTAACTTCTTACGATTTCTGCGTACGAGCGAGCGCCCAGAGAACTACACAACCATCAAAATCATTGGTCGCGGTGCCTTTGGTGAGGTGCGCCTGGTGCAGCGTATCCACGATGGTAAAATTTATGCACTCAAGTCGCTGATTAAGGCTGAGATGGTAAACCTGACGCTCTTTCACCCTTGCCGTGTTTGCTAATGCTGGACGCAGCACAAAAGGGACCAGCTGGCTCATGTCCGAGCCGAGCGTGATATCCTCGCGAATGCTGACAGTCCTTGGTTGGTCAAATTGCACACGTCGTTCCAGGATTCGTCGTTCTTGTACATGCTCATGGAGTTTCTGCCCGGTGGCGATCTCATGACGATGCTCATCAAGTACGAGATTTTCTCCGAGGACATCACCCGCTTCTACATGGCCGAGCTCACACTTGCCATTGAAGCTGTACACCGATTGGGCTTTATTCATCGGTGCGTGTGATCCTTCTCCCTCCCCAAGTAGTTCTGCTGATTGTTCCAAAGCGATATCAAGCCTGACAACATCTTGCTTGATCGTGGTGGCCATCTCAAGCTGACAGACTTTGGCTTGTCCACCGGCTTCTCCAAAGAGCACTCGGCAGCCTACTACCAGCAACTCATGCAAGAAGGCAGGCGCAAATCAAACAATCTCAGCCGAAACTCGGTGACTATTGATCAGATACAGTTGACGGTGTCAAATCGCAACCAGATCAACACCTGGCGCAAGTCGCGCCGCCAATTGGCCTATTCCACCGTTGGTACGCCCGACTACATTGCCCCTGAGATATTCAGCGGCAAGGGCTATGACTTTGGATGCGATTGGTGGAGTGTAGGCACCATCATGTTCGAGTGCATGATTGGCTGGCCGCCATTTTGCGCTGACGACCCCAAGATCACATACTGCAAGATTGTCGAATGGCCTCGTTACCTACAATTTCCTCCGGACCAGCCTCTTGGAGCTGACGCGGAGAATTTCATGCGCAGCCTAATGTGCGAGCCGCAGGACCGTCTCGGACGCACATACGGAGCGCAAGAGATCAAGGCCCATCCTTTCTTCCGTGGTGTTGACTGGACGGCTCTGCGCAAAATCCGGGCTCCGTTCGAACCCAAGCTGCAGAGCAACATTGACACGCAGTACTTCCCCATCAACGAAATCTCTCAAGTTGATAATTCTGCCAAGATCCGCGAACAGACGCGCATGCAGACCGACGACGCTACTCTGAGCTTACCCTTTATTGGCTACACGTACAAGCGCTTTGATGCCTTTAGGGGCGCCTAGATAGTTGAATGACGACCCTTTGAAAACAGATATTTGTGCGTTGTGTAAGGCTTAACCATGACTGTCATTGAAGTCTGCGCTTCATCACCTAGCCTCAAACTGGAGCAGTCTGTAACTTTTGTCAGCCATCCCACACTAAAGTTAAAAGCAAACCTACCTCTTCGTTCTTTCCTTGTACAGAACGCGATACCCACATGAATTGCAGCGCACAGCCTCACTTTTGTTCAGAGTGACTCGTTTATCGCAATCACCGCAAACGTAGTAAATGGTCCTGTTGTCTTCTGCTGCAGCATTGGTAGTCGCAACAGCGGCTTGGCCTAAAATCAGTTCAGCATTTGAAGCTGTTCGTTAGTAATTACGCACTCGCAGCAGCGTTTCCATACGCATTGCCCGCCGAGGTCGAAAGTTTGGATCCCGGGACGTGTTCTTCACGCGACATGTTTGTTAAAAGCTTCTGTATTCAACGTTGCAGAATTGATCGCTGGGAGACAGGCAGCCGGTTACGTAAGCACCGTTTTGCCATGTCCGGATCGGGACTAGTGCAAGTCACCACAAACGGTCCCGCCCAACCGCATCTCCAAATGCCGCAGCCAGAGGCGGACTCGTGGACCCATGGACTCGGCAGAGCAGAGAAGAATAAATGGAGAGTGGGAAGAGCATCACCAACAGCCCCTAGCCTCCAACAAAGATCCTCTGGATGCTCCAGACAACGAAGACATCAGGGCTATAGACTGGATCCGCGAGTACAGCAAAGAACGCAGCCGTCTGCGTCACCTTGCGGCTGGCTCGCCGGGATGGGTACGCCAAATGCGTCTGGCTGCAGACTCCAGCCAAGTGTGGTGCATCCTTGTTCTGACCGGCATTGCTGTCGGGAGTATTGCTGCCGGTATAGACGTTGCCAGCGATTGGCTGGGCGACCTTAAACAAGGAGTTTGCGGGAACGTTGCTCACGGAGGGAAGTTTTATCTGGCTCGCCCATTCTGCTGCTGGGGCGCCCCATATGCTGAATGCGCCGATTGGAGATCATGGAGCGTTATTTTGGGCGCAAGCAGTAGCTTTTCTCGCTTCACTGTTGACTATTTCTTCTTCCTTGCCATCTCCCTCGTTTGTGCAAGCTGTGCCAGCGTTTTGGTTATCCAGTACAGTCCCGAAGCAAAGCAAAGCGGCATTCCTGAGATCAAGACGTTGTTGGGTGGCTTCATCATGCACCGTTTCCTTGGTGTCCGTACCCTCGTTATCAAGTCGCTCGGTCTCTGTTTGGCTGTAGCCAGTGGCATGTGGTTGGGCAAGGAAGGGCCATTGGTGCACGTCGCTTGCTGTTGTGCCAATGTTTTGATGAGGTTTTCGCCTGGTATCAACGAGAATGAAGCACGAAAGCGGGCGACATTGTCGGCTGCAGCAGCGTCTGGAATTTCTGTTGCATTTGGAGCACCTATCGGCGGCGTGCTCTTTAGCTTAGAGCAGTTGTCCCATTATTTTCCGGACAAGACTATGTGGGCTTCTTTTGTCTGTGCCACTGTTGCTGCCGTTACGTTACAAGCCCTCGATCCCTTCCGTACCGGAAAACTCGTTCTCTACCAGGTCACCTACCACTCGGGTTGGCACATGTTTGAGCTCGTTCCGTTCGTCCTGATCGGGATTCTGGGGGGATTCTGGGGTGTTGCATTCATCGTGCTCAATATGCGTTTCCATCGCACAAGGGCATCGACCACATACATCTTTCGAAACCGACCCGTTGCCGAGGTTGCTGCCGTTGCATTGCTGACAGCTGTTGTAAGCTTTCCTATATCCTTCCTTCGCGCCCAAAGCTCGGAATTGGTTGAAATGCTTTTTGCCGAATGTCGAGATATCCACAACGACCATCTAGGGCTTTGCAAAGCAGGAGTAGCCAATACCGGAGTCATTTTCCTCCTACTTTTCTCAGCCGGTATTGGTCTTGCATTGGCGGCAATCACCTTTGGTCTTGAAATACCAGCAGGAATTTTGCTACCCTCCATGGCTGTTGGTGCGCTCTACGGAAGGGCTATTGGCTTGGTGGTAGAAGCCTGGCAACGCCAACAGCCGCACCTACTCTTCTTCGGAAGCTGTGAACCCGACCAGCCGTGTGTGACGCCCGGCACATATGCCGTTGTAGGAGCGGCTGCAGCGCTTGCAGGAACCACACGTATGACTGTCAGCATCGTTGTAATCATGTTTGAGCTCACAGGTGCTTTAACTTACGTGTTGCCCATTATGGTTGCAGTCATGGTGGCTAAATGGGTGGCCGACGCTTTTGGGAAGCAGGGAATCTACGAGACATGGATCTCCTTCCGTAACTATCCTTTCCTCGACCAGAGAATGGACGAGGGTGTTGGAGGAGACCTGCTTGTTCGCCGTATCATGACACCCTACTCCGCGCTGGCGTGCATACCTTCTACGGGCGAAACTGCAGGCTCTCTGCGTCGATTGCTTGTCAATAGCAACGTTCGTGGCTTCCCCGTCATCATCTCACACGTTAAGCCGACGCTTCTGGGATACATTTCGCGAAATCATTTGGAATGGTCTCTTGGCAGGGACATTCAGGATGACACGCCGTGCTTCGTCCAGGAACAACCGACTGAAGACACGATCGGCCTTGATCTGAAGCCGTGGGTAGATGAGACACCTATCACGCTTTCGCCTCATGTGCCCTTTCACCTCGTACGCGACCTCTTCGATCGCCTGGGTGTGCGCCATGTATTGTTCACCGAACAGGGAACCTTGGCAGGTCTTTTGACGAAAAAGGATCTGTGTCACCTGCTGGACAGTGCTGAGACTTAAGTCTTGTTTTCTCGCGGGTGTGATGTATCCTTGAGTGATTTATGATGAAAGACGAGGCTTATTGGGTGTGGGACTGTTCTACATGCCTGGCCAGAAAGCAATCCATACCTACTCTTTTGGCTTGCAATGGACCAGATCCGAAGCGTGGCGGTCGTTTGTCACAAAACTCTTCAAGGTCGCCCGAGACCTATTTGCAAATTCTGCAAAGTGTGGCACTGGACATAACGTCTAGACGATAGCGGGCCGGGTCGGACTAAGCGACGACGGGCATGCGGTCGTCTGAAAAGATCTTGCTTTTCCATTGAACCACAATTGAAAGAGAGGCAGCTTTCTCCGCACCGTGCAGGAGACGCTTGGTGTCACTGCAAGCAGATTCTTTACCGTCTTCCGGTGCAATGATGACGAGGACGGGACCGAATAAAATGCTGTGAAATGTTCACCAGGGTTGCAGTGGAGCGGTGTAGATGGGGCTTCGTGACTCGATCTCACAGAATTTGAAAAGCCACAGAATTTATGTACTCGAGAGGGTTTCGTCCGCCTCAACGTCAGTTGTCGCTTGAAAAATCGGACAGTGTCCTTGGTGCAATGTAGAATCTAGAACTTGCAGCCGAAAAGGTAAGGAAAAACATCAGAGTAGTTGTAAGACGTTATAATCTGAGAGCATCTATCCAAACACTGGCAACGACTACATGCACAGGTCATCAAGATGACATGATTTATGTTGTGTCGTCTCGCGCCAAGAGCCTTGATGTTTGACTCTTGCGCCAATCATATAGATGCGACATATACCATGTAAACCTTAACCAATTAAGTGCGGGGGAGTAAGCCAGTCGTTTCCGAACAGGAGACAGATGAATTGCGAATGTTCCAACATGCATTTACTCCGCTCTCCACAAAAAGTCGCTGATTGGTGGTAGTGTTTCGAGGCCGCGATGTGATGACTCACATTAAAAGTGGGTCATCATATGACTTGCTGACGCCCACTTAGATAACATCGATACACATCTAACGCCCACCAAATATTCTAACTATGCCTCCAAAACTGGTAGAATTAGACGGTCGCACTCTAGAAGGCGGTGGACAACTCCTCCGCCTGGCAGTTTCTCTCTCCAGCCTTACCCACCAACCGATAAGGGTCCACCATATCCGCGGAAATCGCATGCCCCATCGAATGCGAAAGAAATCTAAAGCCGATCAAAAAGTTACCGTTGGTGGGATGAAGATGTCGCACCTGGTTGCTGTGTCATTTATTGCGAAAGCGGTTGATGCGGAAACCGAGGGTATGGAATTAGGCAGTTCGGACTTAGCTTTTTATCCTGGTGCAGATACTGCGTCGCAAGGCCACAGTTCGGAGGTTCTGATTGAGCAGAGCAAACCTGGCTCAATCGCGCTCGTTTTGCAGGCTGTGTTGCCATATTTCCTTTTCAGATCTCGACAGACGACGAAATTGAGAGTAACGGGAGGCACACACGGGCCCCGTGCACCGACGATTGATTACGTTCAGAAGGTCTTCTTCAAGACGTTGGATGAGCATTTGGGTATCCCGGGCTTGGAAGTTGAGGTCTTGAAGAGAGGTTTCGCTTCAGAAACTGGCGGGATGAGCTCTATTGGAGAAGTGGTTTTCACCATTCCACCTATGAGAAGGCCAATACAAGGGTTTAACCTTGCCAATCGCGGAGAACTGAAGGGATTTGAAGTGACTGTCCTTGCAGATGGCGAGAGCATCAGGGAACAGACTATCAGTTCTGTTGTGTCGGCTCTAGGCGAAAGATTCCCCGGTCAAGATGTCAAGGTTGTGGTAGAAGATTCAACAGATAGGGGATGTTTTTACCTCTTGGTGATTGCGCTCTTTGAGGCAGGGGAGGCTGGAAAGTCGTATCGCCTTCCCAAAGAATACCTGCGGGCCGGGGGACGCAAAGCAATCGATGTCAAAAAGAAAGTCGAGGAACTAGTCCAAGCAGTGGGACAAGATGTTGAAGGGCGCCGAGTTGTAGATAAGAACATGGCTGATCAGCTTGTGGTCTTTCAAGCACTAGCGAAGGGAGAGACGTTTGTGGACGAAGACAAGCAACAGCAATATAGCTTGCACACTCAAACGGCCATATGGGTGGTTGAAAAGATGTTGAGGGGCATACGATTCAACCAAGGGAGGTGCGTAGGGATGGGGTTCAGTCCCACAGCGAGCGACGGACCGGAGGAAGGTGATAACATAAGCAAAGCGATGGGCGAGCTAAAAGTGTAAAAATAAATCACGTCAGGGAAGAAAACCATTCAACAAGGTCCAGGTCTAGGAAGAACACTGGATGTCCTCAATGATAGAAGTCTCGTAATTCGGTGATTTGCGTGAGCTCGAACTACGCCTTATCAAGCTAATCTAGCTAGCTGGGCAATGCTTTTTACTTTCTAGACCCTGGTCCACATCAGTTCCTGAACCGTATTCAACTAGACATCGCCAATTCAACAGAAATCCTTTGAAATGCCTACCTTGAAGCGGGTCGGGCCGGTCTAAGTGCTAGTATCAAAAGTGACTTTACAAAAATGTCAAACTTCAGTTGTTTCGACGGAAAATCCATTTGTAGCCTTTATATCATCCGATTTCCTGTGTGACCACTACACGCGCCACACTTTGCATCTGGCAACAACAGCTGGGAGTTTTGCGGCCACAGAGGGACAAGGCAAGCTGGATTTGTAATCACCCGCTTAACCTTTTGAGTGGACAATGACGTCATGAAAATTTCGACTAGAAGTAACGCTCGATCCTCGATCGAGCGTTTGTTATTCCAAAGCACTGAGGCAATTGTACCAGAACAGCTCTTGTCAGCATGTCGGCCATCTTGTCGGCGAACGATCTGAACGACTTCATTAATCCCGGCGTTGCTTGCATTAAGCAGGTGGAGATACCAAATTACGAAGTGACAAAAGAAAACGACAGACCTGCTCACATCGCATTTACAGACTGTCTAGCCTGCTCTGGCTGTGTTACAAGTGCTGAAGCTGTCCTGATCAGTTTGCAAAGTCATGACGAAGTCCTTAACACACTTGATCGCTTTCCCGAGAAGTCATGGAACGGAGAGAAACGGGATGGAAAAATATTTATTGCCACTGTTTCGCCTCAAGCTCGAGCCAGTATCGCCGCTACATACAAGATCTCTGAACGACACGCAGGTCACCTGATTGCCCAGCTTCTAAGCGGGCCGGAGGGGTTGCGTGCTGGCGGTGCCCACGGCTCAGGGTTTCATTGGCTTATTGACTCCAATGCCCTGCGCGATCTGGCTTTAGTCACCACTGCTGACGAGATCTCATCCTCCTCGGATGCCTCGCCCAAAACACCTGTCCTGACTTCAGCATGCCCAGGCTGGATATGTTATGCCGAGAAAACCCATCCTCACATCCTACCCCACCTCAGTCGCATCAAATCCCCCCAAGCACTGGCAGGTACCATCGTCAAATCTATACTGGCCTCACAGCTCGGAGTAAGCCCTGCTGATGTGTGGCACCTTGCCATCATGCCCTGCTTTGACAAAAAGCTAGAGGCATCGCGTACCGAGCTAGCATCGCAAGCTTGGCGTAAGAATGTGGATGAAGCTGTGCGCGATGTCGACTGTGTAATTACCCCTCGCGAGCTACTTAAGCTTGCCCAAACACGGGGCATAAGCTTGCATAATTTCCCACGCAAGCCCGTTAATCAAGCTCCTTTTCCCGACCCCATAATTGATCGCTTCCTCTTTCGCCGTCGACTGCCCAGACCACCCGATCTACCCGCCGACCAAGTCGGCACTGGCGGTGGCTACCTCTACCACATCCTCAAGAATCAACAATCCCTTCATCCCAATTCCACCCTCCAAGTCAAACCCGGTCGCAACTCCGACGTTGCCGTTTACGAGATTATATCACCAGACGGGACAAGTTTGTTCAAAGCTGCCCGTTACTATGGGTTCCGTAACATCCAGAACCTCGTTCGTGGGCTCAAACCATCCAAGCCTAGCCGTATACCAGATGCGCGAGTGCCGCATAAAAAATCCGTAGGAGTCAGCGACTATGCATACGCAGAAGTTATGGCTTGTCCGGGCGGGTGTACCAATGGAGGAGGGCAGATAAAGGTGGATGATTTGCGTGAGATGGATGGAGAAGCTCGAATTGACTTAACGTCGAAGCAATGGCTGGCCGAGGTAGATGAGGCATATTGGAGCGCCGACTCTGACGAGATGGAGAAAACCGAGAGTCGCATTGATGATGGCTCCTCACACGGCAAGATTATTGACGGGATTGATCACGATTACGTCCTTGGTGTGTTGGACCACTGGGCTGAGATTACCCGAACGAAGAAGGAAGATTTGGTCTATACCAGTTATAGAGAAGTGAAGAAAAACGTTGGGTTGTCAGCTGCCATGGTTGCCGATGGAGGATGGTAAAGGATATTCATCGGTTGTAATCATATCCAGTGGAGCATAGGCAAAAAGCGCACGGCCTAGACAATCGTTTCATCAGGTTTCATCCATTGTCTTTGGTTCATTGGAGGATTCTCCTTCCACTTTAGGCATCGGCACCCCAAATCGCTTGCAAAGCAGTCTGGGTGGCATCCATGGCATGCTGGTGCGGGTCAGAGGCCCGAACATACCCATCTTGGCCGCTTTCTCGGCCGGGTCATCTTCAACCGGGGCCATGGCAGCCGCCGAGCCTGAAGGTGCAAACCGAGTCGCCATTTCCCCGGTCATGGGTTTGAAAACTTCCGCAGCGCGAGCAAATTCCGACAGCTCTTGTGCCCAATCTGAAACGGACATGTTCGGAGCTCGCTCCGGCAACGATGGACGCTGCTCCGCCTGCCGATGGAGGAAGGAGTTGTAGCGTGCTTGCTTTGCTTCGTTGTCGGCGTAAGGCGCACACGTTGTGCTTGATTCGATACGCTGAAGAGCTACCAAGGCTGTTGCTTTATCGAGATAGGGGACCATTGACTGCAGGTTACCTGCCTCATCTCTCGGGTTAAGCTTGACAGAACATGGCGCTGGCCATTTACCTTTGCCCGGTGGCAGATTGGGTTTACCCGTGGCGGCTGCTAGACGATCACGGGTTGCCGGTGAAATGAAGTCAAAGACGGATTGTACTGGAGGAGTTTGCTCGCCCAAAGAAGCCTGAGGGGAAGGGTTTGGATGCACTTTGGCTGCACCCGACATGGGAAGGTCGGCAGCTTTCTGCAAGCTGCTAGAGGGGGATACCCACCCATCCGGAACTTGAGGGAAGGGATATTTGGATTGGCTGCTCAGGCTCAATGTGACCATTGAACGCACAAAACCGGGGACTAGTGAATTGATGTTGCTCATGTTGTGTCCCTCGGGGTTGATAGAGGTATCTGGCTTCCTTTTCTTTTTCAGTTTAACTTGACGATAGTTGAGCTGTGGCCCCATCAAGTAGCCATCATCCTCGGGGTCCGATCCGCTCAAAGCTCCCATATCGATGCCTTTATTTATAATTTTCTTCGGTTTGTTGGACAGCTTTGTAGGTTTACGAGACGGCAGAATCTTGGGTTCTTCATCATCTACATCGTACCCTACACCTTTCCTGTCTGTTCGGCTCGCCATCTTTAACCACGGTGCGTCTTCTGATGCCTGGGCCCCCTCTTTCCAGCCAATTTTCTGCAGTAATCGAGCCCCTACAGGCTCGGATGCGGGCTGAAATAATCCCTCTAGTATGCCATGACTTCTGCCAAAGCCTGCAAATCCGCCAAGGGTCTCGAGCTTAACAGCCTCTACATGGTCTGCCAGGTCTTCATCGTCCATGAAATCCTCGACATTCTGAGTCAATTGATTTCTGTTGGACCTGGACGACACAAATGAAGCCGGCGTCCAGCCCTCCTTGGAACCAACAGTGTTGAAATAGCCAGCACTCCATCCGCCAGTGAATGCGCCATGTAGCCTCTTCCTGCCGCGCTCATCACGCACCTCTTGTTCCCAAACGGGTTTTCCTACAGGGTCCCGAAAGGGGGTGCCGTAAATCACAAACGTATCGCCCTCGTAGGCAGAACGAGTCCTTTTCATCAGCCTACGAATTCTAAATTACGCAATATTTACCCCGAGATTGTGGACCGGTGCGGTGGTGCGGTGGTGCGGTGGTGCGCGGGTTGGGCGGCGAGGGCCGGGCCGCTCTAAATCGAGCCACGCCTTGACACCCCCACCCGGCGGCGTAAACACCCAACGACATCCTGCGCGCTGCGTCAAACATGGCCATGGCCGGCCCGTCGCCTTCATTACCTACGCGCGCACCATCGGCCCGACGACCGCAGCAACCACAGCAACAGCCACAGCCGCAGTCGCAGCGGCGATCGCAGTCAGCATCACAGCCGGCAGCCCACTCCCGCACACCGTCCAGCCAGCTGCGCAATGTCGCGAGAGCCGATTATGAACAGACCAACCTCGCCAGAGGACCCATGGGGCGTCGCACCGAGTCGCAGGGCCCTACGGCGGCCGAACCAGTGCCGGCGCGCCAGGAAAGCACCAGGCGACGTCATGCCGACCCGCTGACGTCTGCGCCGCCATCCTCTATCGCGCGGCGACGGACAACAATTGACGCGCAGACGGGACACTGGGACCTCGGCAAAACTATCGGGGCGGGGAGCATGGGAAAGGTCAAGCTGGCGCGAAATAGAGAAACGGGAGAACAAGTGGCGGTAAAGATTGTCCCGCGACAGAGCGCAGACGGAGAACACCGATCTCTTGCTGAGCGCGAGCGTGCAGATCGCAGTAAGGAGGTGCGAACCGCCCGCGAGACTGCCATTGTAACGCTGGTCGACCATCCGTATATCTGCGGCATGCGGGATGTGGTGCGCACAAACTACCACTGGTATATGCTGTTTGAGTATGTCAACGGAGGACAGATGCTCGACTATATAATCAGTCACGGTCGGGTAAAAGAGAAGCAAGCACGCAAGTTTGGCAGGCAAATCGCATCGGCACTCGACTACTGCCACCGCAACAGCATCGTCCACCGTGATTTGAAAATCGAAAACATTTTGATCAGCAAAAACGGTGATATCAAAATCATCGACTTCGGTCTCTCTAACCTATTCTCGCCAAAGGGCCTACTCAAGACATTCTGCGGCAGTCTCTACTTTGCCGCTCCGGAGCTGCTCCAGGCGCGGCAATATACTGGCCCAGAGGTTGATGTGTGGAGCTTTGGCATTGTGCTTTATGTCCTCGTGTGCGGCAAAGTGCCCTTTGACGACCAGTCAATGCCTCAACTCCACGCAAAGATCAAACGGGGCTACGTAGAGTATCCTCCCTGGCTCTCCCCTGAGTGCAAAGGCTTGATAGGTCGGGCGTTGACCACTAACCCGCAGGAAAGGGCCACAATGCACGAGATCCTGAACCATCCATGGATGAATAAAGGCTATAACGGGCCTCCGGATAACCACCTACCCCATCGTGCTCCCCTTCAACTTCCGCTTGATCCAGCAGTCATTGATAAGATGACTGGCTTCGACTTCGGCTCGGCTGAGTTCATCACCGCCCAGCTGACCAAGACGATTGAGTCGGAAGACTACCAGCGGGCAGTGCGTGCGCTGGAAAAGAAAGGAGCACAAACA
This sequence comes from Piedraia hortae CBS 480.64, assembly GCA_010093745.1. Taxonomy (NCBI): domain Eukaryota; kingdom Fungi; phylum Ascomycota; class Dothideomycetes; order Capnodiales; family Piedraiaceae; genus Piedraia; species Piedraia hortae. The sequence goes on from MU005964.1 coordinate 390,944, forward strand.
CTCGCACCTGAGCAAGACCGCAAACGCGGCGTCTTTGATTTCTATAAGCGTCGAAACTCGACTAACAGCCGGGATACCTTCAACACTCCGTCGAGTGAGGCCGTGCAGCTTGGCAGCGATCCCACAATGGCCTACAACCCGTTGATCTCCGTCTATTACCTCGCGCGGGAAAAGATGGAGCGTGAGGCTCGTGAGCGCAACCCTGGTGCCTTTGCCATACCCCAGGCGCCGGGAGAGATGCCTCTTCCTGTTCCCGGTCTTCCAGAACTCCCTCGGGCTGCATACACCAATGCTCAAACGTATGAAATGCCGGGTGAAAAGCCCACTGGTGGCCGCACTCGTCCTCGTGCGCGAACGCACGGCGAAGACGAAAGTCAGCCCAAGATGCAAAACGTCAACTTGCAGACTGCTCCTTCGCCCATGAATCCTGCAATAGTAGAACCATACGTCGAACCACAATCTCCTCCTCCTAGGCGCGAGAATCCGGCTACTAGCCTCTTCCGCCGCCTCAGCACTCGTCGCTCCAAAGACAGCAGCGACCGCTGGGTCCGCCCTAGCTCAGAGCGGGCAACGGCTGAGACTCCTCGGAAGAGTTTCAGCGTACGCCGCACACGAGACAGGAGCTCCAGTCGGTCGCGTATGCCCGAAACCCCCCGAACTGCCAACCTCCCACCTGTGGGCGAGAAGAAGCCGCAAGGTCTTGGGCGTTCAATCAGCGTCAACTCATCTGATATGCGCCGCCGGTTTTCGCGAAGAGGTGTTTCCGAGGGCCATGCTTTCAAATTTCCCGACAACAGTGCCTCCAACCGACCGTGTCCCATACGCGAAACCGAGTCTGACACCGAAAGCAACAGCTATGAGGCTCGTCGCGCGGCAGCCCGTCGCAGTATGCGCCGAACATCTGGCGTTCCGGAGGAGACGGACCAAGAAATGCAGGATGAATCAGGCGGCATGACTGCCGGAACGCCTACAGACTTCAAGCCCGTTTTCCTCAAAGGCGTTTTCAGCGTCTCTACTACATCCTCCAAGCCCCTCTATTTTATCCGCTCAGACATCATTCGCGTTCTTAACGAACTAGGCGTCGAGTACTCCCCTCTCAGGGGTGGCTTCAGGTGTAAACACGCCCCCAGCCCATCTGGGGCCAAGGTGGGTGACCGGAGAAGGTTCTCAGCTGAGCAGCGTCAGAGAGAGGTGGGCGAGACTTCTACCCATGTTCAATCAGACCTGGGAGGGAGCTCGGCATTGAAGTTTGAGATTTTCGTTGTCAAGGTCCCGCTCATAAACTTGCACGGCGTGCAATTTAAGAAGATTGAAGGCGGTACCTGGCAATACAAGGCCATGGCGCAGAGGATACTGGAGCGGTTGAGGTTGTGACTTTTCTTTCTGTCTTCTAGCCGTTTACTTCATTCTATGAACAATACGTATTGTCACACCGGAGGCGGGTTATCTTCCTGGGTGGAGGAAGAGTGCATTCATGGAAACCTAAGAATGATAACAGCGTGGAACGGTGCGAGGAGTTCGATTCACTACCCTCTATTCCTTTCTAATCATGTTACTACTGCGTAGATTAGCGCTTTACTTCCCTTTGCCCATGTTATATCGGGCAGGCCAGTGGTTGACAGCCTTGCCACCACCTGCGCCCTGCTTCTCCAAGTGCGTAGGGCCAACCCATCCTTCTGATACTCCAGTGCTACCACACAAACACTGCTTTGACATTACTCTATGTGGAGAAGCTATGATTTTACATACATATGATCAGTGGTGCGGTGTGATCGAAGGGTGACCACACAACTTTCCGCCCATCTACACTAGCTGTAAGGATAACATGGGTTGTATAGACGCAGGTTAAAATATACCGAACCATTTTCGCGCAGGCTGAGACACTCCGGCAGCTGGTTTGGTCACTTCCGCCTGTGAAGACCCTTGAACCTGCCCCGCTGTCCCGCTGGCTGCTTGCGGCTCATGTGCAGCTACGGGACTTGCGTCATCAGCAAGTGGACTACTATCCTCGGTGCGAAAAGATCCCCCAGTTTCGATTCCGTGAGCTTTGCGGTAGGCCGCTCGCTTCTCTACGTCTTCCAGCTTACGACGACGTCTTTCAGCTGTTTGATCCGAGACATATCGGACATGCATACCGTACACTTCAAACCACCGGCCCAAAAACCGAATAGGATGGGCAAAAATCATGGACTTGGGTGGCAGTAGATCTCGGTAGGGCGTATTCAAAAGAAAGTCCTGTACCCAAAGGGTGACGCAGAGCGATATGAGCACGCTCATGGAGATAAAGAGATGGATATTTCGGTTGGTCAGAAACCAGTGCAAAAACGTTCCTTCTGGTGGCATCATGTGAGGATATCGACGTGTCTTCTGCATTTCTTTCTCTTGTGCGCCGAGAGGTCTGTCATAGCTTGTTGGGTCTCGACGCCGTGATGGATGTGAAGGCGGGTTAAACCTTTCTGGTTTAGCCAGAACACGGGGCTTCGGAGGTGGGGTTGAATATAATCGAGTTAATTGTATTTGAGTGGCAGAGGGCCGCAGAGGGAGTCTGAAAGGTGGCATTGTTCTTATTTAGTTAAGAAACTGAAGTCTTGGCTGATTTTTGATGGCCTCGTCCTTCAATTTTCCACAGACAAAGACCTCTACAGTTCGTAGGTACCACTTTCCAGTCAATGCCAGTTACTCCTTCCTATTCGGGATGTGTTGCTGACGGGAGTGCCCCGCCCACGACTTTTGCTGGCGCTCACAGACATTTGACACGCGCTTGCCGGCCCCTGGTCCACCACACGTCAAAACAACAACACCCAGCTTCTGTCACCCGACAAACTCCCTCCACCCACCTCCACACCTGCACTTCCACCCAACCCTTGCACATCTTTCAACGAAATCAGTCGACATCATGCGTGAAATCGTGAGTACTAGTGCTCCTGTTACCCTTACGCTCGCTGACAGCTCAGGTCCACCTTCAAACCGGCCAATGCGTAGGTCCTTCCCCGTGGCCCAGGATGACATTTTCTGACAGAAAAGGGCAACCAAATTGGCGCGGCCTTTTGGCAGAACATCTCTGGTGAGCACGGCCTTGATGGCTCAGGCGTGTACCATGGCACGTCGGACTTGCAGTTGGAGCGTATGAATGTCTACTTCAATGAGGTGAGCTTGAGGGATCCTTAGCAAGGCTGTGCTGACCAGTCAGGCTTCTGGAAACAAGTATGTTCCCCGTGCTGTCCTCGTTGATCTCGAGCCCGGCACCATGGATGCTGTCCGCGCTGGTCCTTTTGGCCAGCTTTTCCGCCCTGACAATTTTGTTTTTGGCCAGTCTGGCGCCGGCAACAACTGGGCCAAGGGTCATTACACTGAAGGCGCCGAATTGGTTGACCAGGTTCTCGATGTTGTCCGCCGCGAGGCCGAGGGCTGCGATTGCCTTCAGGGCTTCCAGATTACGCACTCTCTAGGCGGTGGCACTGGCGCCGGCATGGGCACCCTTCTCATCAGCAAGATCCGCGAGGAGTTTCCTGATCGTATGATGGCCACCTTCTCGGTCGTCCCTTCACCCAAGGTGTCGGATACCGTCGTCGAGCCGTACAACGCTACGCTCTCGGTTCACCAGTTGGTGGAGAACTCGGATGAGACCTTCTGCATCGATAATGAGGCCCTATACGACATCTGCATGCGCACACTCAAGCTCAACAACCCTACTTACGGCGATCTGAACCACCTCGTCTCTGCTGTCATGTCCGGTGTTACGACCTGTCTGCGTTTCCCGGGCCAGTTGAACAGCGATCTCCGCAAGCTTGCTGTAAACATGGTTCCCTTCCCTCGTCTCCACTTCTTCATGGTTGGCTTTGCGCCTCTGACCAGCCGTGGTGCCCACAGCTTTCGTGCTGTTTCTGTACCGGAGCTCACGCAGCAGATCTTTGACCCGAAGAACATGATGGCGGCCTCCGATTTCCGTAATGGTCGCTATCTGACTTGCTCGGCCATTTACCGCGGCAAGGTTTCGATGAAGGAAGTAGAGGATCAGGTTCGCAACGTGCAGAACAAGAACAACGCGTACTTCGTCGAATGGATCCCCAACAATGTGCAGACGGCCCTCTGCTCGGTCCCGCCGCGCGGCCTTAAGATGAGCTCTACCTTCGTTGGCAACAGCACCTCGATCCAGGAGCTTTTCAAGCGTGTTGGCGAACAGTTCACGGCCATGTTCCGTCGCAAGGCCTTTTTGCATTGGTACACGGGCGAAGGTATGGATGAGATGGAGTTTACAGAGGCCGAGTCCAACATGAACGACCTGGTGTCCGAGTATCAGCAGTATCAGGAAGCCTCTGTGTCGGATGCTGAAGAGGAGGATTATGAGGATGAGGCTCCAATTGAGGGCATGGAGTAATCTGTAGTTGGCCAACATTGGGCTAATGCCTTTGCCAGTCAAGTTAATTCAGCGACATGATTGTGATTCCTTGTGTCTGCAGTGTGCTTCTACTGGTCGACTTATCTAGCACTCACTGCTTTCCGCCGTCTCTGTCATTTGATTATATGCGCCTGAGTCTGCCCAAGCGGGGATTCTTGTAATCCGGCATTCAAGGACGTGGCAAAGGCTCATCAGGCTGAGTTATGATTTGGAAGCTGACCATAACCACCTATAGGACGTTCTGATGATCGAGTAGCTAATGATACTTGATCAACACGTATAAAGGACGAAATTAGAGGAAGCACAGCCAATGCAGAGTCCTACATACAAGCTCAAAGTAAACATGTGTGCTGACTCATATTATGAAAATATGTGATGCGTGAAAGGTGTCATCTGATCTGCTACATACCTAAGTCGTTCTGAGAGTATCCTGGGAAGAGTCTCTATTCTGACGACGTTTCTTACTTTGTGCAGTACTCTATGTTAAGATCGTTCCTGCTTTGTTTGGAAATTCTGGATTGCAAAGCAAAGGTTTGCTGGATGCAAGAGACAGCCTACGACATACGAGAGGGTTAGAGGTACGCAATAGCTGTAGTCTGAGTGCTAATGTATGGATCTAGTACTGTACGTAGTCCCCTTGGGCAAACTGGTTCTCGTCAGTGCCACTTTATGACCAAATCCCGAGAAGAAGAACACAGACAACCGAAGTATAGAAACGCCTCTGATTGCATAGCATAGCATGATGCAGCAGCTAGAATACAGAGACCGTACTCCTTAGCGAGCACACTCCCCCTTCAGAATTCGAAAACCGATCAATCCTCTCATCCCTATCCCAAACGATTCCCAGGTCTGGACCATCCTCCTTAGAAGTCGCAACACGCTTAAAATACCGGATACGATGCAACGGAATCCACTCTTCCCGATCCTGGTCCTTGACCCACGCATCTGCACGAAGCTCTTTAATCCCCTCAAACCGCTCCAGGTATCCTATCACGTAGTCTGCAATGTCCAGATTCGGATCCCACGAGAGTCTGGAGAATATCTTGTGCGGGGGTCGGTTTTTTTTCCGGGTGTGATGCTTCTTCAGATTGAGACTGGGATAAGGCTTCTTTGTTGTTGGATTTCATCTTTTTGGGTTTGGAGTAGCGTTGTAGTTCGGCTTGCGCTTTGGTATTTTGCTCTTTTTCCAGCTACTTTGTCGAATTCAATTTCGGTAAGGTGGGATTGTGCGAGAGCACGCAGACGGGATAGGTCATTTTGTTCTGCCATTGTACGCCTAGGAAAAATTTGTGCACCTTGTTAAAAGTGTTGGGTTGTGTTCTGGGTGCGATTGTGGCTTTAATGAGGCATAATGTGTGATTCATATTCTACGTCAAGCCTTACAGCTGCGACCCACCCACCAAAAAAGCCTTTCGTGTTTCTAGGGCTGGATGTTGAACATGATTGTGACTCAACCCAGTGCTGTTTATGATAGCCACGAAGAAGAAATATTTAATTACATTACAGGTGTATCTCAGTTTAGGTTTCAGAAGAAGACTTAGGAGTGTACCACGTCGGCGGCGATTCTTGAGCTGGTGTCTGCGGTGTGTTTGGTTCAAGAGAGAGCTGAGCGCGAATGCTGCGGACCCATTCATGTTGTAACAGTTCGGCAGCGCTACTGCGTTTAGAAGGATCCCGCTCAAAGCAGCATTGTAGGAAATTGATCCCGGAGGCTGACAGCTGGTCCTCCGTCGGCATTTGCGGAGTGTTGCCCTGAGCGATGTTGTACATGATTGCCCACTCGTTGTCCATGCTAGCCCAAGGTCGCGATCCGGTTGCCATTTCGCTGATGACGCAGCCCAGTGACCAGACGTCTTCGGCCCCCAGTCGGACGTTGGACGGCTTCGCACCCTTGATGGCTTCGGGCGACATGTACATTGGCGTGCCCTGCATGCTTTGCTGCCGCGCTTTGCCGCCCGGTCCCACGACGACCGTTTGGCCCTGCCTCGCAATCACCTTGGCAGCGCCAAAGTCAACAAATTTGATGACGCCGCTGTGATCCAACAAGATGTTTTCTGGCTTGATATCACGATGGACCACGCTAGACTCGTGCAGATACCCAAGCCCTTCGAGCATCTGCAGCGCGTACACTTGGATGACTGTCTCATCCTCAATTCGGCCATGCTCCAGTAAGGCCGCCAGCGACCCGCCCGAGCAATACTCCATGAAAATGTACACCTTGTCTCGATGAGGTTCGATGCCATAATACTGTACAACGTTGGGGTGATCCAGCACCTGCAATACGCTCATTTCGTCACGTATCTGGCTGACAATAGTCGGGATCAGCTTGGGATCCTGCAAGCGAATCTCCTTGACTGCCATTAGTTGGGTGGAATCAAGGTCAATGGCGACATAGACGCTGCCAAAGGTGCCGCCGCCTATAAACTGGCCCTGTTGCCACCGCAGGTGTACGTTGCCGGCCGATGCCGATAGCTGTGTAAGGGCGCGATCCGCTTCGCTGCCTCCTTCAAGCACTTTGCCAGCCGTCTGCCGCTCGACTTCCTTTTCCTTACGCATTTGCTCGATTTGCGCGAGCTCGTTCAGCCATTGGGCACGGACTACGTTACTTGATTCCTCATCGTCCTTGAGCTGACCCTCTTCCAGGTCGGCGCTGCCCCATAGCGACTGCAGCCTTCGCTTTTCCGCCTCGGCAGCGACGGTGGAGCGTGCGCCCATGATGTCAAAATGGCTGATCAGCAGGCTCATGCATCCGGCAACTTTTGCCTGCAGAGTGTCCATCTCCTCTTCTGTTAGACCAAGAATGTTCTGTCCACGGGTCATCATCATGGCAAACTCCAAGGCTACCACAGCCCAACGAAATGTCTTGCGATCCGATGCAACACAGTCATCACACACAAACGAAACCCAATCCAGTGCAATGTGGGTCAGCTTGAGCTGGTGCATGGCCCGACGCTGCTGATCAAAGTAAATGGCTGAGCGTTGGCCAAACTCGGTGGCAAAGGAAAAGCACGTTTGAATGAGTTCCTGACACTCAAGACCCTTGGTTTGCCGACGAACAATCTCAACAGAGTCCATGATGGTGTTGCTAAGTTTGTACGCTGTCTTCCGGATCTTGACCAATTCCTGGTTGACCCGGGGCAGATTGGCCCGTTGCTCTACAAGAACAGGGAGATTGATGTATTGAGTAACGGCGGCAAAGGCATTGTTGGCCTTGGCTAGACGCTGCTGACTCTGATCTGCAACGAGACGGAGACGGCCGGGACGTACATCGAGCAAAGGCTGTCGGACGCTCTGGCCGGACACGCCATCCATCCTATGGCCGTTCCACATCAAAGGAGTCTCAGGCCTCATGATCAAAACATACGGGTTGCTCGGATCTTCTGGCGAATTCTCAGCGTGGTAGCAGGTTCCCAGCAGGGACTGAATGTCCTTTGGCCGTTCTCGCAGCGAGGGTGAGGCAATCACATACACGGAGCCGTTCTTATCGATCTCGCCAGCCTGAGCAGGGCTGCTGACAGCCGTCTCTACGAGGAAGTGCCCGGAACGCGCGAGAGCGTCCATCAGTTGGGCTTGTTGGTCAACGTCAACGTTGATGTTGTATTCAGTGGCGTTCTCAAAACGCTGCGAGAGCATTCTGCTGAATCGGAAGATCTTGCGCTGCCGCACCCGCACCGTGTCCAGCAGGGCCTTGTACCGTCTATCCATCTCGGCACCGGCCACCTCGCCAGGCTTCCGCTGCAGCTCCTTTTCAAAGTAAGTTGTCAGTCGGTTGAGGGATCTGCTGGTCAGCGATGAGAACTGCTCAGCCACCTCGACATCGCCGCCTTCAATCTGGCGGCCAACAGAGTTGCAAAACTCCCACTCCTGCTCCAGAATTTCGGCCTCTTTGAACGTGTTCTTGTTGGCCATGAGCTTCCAATTCAGCATTTTGAAGTAGAAGTTAAGGGCATCGAGCACGACGTTGTCAAAGTTGTCGTCCAGACAGGGAGGGAGGTCCCAGCCAGGCTCGGGTTGGGCAATGACCAGATACTGTTCTTTGATGGCGTCGGCCAGACGGAGGAGTAGCTGAAACTGGAGAATCATCTGCTCGGCCATCATAACGCCCTGTTGTGCGGGATCACGCATCTTCTTGGCATAAGACAGCCGCATACGGATGATTTCCTGGATGAGGCGGGAAGGGAAGTTGATGAGTGTCAGCAATTCCTCAATGTAGGGCGGTAGATGGCGGTCGGCAAAGGCACGGGCGTTAGAGATCAGTGTGGCCTTGGCCTTGCAAATGACCGTGTTGATCTCGCCCAGCAACGAATTCTTATCATGGAAGTCCTTGTCTCTCGCGCTCTTGCCGCCAAAAGCCTTGATTCTGGCGCTATTGTCCTGCAGCGACTTGAGTCCGTCCTCCTTCAAAATGCGGTCTATAAACGAGCTCTCGTCAAAGAGGTTCTGCGGACCATCCGGCCGCTGTTGCGGCTTGAGAAAGTCGAGCTCCTCGTTGCCCACCCACTTGCGCAAGATGCCGAGCTCTGTGCCAATCAGCGCCGTGGTGTTATGCCAGCTCATGACGGCGTCGCAGGCATTGCGATATTCGCTGCCGGCGGCGCGCGGATGAGCTTGTTCAAACGCCAGATGCGTGGGATACAGCCGCTCCGTCGCCTCAATCTGATCCACGATTGCCTGCACCTGCTCCGTTGCCGTCAGCCCGGCCTCAGCTGCGCCTTTGATCTCGAAGGCGGCAATGGCCTCGATGGCCTGCTTGACCTGGCTACGGCCCTCCTCAATTAGCTTCTTCTGAGCATCAACTGACCGGCCGCACGTCTTCGCACGCACTCCAAGCCACAGCTCGTGCTTGAGCGCACTATCACCCTGCGCGCCACCGCCGCCAGTCAGCCGTTTCTTCTCCTGCTTCACGACGTCGCCAGTGAGCACGGCGGCCAACATTGCGTGCCACTCCAGCCGCTCGCGGTTCGCCGGCACACTAAGCTCTTCGGCCGTCGGCTCCATACCCTCATTGCTGTAGTTGAGGAGGACTTCCTGGTCGTACGCGTCACCCTCAGACTGTCGCCCGCCACTGGGACTCTCATCAGCGTCCGACTCTGTCTCGGTGCTGTAACCGACTGACGGCGCCTGATCGCCAGGATAAAAGCCGTGATCCGGCACGTTTTCGCGAATTCGCTGCACATACGCCTTCTCCTGCGCGCGGTATTCGGCGTTTGGGTTCCACTGCCGACCGCGCTGTGTGCCGCCGTTTCGTGGCCGGCTGCTGGCCATGCGTGTGTACTGGTGCGGCCTGCGCGGTGGAGCATATGCGTTGCTGGGCTGTCGTGACGCCGCCGGACGTGCCGGACGCGTGTGCAGCCCATTTGCCACAAGACTAGGCGGTGGTTGTGTGTCATGGTGCGGCAGTGATCTCAACGAATTTGGCGGCGTCCGTCCGTACGTTGATGCGCTGGTGAGGGGCGTCAGACCATCCAACGCCGCCCCGGCTGCGCCGCTTGGCGTCGGCGAAAGGTGGAGGGTGGCCATCGTGGAGACCAGATCATCGTCGTCGCCGCTTTCGGTAGCATAACTGTCCACCTGGCTGGTAACGGTGCTAGTCGAGTTGTAGGAGGGGAAATCGGGGCGGTCTCTCATGTGTTCCATGACAGTGTTGACGTCGCGGTGGAGTGGGGGCGAAGCCATGATTCGTGTGGCTCAGCTGCAACAGCTACGCAAACATGACGGACGCTTATGGGATGAGGCATCCGGCATTCATTCTACAGCCAGAGTAAATACGTTCAAAGAATGAATGGGCGCCACTCGGGGGGGGGGGAGTGTGGCGTTTCAGTTATTTTGTAAAAGAACCTCTCCCGCGTTCGCCCTGCCTTCCCTGGCTGTTCAGCCGTGGCAGACCCACAGCAGCTTCTGGTGAAACCCCACGCACAGCCACAAATAATCCCTGCGAAACCGGGACAGCTGCATGTCATCCACACCCGACAGCTTCTGCCGGGGGCCCCTCACATTAACTCGTGCTATGTAAGACGACTGCTACTGCCCTCCAATGTTACTGCCCAGTCGCTCGCCCACTCCGCTGGCCAATTTGTGGTCAGCAGGGTTTGCAGCTGCCTCGTACAGGAAGCTGATTGGTTCCTTGTTGAGCTTCATCCACTCGCCCTTGAAGCCAATGTAGCTAATCCTCGTCTCCTCTTCCTCGCCACGGCTCCAGTTGTCCTCGAAAAAGAGGCCCAACGACCTAACCGTGCTGAACAACGCCCGCTTGACGGGAATCTCCTGCAACTCGTTAGACTGGGCCAGTTCCAGCTTCTGCGTGGCCGCAAGAGATGAAGCGGTGGAGAAGTCGAGATCATCGCGGTTCGCATACACTTTCAACGTCATCGGCGCACAGTTGCTGGCCGAAGTGCGAATGAGGATGCTGTGCAGGCGAACCTGGCCAGTGAAGCTGTGCTCTATCAATCATCCATAACACTGCATTTGAAGTAAATGTGCACCGGATGCCAGACATACGGGATATGCATGAGAAGCTGCTCATCTGCGTCACTACAAAGCTCTGGCTCGGCATCCATCCGTTGGGCCCAGGTTTTTTGCACAACCTTGGCACCGGCACTGGCTTCAGACTCGTTTAGCGTAACGATGGCCGAAAAATCCACTTGTTCGTAGATGTGGCGTTCCAGTGCAGAGACGACATCATCGGAGTGATCATGACCATCACAAGAGCCATGCTCGTGTTGGCAATGCGCCATGATGTTTCCTCTTGGCCGGATCAGCGGTCAATCATTACAATGTGGCGCGACACGTGGGCGGCACGTGGACATGCGTTAATCACATGTAAAGACACTGTCAACACGGCAGGCAACCAATCACAAGCCAGGTCCGGTTTAAACCACCAGCGCATTACTGACGAGGGGCTGGCGCAGTGGAGAGTTTCCTAACGTTCTTTCGACCCGCTCCTTCCGTTTTAGTAGGCCTTTACGTGGTTGTTGTCTCTCAGCGCCATCGCTAGAACAGTCGCGACAACCCGCGCCCAACCCGCGAACCAACGGGCGGCGGGATGGAGCGAATCAGGATTTAGGCAGGAGCATTGATCTTGTTCGGAAACAAGGTCGGCTGTCATGACCGATTGCGCACAAATAAACAGACACCGGACAGCACAGAAAGACACGAAGACGCGGTCGCATATGTCTGGCGACAAGAGCGCGCGCACGAAACGCGGGCGATCAGCCCACCGTCGTTCGGGCAGCACGGCCGTCATCACGTCAATCATCGAGACATTCGAAGCTTTCCCCACATCGTCAGGCCGACGACAGACGGATGACTCAGGCCCTGGGACCACACACGATGACGGCTTTGCGCGCATTGTCGCGGATAGTTTGCGACAAGATGCAGCCCCATCACCGGCCATCCACACGTCGAGGTCTCCGTCCAGAGTATCCAACGGTACTACTTCTTTGCGGCGCCTCGATCATGCGTCCAGCAACTTCAGCCTCAAGCCTCCATCGATAGGCTCTCGTCAGAGTTCATGGTCTGGTCAGTCCCGAGATGGAAAGCAGGGATCGGCGAAGAGCAGATATAGCGCCGAAAGTTGGATCAGACAAGTTGCCAGTGGCGAGCGCATCAGCGAAAAGGCCGCAAGGCAACGACCGTTGAGGAGAGTCACGTCTCGGGATGCTCTTAGACAGGATGGACTCAAACAAAGTGCCAGTCCTCCAGTAATCAAGGCTGACCCCAAAGCCTTGTCCCGGATAGAAGGCATTATCGTGGATGAGGCTCCACAATTATCGGCCAGTAGCGCGGAATGGCTATGCTTGGCAGATGCTGTGAGCGAAGACGAAGGTGTTCCCCCAAAGCCTCCCCCAAAGCCTTGGCAGGCCAGAAGCTCAAGCCGTAGCACTATTACACCTACCAAAGACAAGGAAAAACTGCCCCATTCCTCGCCAGAAAACCCCGCTCGGGCTGCACCAACCCCCAGCTTGATCCCTACCCGTAAGTCCTCACTCTTGTCGAGTGGAAAGCGTGCATCACCGCGGAACCGCGAAAATGTAGCACCACCGAAGAGCATTGGAGAGGACAGAGTGCATCATGGTCGCGACCGAGCCTTGCCCGATCTCGAGTTGACGTTGGATGACCTGGACGAAGAAGACAGCACGGTGAAGCGGATCAAAGAGCTTAGGGAACAACACAAAACGCGAATCCAGCGTCAGAACATACCTGCGGCCGTACGCCTACCGTCATTCAAGTCAGATATTGAGCCTACTCGCCCGGCCAGTGATGACTCCCAGATCACGCCCGAGCGGGAAATATTCCAGCAAGGAACGCCTGGGTCAGCGCAAAAGGCATACCGACTCTTAGGCCTCCAGGATGGTGCTCCGATGTCTGTCCTGACCGACGCACTGCAATCCGGAATTTCGAGCCCCGAGAGAATGCCATCTAGGGAAGAGAGACCTCGCCATCTCTCACGTTTAGAAGAACTTGTATTTCACGACGACGGGCTTTCGGCGTCATCGGGCAGTCCAGAGCTGGCTCTTGAATATTCGTATTCGAAAGCCCTTCAAGTGCTAGGCTCCGCTCCACCCAAGGGTGGTTTGCACCAAAACCGCACAGCGCGGGAGCGATCGAGTAGTTCTGGTACAACAAAGTCACTAGACTTACCTCCTCTAACCCGACCACAGTTGACTTCTCATTCGTCTCTGCAACGACCTCAGAGTGATCGCCGGAATCTTGATGAAAAAAGTGCGTGGAGTGCAACGCCCCCGTCGTCGAGCAAACGACAAGGTCTGAAACGATCCATGACAAGCACGAGGCGGGCTCGAGATACTGAGAACCAACGAGAGCTGGGCAGACAGGACAGCATCGAAATGTCGGTTCTGAGAACCCTACAGGCGCCCAGATTGAATAGGAAGCTCAGCCATCCAGCAACAGGACGAGTAATCAGCTATTCGGATGTTGGCGATCCCACTGGAAAGGCTGTTTTTGTATGTGCTGGCATGGGCCTTACGCGATACGTGTCTGCATTCTATGAGGAATTGGCTTCTACGCTGCGGCTACGGCTGATTACGGTAGACCGGCCTGGTGTCGGAGGCAGCGAGCCTTATCCGCAATCTGACCGTCGTGGTCCGTTAGCATGGCCAGATGACATTTTTGTGATATGCCAGCATCTGGGTATAAAGGAACTAAGCCTCCTCGCACACTCTGCTGGCACTATCTACGCGCTGGCCGTGGCACTTACCTTTCCCGAACTCATCCGCGGGAAGATACATCTCTTGGCACCTTGGATTCCACCCAGCCAACTACAGGCTGATACAACCGTATCAATGGCTCGGGGGCTGCCACGAAGTCAACGGCTTCTACGTGTTCTGCCGCCATCATTCCTCAAGGCAGCCAATTCCTCTTTCATGACGGCCACTTCGTCTTCGACCAGACCTGCCGCCCGTCGACCGAGTAGCACAAGCAGGGATCGGTCAGTAGAGGCATCCTCGTCTGAACAACGCGGGACTCCTTTGTGGCGAGATCGCAGCTCAACCATGCTGTTGGATTGGATAATGCCCGGTAATACGGCAAGGTCAAACAGCCCAAGATTTGACGGCGAGACACTGGCAACAGCAGCCAACGTCTCGCCCATGCGGCCAGATCCTGCATCCGTGTTGGACACGCCTCAGGAGGCCAAGCACACGGACAAGCAGAGGCAGGCCGAGTTTACGAGCCGCCTGACACAACGAACGTGGGAGTTGGCAACGCGAGATAGTAATCCGGCCACCGACTTGCTAGTGTGCCTGGAGCGGAATCGTGACATTGGCTTCCGCTACACGGACGTAAGGCGACAACTGGTCATCACGCACGGCACCGAAGACAAGCGTGTACCGTTGGCCAATGTGAAGTGGCTCGTGGATCAGTTCAACGTTTGCAGCTATGATATGGGCTCTAAGCCCAGATGTGAGTTGCGGGTGCTTCCAGGCGAAGGACATGGGCTCATGGCCAGTGCGCCCATCATGGGCGGCGTCCTGACCGAGCTCGCTGGTTATTGAATTGCTTAACGGTGTTGTACTATAGCATGATGGTTCACGATACCCATGGGGGCAACCTGGTTAATGAAACGATGGTTAGTTTTAACTCAACGTCTCATTTCCTGTTGGTGTAGTTGCGCTTCCCACCCGGGGCTTGGCACCCGTTGTCCATGGCAACGGGCATGACAATGCCTTGGTATAATCCTCTGCCGCCGATCACCCTTCCTACCCTTTCCCATCTACCGTGCTGAACAAACGCATCGACGAGGTTCAACTCATCGTATTGTTTGCTGTTGAGTTCTGTTGAGGTTAGGTGGTTGGGGATCGACTGAGACCAGCCTCCTCCCAGCCTCCAAACCTTGGCCTCGAATTTGCGGGACTTTACTGACATTTGCAGACACTCCTACCTCTCCCACATTCCTCCTACACATCACATTCCATCTCACCGAGTGACGCGCACCCCGCCGTGACACCGGAGCCGCTATCCCACGTTTTGGCTTACTCACACACACCATACGTTCAGGTTGACTTACATTCCAGTGCCAGACAGCATTCCTCGCCCACGCTACACGCACGAGGCAGTCGCGATGGGAATGGCGCCCCACTTGTCGCTCGGGCTGGCCGCCGGCGTTCTGCTGGCATCGCTGTCAACCGTTTCTGCCAACCCCGCCCCCGCACTGTCATCGCGGGCCGGCTTCAGCTTTGACGCCCTCTTTGCGCGCTGGGACTGTGAGGGCCAGCTCTGCGGATACAACCAACAATTGTGCTGCACCGGCGGCCAGGCTTGTTACACCGACTCTTCTAACCAGGCACAGTGTGGAGCGGCCCAAACCCAGGCGGGTGCAGGAGCTGGAAGCGGATGGGTTGAGACATTGACAACGACACGCTGGGGCACCGAGGCGCCTTCGCAGTCGACATGGGCTCCCGCTACAGCTTCGATCTCTTGCAACGAGGCCAACAACGAGTCGCCCTGTGGCAACCTGTGCTGCTCCAGCGGCCAGTACTGCTACGTTCTCGGCACTTGTAGGCCTGCCACGGGAGGCTCGACGACCAGCGCTGGTGCGACGACGGCTGCCGGGGCTCCAATTCTGGGTACTTCTAGCGCCATCACGACGGTCACAGCTCCGTCCACAACGGTCCCCTTCGAGACACCCGTGGCTACCGGGGCCAATGTGACGCTTTCCAACACTTCGACTAACAACTCACAAGGGCTTAGTGGCGG
This sequence comes from Piedraia hortae CBS 480.64, assembly GCA_010093745.1. NCBI lineage: Eukaryota > Fungi > Ascomycota > Dothideomycetes > Capnodiales > Piedraiaceae > Piedraia > Piedraia hortae. Next base: position 406,557 of record MU005964.1, read on the forward strand.
AACGATTGCCGGAATCGTCATCGGAACCCTGGCTGGCCTAGCTCTTCTCGCTCTCTTGTGTCTCCTCTGCAGCCGACGCCGCAAGCGCCGTACGGTTAAGGTCGAGGAGTATGAGCGCTACTCTCACCGCAGCCATGGCCATGATGACCGCAAATGGTACGGTGGTCGTCAAGATCGCCGCCACAGCCATGCCAAAGAAGCTGCCGGTGCCGCTGTCGGGCTCGCAGCTCTCTGGACTGCCCTCGGCTTCAAGAAGCGGCGCGAGCAGCGCAGACATGATGACAAAATGTCCGAATACACATCGACGACTTCGTACTTCACAAACACCACCAGCACGAGTGAGTATATTACAGACTAATGCCAGCTTTCGCTAACTATTATTAGGCAGTTCTAGCTCCGACCGAGACACAAGGAGGAGCTCCAGACGCTAATCTGCCGGGACCAAGCCCGAGTTTGATGAGACATGACGAATAACGGTGATTGTAGCATGGACGTTTTGCATGCATTGCGACGGGCGTTATGGGAATAGAGAATACAGGCAACACGTAACGTGTAATGTTTTACTGTCCGATGGTGGGTGGGGATTGACCGGAATGTACATAGCGCCATCAATGATTCAATCTCTGGGGTCTGAATTCTGATCGAGAGTAGCCAAAGTTGCCCCTTCGGCAGTTCCCGTCACCTTCTTTTTTCCGATTCAAAACACACAGAGACACTGATAAAAACAAAATGGCAAAGCGCAAACGAAGCACGCGCGCGCCAACCCCTTCAGAACCAAATATTGACGTCGACGACTCTCGAAAAGGTATCACGGATTTTCGCGACGTGGCCGATAGCGAGGATGAATTCTTCCTTGGCAGAGACGAAGTTCCCCTGCAAGGCCCCGAAGCCAAGAGACGCAAGCAGAAAGAGGAGGAAGACAACCAGCTTTCAGATGAAGAAGTACTGGACTACTCCGGGGAAGAGCAGGAAGCGGGTGAGAGCGATGGCGAAGATGAAGAGGAATGGGGTGTAACGAATGAGGCCCTCTATGGAGCTAATGAAATTGAAACGGAGGAGCAGGCTTTCGAAGAAGAGCGGGAAGCCATCAAACTGCAAAAGAAAACTCTGCAGCAGATGCAAGCCGAAGACTTTGCGTTTGATCCTCATGAATGGGGTCAAGCAGATGCTGAGCCCGAGCCTTTAGACGCAGCGGATCCCCAAACTGACATTCCCAGCACAGATGGGCTGAGCGAGGCAGAGAAGCTTAAGCTGCTCAAGTCCTTCTACCCCGAATTCATACCTCTTAGCAAAGAACTTTTGCACATGGAGCAGACATCGGCCTCTTTGGAAACCGGCAGCACCCGCGCCAGAGCAGCAGCCGCATACCGCGGGGCTTTGCAAATGTATTTTCTAATCCTAATGTCAAGCACAGCAAGTGGAGATGCACCGTTCAAAGCAATGCCACCAAGCCAGCTACGTCAGCATCCAATCATGGACACGCTGGAACGGTGTCGGGAGACGTGGCTAAATGTACAGAATTTGCGGCAGGAACATACTTCAAGCAAGCCAGTGTATACTCTGCAAGAGCCCGTAGTAACCGAACCACAATCAGATGACACTGCAGCAGAACCCAAGCAGCCGAAGAAGAAACGAGCCGAAAAGGCAGCAAGGGCTGCTAAAGGGAAACTTCAACCTGCCAATGCTGACCGCTTGGCCAAGACTGAAGCCGATCTGGCCGCCCTTGATTCGTTGCTAACCACAAATCGCCCAACGAAGCGTCGAGTAGTCGCTCATGCGTCGGAGATAGGAGACGAGGAACCCCTTAATGCTCATGAAGCCCAGGAAAGAGCCAATCGGAAGAAGAGCCTACGTTTCTACACGTCGCACATTGCCCAAAAGGCCTACATGAGAGAGGCAAACAGTCGTAATGCCGGTGGTGACGATGACCTGCCTTATCGTGAGCGCCTAAGAGATCGGCAAGCACGCTTGAATGCTGAGGCTGAAAAGCGTGGCCGACGAACTGCCAATACTGACGCAGACATGGGAGCCTCCAGCGACGGGGAGGAAGCAGTTGACAATGCCGGCGAAGATGATTACTACCAGCTCATCGCCTCACGCTCCTCTCGGAAAAAGGCCAGCAAGGCGGCGTTGGCAGAAGTACACAAGAACGCCGCATTGCAAGGCGGAAGGGTGGTTGAAGAGGAAATTGTGGATCCCGATGGGAAACGCAAAATCACTTACAACATAGAGAAGAACAAGGGCCTGACTCCGCACCGGAAGAAGGAAGTGCGCAATCCGCGCGTGAGAAGGAGGGTGAAGTATGGTCAGAAACAGAAGAAAATCAGCTCGATGAAGCCCATCTACAAAGGCGGCGAGGGTCGTGGAGGGTATGCGGGAGAATTGACGGGAATCAAGAAGAATCTCGTCAAGAGCACCAAGCTGTAGATAGACAAGTGATAGCAGTGTAGATGCCCAAGACTGTGCCGTGATAAGCTTTCGGCCAGCCGTTTGTCTCCGTAATTCGGCGTTGGCAATCGATGATATACCGAATTTCGCCTATGTGATGCGGCTGAACACTCAGCCGTGTTGCGATGCGTACGAATTGAAATCGTTTGAACGCTGTAAATTAAGTCCCCAACGTAAACGTGATGGTGGAGACGATGCTGATCGCCTCGGACCGAGAGACCGGGCATCTTAATTGTCAAAGCATAGACGTTATTGGGCAGTAACCGCTTATAAGATGCAAGCTAGACGACGCCCGCCCACATTCAACCAACAGCTGTGCAAAGTCAGATTAAGCGTCCGGTTAGCCGGAATCCAATGACCTAGGGTATGGTATGGATCATCATGATGTCGAAAGTCGCTTTACCAATTTGAGCAAAGCCCTGGCTGACGCCATGCAAAATCACGTCATTTCGCGTGATTAGATTCACCAGTCTTACCGACTTTTTCTACCGCAGCGCCACATTTGCAACTGCAGTCCCAGCAATTTCCACACTTGTCTCTGCGTTGCGACCGAGATCTGAACCAGCGTCAAATGCTGATATCTATTACCGGCATCGAACCTCTCTTGCATTTTAGGGGCTGCTTCGTGCGCTCCATCGGCTCTATCAAATGGCGGGAAACGATCCCCGTCTGAACACTGGCGACCATGACAGTTTCTCGTCCAACTTGGCTGCTGCCGAGAAGGGCGGCGTCGAAGGTCAGGTCCCAACCCGCAAGATGAGTCGAATCGACAAGCCCGTTACAAAGCCCATATACGCCGGTGACGACGATTCTTCGGATAATTCTATCTCGGTGAGCAAACAAATGGAGCTCGAGGCTGGAAATGCCATCAAATACAGAACCTGCAGTTGGTATAAGGTATGTTGATTCCCAAAATTTTATAGAACCCGATTAACCATGTCAGACGGCTGCATTGCTCTTTTCCGAGTATATCTGTCTGGCAATCATGTCCTTTCCTTACTCTTATGCTTACCTGGGCCTGGTTCCCGGGTTGATCTTGACGGTCGTCGTGGCAGCCCTGGTGCTGTACACGTCTCTCACTGTCTGGTAAGTGGACCATGTGTGCCATAAATTGCCCCCTCCAACTGACTTCGTAGGGAATTTTGTCTCCGCCATCCAGAAGTCAAAGACGTCTGTGACATTGGTCAAATGCTTTTTTGGAATAAGAAATGGGCATGGTGGCTCACTGGATCCATGTTTCTTCTAAACAACACCTTCATTCAGGGGTTTCACTGCTTGGTTACCTCGACATATCTCAACACCATGACCAATCACGGCATGTGTACTGTTGGCTTTGCCGCGATTGCAGCAGTAGTGTCCTTCTTTTGCTCACTGCCTCGCACATTTAGTACTCTTGCCAAGCTGGCAACACTCAGCGCTTTCTTCACTTTTATCTCGGTACTCTTGGCAGCTATTTTTGCGGGTATCGAAAACCACCCAGGAGGTCCAAAAGGCTCAAAGTGGCCGACCTTGGGGGCCCCAACAGTTCTCGCGATTCCAGCCCACGGTACTGGCTTCGTAGCTGGCATGAACGCCTTCATGAACATCAGCTACACTTTTATTGGACAAATCACGATTCCATCATTCATAGCTGAAATGAAGGAGCCAAAAGACTTTCCCAAAGCTCTTTGGGCCGTCACTATCGCCGAGGTGATTCTTTTTTCCGTTGTTGGAGCCGTCATCTACGCCTTTACCGGAACGAACTACAACACAGCGCCGGCCTTTGGCTCTCTAGGCAACGAGGTGTTCAAAAAGGTCAGCTTCAGCTTCATGGTACCCACTCTTATCTTCCTTGGCGTTCTATACGCCTCCGTTTCGGCTCGGTTTGTCTTCTTCCGCCTATTCGCCGGCACCCGCCACCTGGGAAACAATACCGTTATTGGCTGGGCAGGGTGGGCAGGCATCCTCGCCGTCACTTGGGTGCTCGCCTTTCTTATTGCGGAAGTCATCCCGTTCTTCAGCGATCTTTTGTCTCTGATGAGTTCGTTGTTTGACAGCTTCTTTGGATTCATCTTTTGGGGGGTCGCATATCTGCGAATGCGGAGAGCCGATTACGGTGCAAGATTTTGGAAGGCACGTGGGGCAAGGGGCATTCTGGGTGCCATTTTCAACGTCTTCCTCATCATGGTTGGCGTCCTCTTCCTAACAGCCGGCACGTATGCCTCGGTGCAAAGTATCATAACGGGCTACAAGTCCAATGGCTTTGGTGGACCGTTTAGCTGTGCTTCTAATGGTATATAACGGGAATGCATGTAGTGGTTTATCTTGGATCTTTGACTCCTTTGCTCAGTGCGTCTTCTTTTCTTGATTCCTCTTTCTGTAAATCTCGGCGGTGAAGGGATCTTCGTATGCCAAGGCCACCTTGTATACGCACCACACCAGGCAACTCAATGCCAGTCCGGCAGGCTTACCCATCCACAATGCTGTGCCGACAAAGCTCATGGTGCTGCCTACATACATGGGCGCGGACGAGACATTGAAGGGAAAGCCCGTTACCATGTCATCCATCAAGATGCCAAAGTAATCTCCGAGAAAGGTCCCAGTGATGCCCAGGGCCCAAAACGAAGTCAAAACAAGAATGTTGCCACACGCGATCAACGCCACGGCCAGTGCGTTGCTTACGGGCCCCTGCAAAAGCTCATGAGCCGGTTGACTGCGTAACGCGCGCTCATAAGCCGCGTCCCGGGCGATTCCCAGCGTGAAGATTGTAGCCGCCAGCGCGTAGCACGCCCATTCCCGCTTCGGGAACCATCTCGACAGTATCTGCTGTTTGTACTCGCTCCGCGCCACAATGTTCCAGAACAGTGGGTTGAAGACGATGAAGCTTGCGGAGACTTGTAAAGGTCAGCCCGATGTCTGTTCACAGCGGGTTACCACTTTACAGTAGAGCGTCGGCTGCGTAAAGTCGATCAAAGTCATTGTTCGTGAACGTGCGGAATGATCTCTGGAAGTTTGAGGTCGTTCATAGATCGGGTTTTTTCGGAAGCACGCCGAATGGCGTGAGTGGGACCAACATCATTTCACAAAAAGATCCATGCAAAGCCGGTCGGAGCCGCTTTGGGTATGTTACAACAGTTGATAGACATGGCAAGGCGATGCAAACTTCAGAGATTCAGCATTACTGGAATTCAAGTAGCGCAAATTCGGAGTCTACATGTGCTACGTTAACGGAACATCAAGTCTACTCGGCCTTCTCCATGCCATCCGCATCGAGGTAGCCATCGCCGGGTTTTATGCCCGTTGCTACACCCGAGCTGCTGTGCTCCTTTTCATCCTCCTTTTCTGCATCATCTGGTGAGCCGACGCCCATCTGTTCAGCCAGTTGGCTCTCGGCCAGGGAGCTGGCATCATCCTGTGATGTGCTGTTGCTTGTCTGCTGAGGCGAGGTCGGGGCGAAGCGGCTGCGTTGTCGTATCCGCGCACCATACTTGTAAAACACGAAAGGTATAGGAGCCAGCAAACAAGCCACTGCCCCAATGATAGATCCTGCTTTACCCACGCCGAGAGCCCGGAACATTTGCTCCGTGAACAGCGGAGCGGAGGCACCGCATGCGCTACGGCAGACGGTGTTGGCAGCCAACGCACTCGCAGCGTACATGAGGTATGTATCGGCCAGGTAGTTCAAGAATGCAACAAAGATGAGCATAATTGAAGTAGAGAGGAATACACCCCCTAACGTTGGCACCATCCAATGTACCGAATTGTACTCGCCGCTCCATGCGAGCCAGAACATGGTGATGGGAAACAGCGTGCAGCCAATCATGGCCACCGGCAGACGGTCCTCTGGGCATCTCGCTATCCCCGCCAGCTCCTTCTTTCTCTCCCGGTGCGAGTTTGTGAATATGATGATACCCCCGATTGCAGCGCCAATGATGGTACCAATTAGCGGGAGCTGGCCCACGCCAGAATTCCAATGGCGTTTCTGTTGAAACACAAATGGGTAAATAGTGAAGAGCATGTAAAGCAGCATGTAGACTACGCTGAGGTAGATGGCAACCAAAAGGGATATTGGGTCAAAGAGGATGATCCAGGGTCGTACCAGTGCCACCTTGAAGATGCTGCCTAAACGCCGGTCCGATGCCTCCACCGGTGCCTTAATATTCTCGTATCCCGCTAGCTTCGTACGCCTCAAACGACGCGCTTTATTAAGCAACACTTGTGATGGCAGAGTCTCCGGTAAGCTGAACATGAAAGGTAGAGTACCGCCAGCCATCCAAAGCAGCACATAAAACGCCCAGCGCCAGTCCTCATCTAGCTGCAAAAAACCAGAGACCACAGGGCCCAAGGCAGGGCCCACAAAGGTCATGACAGAAAACACTGCCATGGCATTGGCTCGCTCGATCGGGCCCCAGATGTCAACCAATACCCCCGGCGCATTGCTGAGCGCAGCGGATGCAAATGTCCCAGACAAAAATCGCCCTATAAGAAGGCTGGCAAAGTTGTTTGCAAAGGCGCACAAAAAGGTAAAGGCCAGGTAGACAAGGAATGTGGCATAAAAAATCCACCTACGACCATAAAACTGCGACTGTCAGCACACGCCTGTCTTCGTTTTAGATCAGAAAAATTATTTACCTCTGAGAGCGGAGCCCACACAAGTGGACCAGCACAGTAGCCTAGCAGAAACATGGTCATAACCAGACTCGCTGCCTCCCTTGATACCTTAAAGTGCTCGGCGATTCCGACCAAACACCCCGAGGGCGAAGACGAGGCAAACGTGGCATTGCACACCAAGAGAACCGCTGTCACAGTAATATACCATCTTCGCGCCGTGCTCCAGTTTCTGGGGTTCTCAATATCGTTCGGGGCAAAATTGAGATGACCCTGGTCGTTTAAGTGTGGTGTAGCGGCATCACGAACCTTGTTGGATCGATAGGGCTTGGCGACGGGACGCGACAGAATGCGCTCGAGCTGATCCATATCCAATTGCTCAACCCTTCGACAGTACACATTCAGAAACAGAAAGAGGGGGAGCGCTGAATGTTTGTAATGATGTCAACCAATGCCGCCACAGCTGCCGAAAGGCGGCAGCCACCGCAAGCTAACGGGAAAAGTGATTACAAACCCTCCTTTGATATTATGCCATCATCTACTCCTGTCTGCTTACCTACACTCCAAGTTAACTGCAACCGGAATGCTCGACAACTCCGTCAGAGCTGCCCCATAAATGCGTATTCCTGTCTGCCCAATTTATACAAGATGTTTTTCTTACAGCGCAAAAGGGTTTAGAGAGCGTATGGCCAAGCATCTAGAAGAGAAAGTTAGCATTCAAACACTTTCAAGTTGACTGGTGCACTTACGGTGGGCTCTTGGTCAAGTCTGTTTTCAAAAGCACAGGCACTCGTGTCATTTCCCTTACTTCTTGAACAAAGTCTCCGTCTGCCTCCCGGAGCTTGAAGTAGCCCAAGTACTTTTGCTTATTGGTTTCCTTATTCCTGGGGCTAGGTGTGTGCCTATCCTCCAATGCGACGCCGGAATTGAGATCACCGTTGGATTCGGATGCATCATCGTCGTCGTCATATAGGGCATCAACATCGCGAGTGTCCATGCTGCCGGTATCGATGTCTTGACGCTGAGCCTGAGTGCCATTCTTGGACTTGTTGTAACCTCGACTGGCCTGTGGTTGCTCGTCTTTTGGCACAAATGTGCTGACCGGCACCCCCTTCTCCCAATACAGCTCCAACAGCCTCGTGTCCCTATTGAACTCGGCTTTCTTGAGCGGAAGCTGGTCGCAGTGTACTCGCTTTTCAAACCCGTATTCGGGAATCACCACATCGAATGCGGACTCGTACACGCACACCACGACCCCGACAGAAATCAAATCGCTTCCTTGCTTCTTGGCAAGCCGATGCATTGCCCGGCATGACTCTATGTGCACGCTTTGCTCTTGTGCAGCAAACGCGCTGTCCTTCTTGGTGTTGCACGTTTCCGCAGTTTTAGCCAACGTTTCCAGGTCATCCATAGTGTCCAGGGCTTTGCCAGAGAGAGCCGCTTCGAGCTGTCTATGAACCGCGATATCAGCATAACGACGCGTTGGATTGGTAAAATGAGTGTAGATTGGGAGGTTCAGCGCATAGTGGGACATCCAGTCACTTGGGACTTTGCCAGGCACATAGTACTTGGCCCTCGGCATGCTCTTGATGATCAACGTCTCGAGCCCTTTCCTGACATCATCATCCTTGACGCTGAAGAGGCTCTTCTGGAGTGCGGCGGACGACGAAGTATCTACTTGAATGCCGACATTGGCCATGCGCTCCGCAACCGTCTGCAGACGCCTGAGATTTGGCGGCGCCTGGCGACGCAGGAGTGCTCGATCCGGCATGGCAGCATAGAGCTTCTGGGCCACCACTGTGTTAGTCTTGTGACTCAGCTCTTCAATCATCTCATGTGCTGGGCTCGAATCGAAGATGTTTTGCTCCACCGGAACGTTTTCATCATCCAGTTGATAGATGAGGCGAAGTGATGGAACCGCGCCCTTATCGACTCCGAAGCGTGCTCGCCGGAATTTTTGCGTAATATCATGCAGCTGAAGAATCTGGTCCTTACGGCTGCGGTCTAGCGAGGAAACATTGTCGTTGATAACGGCGTCAACCTCTTCGTATGATAGTTTGCCCGAGCTTTTGATGATTGACTTCCCAATCCACATCTCATCATCGACAACGCGACCCGTTGAGACCGCGATTTTGAACACGACAGATACAGTGTACCGGTCCTCCCCGGGCGCCAGGCAGCATATTTCCTGAGACAAACGTGGCGGAAGCATGTTGACGGTCCTATTCATCAGGTACACGCCCGTACCGCGCTTCTTTGCTTCCCGGTCGACCAGGCTGTTGGCTTTGACAAAATGCGCAATGTCCGTGACATGCACGCCAACCTCGACAAAACCATCGCCCAAGTCTTTGAAATGGATGGCATCGTCAAGCTCGCTGCTGCCGTTCGGATCGATAGTAAACGTCTGCTCATCGCGAAAGTCTCGGCGATCACGAGTGGCATCCTCACCGTCATTAGCGACCGACCAATCTTCGAAGCCAACATTACGGATGACAGCGTCGGAAAACTCGTCGCTGCCAAAATTGTTGTCACGCAAGAGGGCATCAGTCTCCACTTTTAAGTCACCTGCTTCACCCAGTTGTTCGACCAGTGTCCCAAAAGGATGCAGCGACGTGATAGGCCAGCGTTTGATAGACGCCACAAAGATCTTGCTGGCGTAATCCTGGTGCTTTTCTACAAAGTCCCTTGGGGCTTGCTCGGTTGGAATCGCAATCAAAGGCACCCGTTTGTCCGTTGGTTTGAACCAGACGATTTTCGGGCGCTCTTGCTGGCGTTCTGACTGGCGCTCCTGCTGGCGGGGATTCCCGCCCTCGCGCTCACGACGCTCAGCCTCCTGCTTCTCCTTGGTTGCCTGGGAGCTGGGACGCAAAAGCCCAAGAGTTCCGGAGAACATTTGCCCCGCCACCCGCTCAATGACGGCAACAATGTGCCCTGCGTACAATGGCTTTTGTTCATCGTTGATTTCGTCCTCCTCCATCAATAGTAAACTCTGCCCCTCGACTTCAACGTCGTCATTCTTCTTCTGCGTCGGCCGCTGTTTCAAGCTACCGCGACGTCGAATGCCGCCCTCGAGAGCCGAAGAAGCGCTCTCTGGCTGTGTTGTTGCATCATTGACCTCTGTGACGGTGCCTGTACGGTGGTCACTGAAGTCTTTGCGTTTTTTCTTCTCTTCCTTTTCGCGCTTTTGCGCCCAAACCTCACCAACATCCAAAAGTTCAACCGCCACCAGATCGCCCTCGAGCGCACGGTTGCGGTCTTTGGACCCGCAGATGAAAATGTCGGCATCGAGATCCGTAGTCGTAACGTAGGCATCACTGCGATTCTTCTTGTTGACACGGAGAACGCCAGCGACCAAATGTCCATCGGCAAGAAGAGCAGGCAAGTGGGCCTGAGGCAAATAGGGAGTGAATAGCGTCTTGCGCTGTTGATGTTGAGCTTGATGGGCTGTGGGGAAAGGCGCATTGTGGCCAGTGATGGGGGACACATTAGAACTCGATAGACCAGTTGGGCTGTACGCCTGCAACTGAGCAAGTCGAAGGGCCATATTTGCTTGCTGGTTGAGAATTTGTCCCTGCTGAAGCGGCATCAAGGGCTGCTGAGCTGGAAACTGAAAACCGGCCAAGCTATTGACTGACTGAGCCTGGAGAGATCCGCGCTGGCGATGTCCAGGCATCATCGATTGATTGCCTGCCGATTGATTAAGCTGGAAGTTTCCCATGGCTTGTTGCAGTGGCTCGTTGACCACGGGCGTTTGTGGCTGACGCCAGTTCCCTTCGAAGTTTCGGGACCCAGTGCGTGCATGACCCTGACTCCCGCGACGAGGTGCTTCGGGCGCGTCGAAGCCAGTCTGAGCTTCCTGAGGAAAAGAAAATGTCGGACCTCCGCGAGTTGCAGAAGCCATGCCACGAGTCTGACCTGTGGCCATGCTCTGGCTTCGGCCATGACCACGGGAAGCCGATCCGCCTCTCCCAAAGCCCTGCTGACTGCTAGAGTCCGGGAGCTGTTTGCCAGGGCTTACCGACCGTGCACTGGTTGCTGGGGAGTCTCCGCTGTTGTTAAACTGATACCCGGCAGACTTGCGCTTGGCCTCGGCCAGTTCAGCCGCCTTTTTCGCCTCTGGAAGAGCCAACGAGTGGCGGCGATTGTGCCCGCCGCCGGCCTGGCTACCCCCACGGCCACGGAAAGGTACCGCGTTCTCACGTTGTGTCGGGCTGCTGCCAGCCATACCAAAATCATTGAATCCTGATGCTCCACTTGAAGGTGCCGGTGGCGGTCCCATGCTGCCAGTGCCAACATTGGGAAGAGCGCTTTGATTGCGTCGATGGCCCGAAGGATTGGCTGCCATCCCACCTGTCATGGGAATTCCAAGATGTTGCTGGCCCATTGACACCTGTGGGAACTGAAAGTTCGGGTTGGGAGTGAGATTCAGGTTCTGGAACTGCGTGTGTATCGGAGACTGGCCTGAAAGGGGCTGCTGCGCGGGGAGGACGCCCATATTGACATACTGCTGGTGAGTAGCCGCGATCTGCTGCTGTTGCTGCTGAAGCGCTTCAATTTGCTGGGCCAAGGCCAGCTGTTCCACTGGGTCGGACTGTCAGCAAACCAAGGTCTATAAAAACCCAAGGGACTCGAGAACATAAAGCAACATACTGATTAAGGGTGTCATTTCCGAGGGACTGCGGCGATGGGCAATGTGCAAACGACGCCCCGACTGCCCCGGCGGACCCATCTGGCCGTGCTGATCCATGATTTAGCGCCCTTTGTGTATATTGGCAAAGAAAGCTCAAGAGAACGGGCAACAGAATGGGAACAAGTCAAGGTCACTGGAGAGAAGTGGTATCGACGTAGTGGTTGAGGAGTGAATAAAGGGAAAGTTGTCCTCGGTTGACGGAATTTTTGATAGGCTAGGCCGTAAGGGGGAGCCGCGAATGGACGAGGCGAATATGCCTCTGAGGAAGGAAGGGACGTGTTGGTAGGAGTGATGTTGGACGATGACGAAGACAAGGAGGAAGGAGAGAAGGCGGCAGAAAAAGGTCCAAGCTCCGAGTCGGCATTACGTCAGCGCCTCAGCTTCAAACGCTGCATAACGTCCTACGGTTACAAGACGGCGCAGCGTCGACAACTGTAACCAATATATTTAGTTTATGTTTGGCATCGTCAGTAACATGCATGCCGTCATCAGTGTATCGGGCAACCACACGTCAAACAGTGACTGTCATGACGAGACAACCATTTACTGGACTGTCTGTTTAGGCCGCCCGGTCCGCCGCATCCATCCACCATTGGCTAAAGCCCTCCACAATGGCATAACGACTTTCAAATCTGGGCCCATGTTTGATGGATTAGTCCAACAAAAGGCATTTCGCTACCGGATAAAGCCCGTGGGGCTAGCCCATTGACCAGCACAAAAAGGCCTAGCACAATAACCCAATCAACCACTGGGTAGTTTATCTAAAAATAGGATCCAAATTTCCAGTAGTTGATTGAGGCCTTTGGTGAGTGGTTGATTGACCGATCTCGGCGGATCGAAACGAAACTTTGGGAGGTGATAGAGGGCGACGAGACGAGCAGGAGGCACCACTTTTTATCGAAATTGGTCAAGAAGTTGACTGGTTTTTGGGGGAAGGCGAGTTGGGTGGCAAAAGCAAACAACCACTTAACAAAATCGCTCAAAATCACAGAGTGGGTCTTTCTGGTGTGCAGGAACACGTTCTAGAGATTTAGAAGCGGTAGGCCAAATAGTCGTGGCGATACAGGGGTGGGTTATGGCTCACGACCTACGTCATGCGGAAGGGCCCGGTCCGTCGACGGCCCGAGACTAGTGGCCCCACTCTGCAGCACACACTCAGGTGGCACTGGCTTTTCTTTTCTCTTCTTCATGCATTGTTCTCCGTCTACATAGGGCCTACGCAGTCCTCTCGTCCATAGCCCATTGCTTTTAGCCTCTCACCCTTGTCTGTCATCGATCCCTCGACCCCGACCCCTCGTCTCGAGCCTCGTGACGTGACTGGGGTTTGGGTGGTGTAAGTGATTTTTTTTGAAACAAAGTTGTGTAAGAGACAGCTTTTATAGGGTAATGTGAGGCACAAAAATCGACATGGAAAGTGTCAAGCTTGTGGGATTGGAATTAGCATTAGAGTTGGCGACGGGTTTTGGACAATAAACCGAGAACGCTATCTACGAGAAAACTAAGCAAAACACATCATCTGTGGAGTCTCTCGGGACGCAGAGAACAATAGAAGAAGTCTCAAGACCATAGGTTGAAGCCTCACCTCGTTGTCAGGGATAACGTAGGGTGGTGTAGTGTCACGACCAATGCTAACAGGGTCCGTGCTCTCTGTAGTAGAGGAAGTGCGCCTAGCAGAATGAGCAAACATCGGCGGGCCTCCGATGTTTGAAAAAAATGTTTGGTCTAAAAAGACGTCAAAATGAT